>QNQO01001247.1:0-320097 GCA_003290165.1 Berberis thunbergii
TCTTTTTCGTTTCCAATAGAATCCCTTTTTTCTAATTGTTCCTTCCATGTTTGAATCCAAATTGTTACTGCAACATTGTTGCTCTTCCTCTGATTGAATCAAAGTCACCAGAAGAAACCAACACAGTAATCATTCTGTGGTTGCTTTGATGTATCTGTGTGTAGCTTTTTCAACTATTGATGTATGTATCTGATTGGGTTATTCACTCTGTTTGTAGCTTTTTAACTATTGTAGATAGTTTGGTTGTTTTGGTGTTCTTGGTTGGATTTAGTATAAAAACAGTAATCATTCTAGCAACTTCTAACTAGAATTAATGCATTTTTTAGTAGGAACCGTTTGGAACCGTAGGGACCGGACCGTTCCAAACGGTTCGAGTTAGGTTCGGTTCCAATATTCAAAATGAGGGGATCCGGACCGGACCGAATCCGTTAATTTTAAACGGTTCGAGTTAGGTTCCTCCAAAACTCCCGTGCCCACCCCTAGTTCCCAATACGAGAGCAATCCGTAGAAGGAAGTTTCCCTGTGTTGAATGTACTCTAGTATTTGCTTCCTAGTTGGAAGCAAGGAGCTGCTGTAATTGCCCGTCCGAAGCTGATCTTCGAGATACTTGCCTTAGTAGGACTTATGGGTATTGATGATAGTTGTGAGACGCGTGGGCCTAACATATTGTAAGAGTTTGGGTTCGTTTGGTGGATTGAATTGGCGGGCTTACAACCGCTTGGGCCAGATCAGTGTTGGACTGATGCTGGGCCCGTAGTTTCTCGAAATCATCTTGACACGTGTATGGCTTAGAGGTGTGACCGTTTTTATGTATCATTAATCCCTAAGCTATCATTTTATCATCTTTCACAATGAGATCTTGAAGACACCAAACTATCACATGAAAACATGAAAGACGCCAGATATATCTCCTTTTAAAAGAATCTATGTCTTTTAGGTTATGGAAAAAACAAATGAAAATCCTTTCAAAGAAAAAATTTCCTCGGGATTTTTCAATTATTGGCATGGATGGATTTAAGGAGACGAGGCCACAAGTCATATTCATTGGGTTCTCCGAATGGCTTCAGAATGAGGTAGCTTTATGGGTAAGCTAAGTGGATGGGGAATCCTTAGTTTATGTTTTGAGTCAACATAGTGTGACATTTGGGAAGACAAAAAGTTACCTGAAGGTGTTCTTCCCCATCAGAAATTTTTGTTCAAGCCCTCAATTTGATTTTATTTTGGTTAGTTAATCGTTGGTATATTTGTTCTTTCAAATTGGGTTCCCTCATCCCTAGTAATATCAATAGAATTTTAATGGGCCCATGATGTTCATTAGGACCAAAATCACATAAAACCATCATCAGTAAGCATGTCAATCACATAAAACCGTACAAAATCTGCACGGTCGGCACTGCATGGCAAGGATGTGTCAAAAACGATGATGCGTCCAAATTTCCTTGGAGGTATTCACTCATTTCCATATATTAATCACTGAAGAGTCTTTGAATCTAACTATTGTAGCCAGGGACCTCTAAAAGGTAACTACGTCGCAATTGTATGACTTAATATGATATTTGGGAACGGATTCTGGCTCATTACTCAGAAACTTTTCATTGTTAATGTCCATTGCAAGGATGAGTCCGAATTTGCTGACCCTGTGGCCAATGGTAGTCTGGTTAAATAGTTAAGGTTGTGATAGTTTAACCTTCATGTCTTGAATTCTAATTAAGTAAACTCCCCAATCGAAGGCATAGTTTAGGAAGAAGATCTTCGTGGAGATCCTTTTCTAACTAGGAGTTGTGTTGTAGGAGGAAGTTTTCTCTTAGCCTTGTGCTTCTAGATACGCAAGAGATAGTTCCCAATATGAGAGCAATCCGTAGAAGGAAGTTTCCCTGTGTGGAATGTACTCTGGTATTTGCTTCCTAGTTGGAAGCAAGGAGTGCTGTAATTGCCCGTCCGAAGCTGATCTTCGAGATATTTGCCTTAGTAGGACTTATGGGTATTGATGATAGTTGTGAAATGCGTGGACCTAACATGTTGTAAGAGTTTGGGTTCGTCTGGCGGACTGAATTGGGCGGGCTTAGAACCGCTTGGACCGGATCAGTGTTGGGCTGATGCTGAGGCCTGTAGATCCTCGAGATCATCTTGACACGTGTATGGCTCAGAGGTGTGACCGTTTTTATGTATCATCAATCCCTAAGCTATCACTTTATCATCTTTCACAATGAGATCTTGAAGACACCAAACTATCACATGAAAACATGAAAGAGTCCAGATATCTCTTTTTAAAAGAATCTATTTCTTTTAGGTTATGGAAAAAAAAAATGAAAATCCTTTCAAAGAAAAAATTTCCTCGGTGATTTTTCAATTATTGGCATGGATGGATTTAAGGAAACGAGGCCACAGTCATTCATTGGGTTCTCCGAATGGCTTCAGAATGGAGGTAGCTTTATGGGTAAGCTAAGTGGATGGGGAATCCTTAGTTTATGTTTAGAGTCAGACATAGTGTGACATTTGGGAAGACAAAAGTTACCTGAAGCTGTTCTTCCCCATCAGAAATTTTTGTTCAAGGCCTCATTTTGATTTTATTTTGGTTAGTTAATTGCTGGTATATTTGTTCTTTCAAATTGGGTTCCCTCGTCCCTAGTAATATCAATAGAATTTTAATGGGCCCATGATGTTCATTAGGACCAAAATTGGCACTTGACTTAGAGAAGTTGACACTCTGCACAAGGTGTAATTGTTTATGTTGGAATATTAAACTCACTCCAATTATTTATGGGCCTAAAATTACTGATGTTCTTATCCACGGTAGTACCGTGTGAATTACGGTGTAGTTGTACGATTGGTACCCACCGATATAGTTATAGTCCCACGACCCCCGCTCTCGCTTCCGCTTGATATATGGTATCAGAGCTTGGTCCTTGGAGGTCGTGGGTTTGAGTCTCGTCTAGTGCAATTGTTGCGAGAATTTTCAGTATTTTCCTCGTGCTTGCACTGAGGGGGAGTGTTGGAATATTAAACTCACTCCAATTGGCCTAAAATTGCTCATGTTCTTATTCACTATAGTACCGTGTGAATTTACGGTGTAGTTGTACGATTGGTACCTATCAATATAGTTATAGTCCCACAACCCCGCTCTCGCTTCCATTTGATATATGATTGGATTCGCCTTCTCTACAAGTTCAAGCTTTTAGAGAGTTGGCAATTTATCAGTTCCTCATACTATAACCTGTCAACGGAATTATTGTAAATTAACTTTGAATCACAATTACTTGAAAAAATGCAAATTGCTTTATCAATCTCAAAGCTACATCTAATTTATCTGTTTTACATATCACTTGATTGTGATAATAAAATGTCCAACTCACTGATTGCCTTGTGACAGTGTGCTTTATAAAGTTTGTGAGATAAGGGGCAAAGAGCAATATGCTTAATGTTGCTAGCTAAAGGAAAAAGAATAAATAATAATAATAAATAATAATAATAATAATAATAATAATAATAATAATAATAATATATTGTTATTATTAATTATTAAATAAAAAATAATATAATTAAAAAATAACACAGGTTATTCAATGGTACTTGCAATTGTCAAAACCCAGGTTGGGGGTGCTAGAGTTGTATTTCTAAAATTTATGGACTCTGTCTGCATGCAATTCTAAAAAAAAAATTCTAATTTCTTATGCAGTTAAATCGGAAAGTGGTCGCAATGCAGTCCAGGATCGCCGAATTACGATTAAGCGGGATTAATCGTTCAATTTTTTCAAAGTATATATATTTTTTATTTAATCATAGTTATAGATTACAAAAAAAATAGTTAATCAAATGGTGTAAATTTATAATTATATAACTTTTCTAATTATCTGTCAGAAAGAACATTCTAGATTGTTTTAACAGCCAAGCTACCAAGACAAGCATTTAGAAGAAAAATAGATGTTCAGACTTAACAGGAAGAACCAACCTACCTATCCCATTAACCCATGAAGGTAAACCGTATTACTTTGCCACCGAAAATATTTCTAGAAGAGCCACTTTGTACAAAAAAAAAGTTACTCCACATCCAGAGGATTATACCAATATATTCTAGACTAAAGAATAAAGGAAGTCATGATCGAAGTGCATGAAAATTGTGTGAATTTGTGAGGCATAATCACAAACTTCCAAAGAAATTGTGAGGTTCACTTATTAGTTGCTCGTCGTCGCCGTCCAAAGATCTTCACATTCTCTCTTCTTTTTTAGTATAGGTTTGTTTTATACATGGCGATAAATCAGCGAGTCGGCTGGGTCAATTAATCGGTGGCTCGCCGATTAATCGGTGTCCACTAAACCCCAACTGATTTCACCCAATTCGGTTCAATCAAACCCCGAGTTGCGATTAATGGGCGTTTTTTTCGCCGCATTAATAACTTAGCTAATTTCAAATTTACAATTTGAACCCAACATTTACCTATGCTCATTTGTTTGAGGTTCAAACACTACATTGATACTCTTTTGTACCACTGCAAAGAACCTTTTGTATCACTGCAGAGAAATGGAGAAGGTTTCATATTACATTATCTGAGTATAAAACATCGGTATTAAAAAATAAAAACAAAAAAATAAATAAATTGAACCAGTTGGCTTTAGATCAGAAAATAAGTAAAACAATGAATATGAAAGGAGACGAGCAACAATAGATAGGAAGCAGTCATCTTTAACCCCAACTGCTCCTTTTCCATCTCTTTCCCTCCTTTCCTCCCCTTGCTTTCACGCTCAACCAAATACGTCTGTAATGTAGTTAAAGAATTAAGAAGTTGAACTTGAATAGTTTTGAATATGAACTTGTAATGTAGTTAAAGAATTAGGACTCTAGAACCGAAAAGGGAACCTTTGTCATTGAATTAGTTCTCGGCATTGATGATTGATCTGATCAGGGCAGAGAATTGCTACACAAACTAGAATATGTGTGTTAGAAACTGAAGTAAGTTTATGAAAAGATCTATTTCATTTCATGATAAAAGATGTACATTCTGTAATGCTTATATAGACAACTCAAATGATGTTTAGCTGTCAAAACAAATGCTCTAACAATAACAACATGACTAGTTCTAACAATAACAACCTGACTAATCAACTGTCTAACAACATGACTAACTATCTCTGACCATACTATCTAACAACCTATCTATTAGCCATTGCTTTGCTAATGACTAATTATACTTAACATCCCCCCTCAAACGAAGGGTAGATACATCAACTACACTGAGTTTGTTACGTAGCAATAGGAACCTGGGTTTGCCAAGAGCGTTAGTGAAAACATCATCAACTTGACTAGAGGCTGAAATATGATGAACCTGAATGAGCTTGCGAGCCACCTTCTCACGCACAAAGTAAATGTCAATCTCAATATTCTTGGTCCTAGAATGAAGAATAGGGTTGGCACTAAGCAAAACAGTACTCTGGTTGTCACACCAAATAGTAGGAATGGAACAACCAATTTGTAGTTCATGAAAGAGGGATTGCAACCAAGTGAGCTCAGCTGTCACAGAAGCAAGACTCCTATACTCAGCTTCAGTACTACTTCTGGAGACAATACTCTGCTTCTTAGATGACCAAGAAACAAGGTTAGCACCTAAATACACACAATAGCCAGCTGTAGACCTGCGGTCATTAGGGGCAGAAGCCCAATCAGCATCGCAATAACCAGTTAGCTGAAAGGAAGGAGTAGGAACAATGTGTAGTCCAAAAGTGGGTGTAGCTTTGAGATATCGTAAGATCCTTTTCACTACTCTCCAATGTGATTCAAGTGGATTCTGCAGGAATTGACAAATAGGATTGACAGAGTATGTTATTTCAGGGCGAGTGATTGTAACATACTGCAATGCACCAACAATGCTACGATACAATTGAACATCTTGGACTGGATCACTACCCGTAGCAAACAATTTTTCACCCCCACTCATAGGAGTGGATAAACCATTAGCATACTGCATCTTAGCACGACACAAGAGATCAGAGATGTATTTAGACTGAGATAGAAACAGGCCATTAGTAGTATGTTGAACTTGAATCCTAAGAAAGAAATGAATAGAACCCAAATCCTTTAAAGAGAATCTAGCATTGAGCTGATGAATGATCTGAGAAACAACATGGGAATCAACACCAGTAATGAGAATGTCATCGACATACACTAGAAGAAAAATAGGAGATGGAGAATGTCGAATAAAAAGAGAAGAATCAGACTTGGTGGGAACAAAACTAAGAAGAAAAAGTGTATGTCTGAGTTTATCAAACCAAGCCCGAGGAGCCTGTTTTAGACCATATAAAGCCTTATGAAGCTTGCAAACAACCTTGGGTCGTGAAGCATCAATAAACCCATGAGGTTGCATCATGTACACTTCTGAGAAATCTCCATTCAAGAAAGCATTGTTGACGTCTAGCTGAGATACAGACCATCCATATGTGACTGCCACTGTGAGTAAAACACGAATTGTAGTAGGTTTAACAACCGGACTAAAGGTCTCCGTATAATCAAAGCTAGCAACTTGTTGAAACCCTCTAGCCACTAAACGGGTTTTATATCTGTGCACTGTGCCACCAAAATTTTGTTTAACTTGAATAGCCAACGACAACCAACAATAAAACGCCATATACTCATCCTGCATTGCAGAGAGCCAATGAGGTGTCTTCAAAGCCTCCTACAGACTAGAAGGTGTGGTTGAAGCTAGATAAACCTTGGGCTTGTAAATACCAGCCTTGGACCGAGTGACCATAGGATGACCAGGAACAACACTAGGAACAGTCAGAGGAGCCTCACTATCAGCAGTCAAAGGAGCATGACTAGGAATAGGACTATCACTAGAATGGGTCATAGGAATAAGACTAATGTCAGGAATAGGACTAGTGACAGGCATAGGACTAGTGACAGACATAGGACTAGGAGCAGGATGATAAGACGGGACCACTGAGCTAGAGGAAGGAGTGTTACCAAAAATGGATGGCCTAGTGCTAGTAAGATTAATAGGAAAGGAATAACTGCAGGGAAAGGATCATGGAACAATAGGTGGTGAGTGAGAAGAGAGAGTATGCCATTTTGTATAAGGAAAAGAAGTTTCATGGAACAGAACATCTCTAGAGATGTACAACGACCAGTAGATGACAAGCATTTGTAGCCTTTATGCTGAAGACTATAACCGAGAAACACACATTCAACAGATCTAAACTGAAGTTTGGTGAAATTATAAGGTCGAGTGTTAGGAAAACAGAAACAACCAAACACTTTTAGTGAACTATAATCAGGAACTTTGTGGTAGAGAACTTCATATGGTAAAAGACCCTTAAGAGCAACCGAAGGAACTCTATTAAGAAGAAAAACAGATGTTCAAACTGCATCATCCCATAAATTCATTGGAAGTGAAGCATGAGCAAGCATGGTAAGAGCAGACTCAATAATGTGCCTATGCTTTCTTTCAGCAACACCATTCTGCTGAAGTGTAGTTGGGCAAGCAAGGCGATGACCAATGCCACGTTGAGCTAGATACTTGGAAAAAGATCTATACTCCCCTCCCAATCAGACTGAATACATTTAATAGGGAGAACCAAACTCTAATTCAACTTGAGCTTTGAACTTAAGAAATGTGGAAAAAGCATCAGATTTGTTATGTAAAAGAAAAACCCAAGTGAATCGACTATAGGCATCAATAAAGTGTATGTAGTATTTAGAACCAGATGAAGATAGTGAAGAGGCAAGACCCCATAGATCAGTATGAATCAATTCTAAAGGTTTTGTATATATAGTAGAAGAACTAGGAAAATGGAGCTTGTGTATTTTTCCAAAACAACAAGATGAACAAAACTCCTGATTGATCATTTTTGGAACAGACATATTACATCTAGTAAGAATTTTCTGCACAAGAGAAAAGGATGGATGACCCAATCTAGCATGCCAAAGAAATAAAGGAGAAGAAGACATAGAGGTAGTAAGAGAAAATGGACTACTTGAGTTAGTATGGTTAACTGAAACACAAGCAGTTTGATGGACATGGATACTGGGAAAGCAGAATGTGGACTGACTAAGGGATGTTGAAGTGCGGACAAATGTTGGAATGCTGACAGGCTAACTTGAAATACTGGAATGTTGATTATCGGGGCTTGAAAAGCTGAAATGCTGACTGACTTGATGCTGAATTGCTGAGTGACTGGCTAGACTGACTTAAAATACTGAAATACTGACTATCGGGTTTGGAAAGTTGAAATGCTGACTGACTTGATGCTGAATTGCTGAGTGACTGGCTAGAATGACTTGAAATACTGGAATGCTGATTATTGGGCTTGGAACTTGATGCTGAATTGCTGAGTGACTGGCTAGACTGACTTGAAATACTGGTATGCTGATTATCGGCTTGGAAAGCTGAAATGCTGACTGACTTGATGGTGAATTGTTGAGTGACTAACTAGAAATTCTAGAATGCTGGAATGCGGACTGGAGTAGGAATGCTAGAATGCTTAGAATGTTGAGATTGTTGGGAGTACTTAGAAGGTTGAAAATGCTGAAGATGCTGAGAAGGCTGATCATGTTGGGAATGCTGAGAAGGTGAATTACTTTGAATGCTGATAGAAACTCTGGAATGCTGACTGGAAGGCTGAGAAGGTTGAGATGAATTACTGACTTGAAATGTTTGAAAGACTGGAATACTGAGATGAACTGGGAACCTAAGAAGAACTATGATCTGGAATACTGGGAGAAATACTGAGAGATTCTGCAATGAGAGACTCAGGTTTTGACTTGGTACACAGCATGGATGGAAAAAACAAAGTCCTTTGTTAAGCTTCCCTTCCAATGGAACTCGATGTGTGACCTGATCCTTGACAAAACAGAGGTCAGGATAAAACTCAAAATAGAAACTATTATCTCTTGCAAAAAACACTTAACAATTCTTAGTTAACTTAGGAACCTGAAGAACATTCTGAAGATGTACATTTTTTGAAGAATCAGAG
The DNA here is from genome assembly GCA_003290165.1 of Berberis thunbergii. Classification (NCBI taxonomy): domain Eukaryota; kingdom Viridiplantae; phylum Streptophyta; class Magnoliopsida; order Ranunculales; family Berberidaceae; genus Berberis; species Berberis thunbergii. The sequence goes on from QNQO01001247.1 coordinate 8,965, forward strand.
GATTGAATAAAAGACTGACCAATGTTCTCAATTGGTAAAGCTGAGACATCAACAACAAACAATTTTTCTTCACCATGATAAGGAATGGATGACATGAGACTCTGAGTATATGGAGTACAATGATCTGTAGCTCCTGAGTCAGGATACCATCTACAATCAGAAGATGTAGAAACCTCACCTGATCGCATTATGGACTGTGAATTTGCTCTCAAATCAGAATGAGGAGACTGACTAGTAGCAGAAAAGGCATGACGAGGAGTTGACATAGCTAGTTGAGATGGTGAGCCTGAAAAAGATGATTATCAAACCTATTATAACATTTGAATGCAAGATGTCCAATTTTGCCACATATTTGACACTGAGGACTATTTGATCCAGATCCAGACGGCCTATATCCTCTTCCAGAAGCAGATCTTGAACCTCTTGGGTTGAATAGAGGTTTGGACTGTGGCCTCCATCCTTGTTAGTTCAACACAAATGATCTAGGGGAAGGTTTATAGGACGTATGTGCTACATTAACTGAACTCAAGACATCAAGATCTTTAGCATGTCCTTCAATCCTGGATTCCTGAGCAAGCAAGAGAGCCTCAACCTCTGCCACACTATAATCATCAGATCTGGAGCTCACAGATACTACAAAAATATCATATATCTAAGGTAATCCATCAAAAATAGCATTGATATGATCTTTTGAAGACAATTGATGCCCTACAGATGCTAAACTGATCAATAATGGATTTAAGCTTCAATAGGTAGTCATTGATGGACAAACCTCCTTTCTTGAGATTTTGTAGTTGAGTTCTGAACTGAGAAACCTTGGCAACAGTTTGAGAGTTGAAGAAAGTCTCAAGAATCTTCCAAATGTGGGCAGAAGTAGAACAACCTACTAACCTGGTAAGCAAAGATTCAATCATGGAAGAAATAAGCCATGCGAACAAAAGTTGATCTTGTTGTTCCCAGTTGAGATATTCAGGATTAACTCTGTTGTTTGTTTGATCTTCCATGGAGAGAAATCTTGATGGAGGTGAGGTGTTCTCAATGAACTTCTGAAGTTTGTGACCTTTAATCGTTGCTAACATTTGTTGTTTCCACAACAAGTAGTTGTGCTCATTCAATTTTACAGACAAATGAATGAGTGAACATCACTGGTTTTGACTGTGTCATAGCAGAGTTCATGAGTGATGTAGCATTGGATGATAAATCTGCCATTGATACTTCTTGAAAACTGAAAATGAAGAAGAAGAAACTAGAAAAAGAAGAGTTACACTCTGTGCTTTGATACCATGTTAGAAACTGAAGTAAGTTTATGAAAGATCTATTTCATTTCATGATAAAAGATGTACATTCTGTAATGCTTATATAGACAACTCAAATGATGCTTAGCTGTCAAAACAAATGCTCTAACAATAACAACCTGTCTAACAACATGACTAGCTCTAACAATAACAACCTGTCTAACAACATGACTAGCTCTAACAATAACAACCTGACTAATCAATTGTCTAACAACATGACTAACTATCTCTGACCATACTGTCTAACAACCTATCTATTAGCCATTGCTTTGCTAATGACTAATTATACTTAATAATGTGTTATTTCATCAATGCACAAGTAGTAGCAGAAGCAGTGTTTTGAGTACAAACCGTTCACTATGGACTGCAGTGGCAAGGTTTTGCAAACTAAACCATAAAGCTGAGACTGGGACAGGGTCCTGCCTTTGCAACTAACTGCGATGTATTACTGCAAACACAATTTCCCCCCTAACTGTCTAAGTATCATTTCTTAGTGTTATTGTAATTTCTCCAAAGTGGAAAGGACACATACTTGCATGAATGTCACGATCAGACAGTATGAGACAATCCAGTCTACTTATATATAGTACTAATTTAGCAAACAGTGTCCTACATTTTTTATGTACAGATTCCATACTAAACATCGATCGAAAGCACATACTTCTAAGTGTGTTTAAGTCTACAAAAAGAGACAATAGAAGTTGCATTCTAGTACTAAATTAATACACTGTTTACCATAGAAAATGTCGATGATAACATCTTAAAATAAACCAAAATATGTTCACTCTTCACCGTCTAAATTAAGTTACATGTTGAAGAATGTACACAATCAGAGACAAACTATTGGGATTTAACCAACTATGTGAATGAAAAAGAAGATAAGGAAAACAAGATAGAGTGTAATCTCTTGATAAAACTAGAACTCTTATGTGTAGAGAACTCACTTTATTCACAATCCTTGAAACCAAATAATACATGGGTTTAAATAGGACTCACATGACCACTACCAAAAGACACTTAGTAATACTAAAATACAAACTGGAACACCAAAAGACACATCTCTTCTAGAACTAGTCTAGATTAATCTCTAACATCCCTCCTTAAGCTAGACTATCACCATTCCAAGCTTCTTCTTCAACTTGTTGAATGTGTCGGTCTTCAAAGCTTAGTGAAAATATCGGCAACTTGATCTTGAGATCTGCAAAATTTCACACTGATATGTCCCTCCTTAACCAAGTCTCGAATGAAATGATATTTGATCCTTATATGCTTGTTTTAGCCATGAAAAACCGGATTCTTTGTAGGTGAAATAGCCGAACTGTTATCACAAAATAGTGTAGGAGAACTAACAGGTCCATGCTTGAGTTCACTCAAAACCCAAATCAACCAAAGTGCTTGACAAGATGCAAAAGCCAGTGAGACATATTCGGACTCGGTTGTAGAGAGAATCACAATAGCTTGCTTTTTAGATGCCCATGAGATTGCGCCGGAACCAATATTAAAAACATATCCGGAAGTGCTTTTACTATCATCAACACTTCCTCCCCAATCACTATCACAATAACCTACCAAACTTGGTTCTTCAACTTTCGTGAATTGAATGCCTTCATGAATTGTTCCACTCACATACCTTAAGACTTTTTTTCCAGCTTCCCAATGATTTTGCCTAGGAGATTCCATGAATCTACTAAGCATACTCACCGCAAACATAAGATCGGGTCTAGTGGAAGTCAAGTACATAAGACTACCAACAAGACTTCTATAAAGTGTTCCATCAACATGCCTATTGTCTTCACATTTTCTTAGCTTCAAACCAGCCTCCATAGGTGTGCTAATTGGTAGTGCGCCCTCCATTCGAAATTTTCTTAATAAATCTTTTGCATACTTCTGTTGAGTGATGATGATCCCATCTCTTTGTTGCTTAACTTCAATGCCCAAGAAATAATGGAGTAGTCCCATGTAGGTCATTTCGTACTCATTCATCATAGCTTTCTTGAAATCTTCATTCATACTTGAACAACTTCCGGTGAATATTAAATCATCAACATATAAGCATACTATCGAAAACTCACCATGAGATCCTTCCTTGGTGTATAGAGTATGTTCAAATGGATATCTTTTAAAACCATTATTCAAAAATAGCCATCAATACGACTATACCATGCCCTTGGTGCTTCTTTAAGCCCATATAAGGCTTTTTTTAAATGACATACTTTCTTTTCTTCTCCAATAGTCACATAACCAGGTGGTTGAGTTATATAAACTTCCTCCTCAAGAAATCCATTCAAGAATGCCGATTTGACATCCATTTGATAGACTTTCCATTCTCTTTGAGTTGCCAATGCAAGTACTGTTCGAATTGTTTCAAGGCGAGCCATGGGTGCAAATACTTCTTGGAAATCAACACCATACTTTTGTTTGTAGCCTTTCACCACCAAGCGTGCTTTGTGCTTATCAACCTCGCCTTTTGAGTTCAATTTTGTTTTGTAAACCCACTTCACATCAAGAGATTTCTTGTCATTTGGGAGATATCAACAAGTTCCCAAGTCTTGTTTCTTTGAATAGCATCAATTTCATTATCCATTGCAAGCTTCCACTTCTCATCTTTAGAAGCCTCTTCAAACATAATTGGAATCGGCATCAACAAACAAAGCAAAATTAACCAAATCATCATCCAAATTGCTACTTGTTTGTTCATAAAGATCTTGGATACTCCTTGTCTTTTTCGAAGGGGAACTTGAAGTTGAACTTGGACTTGAAGATGAAGAGGGTGATGAAGTAGAATTGGGAGAGAAGGTGGAACACCAACCTCTTCGTTTTCTTCAATTGGAGCTTCAATTTCTTCTCCGATTTCTATGCAACTTGAATTTGGTTTGGTTGCATTTTCTCTCCAATTCCAAGATTCTCCTTCATTGAACTTCACATCATGGCTTATAATGAGTTTCTTGGTGAGGGATTGTACAACTTGTATGCCTTGGAACATTCACTATATCCAACAAAAATGAATTTCTCGGACTTGTCATCTAGCTTCTTTCTTCTTTCATCTGGTACATGAGAATAGGCATTGCTTCCGAAAATTCTCAAGTGATCAACACTTGGTTTGTGTCCGCTCCAAGCTTATTGTGGCTTCTTGTCTTGCACACTTTTAGAAGATGAACGATTCAACAGATAAACAACACATGCTACCACTTCCGCCCAAAAGGAATTTGGCAATTCCTTGGCCTTCAACATACTTCTAGCCAACTCCATAATTGTGCGATTTTTTCTTTCGGCTACTCCATTTTGTTGTGGGATACCACGGACTGAAAATTGATGTCGAATACCATGATCTTTTAAGAAATCTCGAAGCCCATGATCAATATATTCGCCCCTTGATCCGAGCGAAGAGTTTTCAATAGGAAACCACTTTGCTTTTCAACAAAAGCCTTGAAATTTTTTAAACAACCATATACTTCCAATTTTTGTTTTAGAAAGTATATCCAAGTCTTCCTACTATAGTCATCAATGAAGGTAACAAAATAACGGTTACCACCAATTGAAGTAGTATGCATTGCCCCACAAAGATCGGTGTGCACAAACTCAAGTGGCTTTGACGCTCTCCATGCCTTCCCACTAGGAAAAGAACTCCTACTATGCTTCCCCAAGACACATCCTTCACATACTTTATCTTGAAGTTGAATTGTAGGCAAGCCCTCCACAAGATTCTTCTTGCCCATAAGGGATAAAGTTTTAAAACTCAAGTGACCATATCAATAATGCCATAGCCAAGACTTGTCTTGAATAGAATAGAAACAAGAATTAATGTTACTTTGGAAAGATAAAGGAAACATTTTGCTTTTGGTCATTCCTACCTTTCCAATAATAACATCATTCTTATCTTTGATCTCATACAAAGCTCCCTTGAAATTTACTTCATACCCCTTCAAAAGAAGTTGCCCAACACTTAAGAGATTGTGCTTAAGGCCTGGAACATAAAATATATTTGAGAGCCGTTTTACTCCTTGCTTGGTTTGGACAAGAATATCACCCCTTCCTTTGACTTGAAGCTTGTTGTCATTTCCGGTTTTAACTTCACTTTGAAATGTCTCATTTATCTCCACAAAGGCCTTCTTGTTCCCAGTCATGTGGTTGCTACAACCACCATCCACGAACCACACATCTTCTAAGGAAGCTCCATGAACATTGCATGTAAGGAAAAGATTGTCTTCTTCCTCCTCATGCATAAAATTGGATTCTTTGTTGTCTTCATCCATCCTCTTTCTACAATATCTCTTGACATGGCCATACATATGACAACGATGGCATTGAATATTTGATAAGGAAGATCTCCCTCTTCCACGATAAGATGAAGACTCACCATCATGAGATTTATCTTGTCCACCATAGCCTCTTCTTCTACAAAGAGAAGTGGCTCTTCCACGACCTATTCCTCTCAAGCCATCTTTAGAGGAATCTCTAAAGGAGACTTGCGTTTGAAAGGCTTGTTCAATAGAACTAGAATCATATTGCTTCATTTGTAGTTCATGGGATTGTAGTGATCCCAATAAACTCTCCACTGACAAAGAAGATAAATCCGTGGATTCTTCAATAGCAACAACACTAGACTCAAATTTTCGAGTCAAACTCCGAAGGATCTTTTCGACAATTCTTTGGTCTTCTAGATTTTCACCATTCAATCTCAATTGGTTCACAGTTGAGATAACCCGATTGAAGTATTCTTCAATAGTCTCGGACTCCTTCATTCTTAGTATATCAAACTCCCCTCGAAGAGTTTGTAGACGCACCATCTTCACTTTGTCATCTCCTTTGTATGAAGAATAAAGAATATCCCAAGCTTGTTTAGCCGTTGTGGCTACTGAAATTCTGTCCAGAATAGCTTCATCTACTGTTTGCATAATGAAATACTTGGCTTTGTAGTCTTTCTTGCGGTTAAACTTCAACTCGGCCAAGTCTTGTGCATTTGTTTCATCTTCGGGCTCTTGGAAACCAATCTCTACGATCTCCAATAGGTCTTGTGAACCAAATAAGGTCATCATCTTCATTCTCCAATGATTGTAGTTTTTACTAGTAAGAAAAGGAAGTGGAGGTTGGACGGAATTGTTGTTGAACGCCATGGTTCTCTCGACTAGGCTCTGATACCAATTTGTTGGGATTTAACCAACTATGTTAATGAAAAAGAAGACAAGGAAAATAAGATAGAGTGTAATCTCTTAATAAAACTAGAATTCTGATGTGTAGAGAACTCACTTTATTCACATTGCTTGAAACCAAAGAATACATGGGTTTAAATAGGACTCACATGACCACTACCAAAAGACACTTAGTAATACTAAAAGACACACTGGAACACCAAAAGACACATCTCTTCTAGAACTAGTCTAGATTAATCTCTAACACAAACAACCAAATCTTCTCCCGTTTTCTGGTGAAGAACACTAGGTCAGCTGTTGAGTATGTTCCATAAAGACATGTTGTCGTACACAACGTGAATGAGGCTTTAATGTCTTCTTATAAGCTGAAACAAATTTGTTTTACTTTGGATTTGTCCTGTTCAAACCTCCTATGAATGTTATTCTCACTTGGTGTTTTTTTGTTAAGGTAGACAGATTTGGCTGACGGGATCATAATTATTCGATTATACAAACCACACAAGCAGAACCATCTCGTTAGTTGGCAGGGAAAGAGAGTGCTGGCATTTCATATACGTCCATATGGCTCTTGAAATCATCGACTCGTTTCGTAATTCTACTAACAGGGTGGGACATGGAAACAAAATAAGCTAGGAACAAATGATCAGTTGCTCTATATACATATACACATGAAAGGGTTCTTTAGAGTTTGGAATCAAGTGATTTTGGAATAACAAATTGTTGTTTGGCTAACAACGATAAGTCTGACCTAGTTTTTGTTTTATCATTGAAGAATGGGTATTGCATGCAGTTATGCAACAGCAACAGGATTCTTGTCGTGAGTTATCATGGCTCACCCTCTATGACTTGTCGTGAGTTTGTGGTCTGAACATATATATATAAAATGTGGTTATTTGGCCTCTTGCATTCACTTCTGCAGCTCCACTTCAATCTGTTATTGATGTTCTCTACGGATTGCTTTGTCTCTTTCTATTGACCAAACTAACAGTGCAAATCATATAGTTAGAAAAGTTCCCCCCATTTTTGTTTTCCTTTTTTGAGAAAATGACCCTAGCTATGCTTCACAAAACATTTTTTTATTAGGTTTTAGAGGTCCAGTATGTGTAAATGTTAAAGGGTCTATTACATTTAGGCGTGATCATTATATAGTAGGGGTTTGTGTGATGCCCTAAGTTTCCTACTTACAGTACAAGCAAAAACAAGTATTTAGTACTTTTATTTTATTTATTTATTTTTATTTTTTTGGAAAGTGAGTTGGGGTTATTTAAGATCCCCGAACCTTATATTAATGAAAAAAGATGATGATATAGTTTACAATCGTTTATACGCTCACTCGTTACATCATCTACAGAACAATAACCTTGCTTCAAATATTTTACAAAGAACCTAATGAGTTCTAGAATCACCGTCTCCAAGTTGGAGAGTAACTTTGCAAAGTGTTCTGCTACTAAAGTGGTTGCATGATAGACCTTCCATAACTTTTCTTCCTCATAATTACCAATCAATCCTTTAATCATTCTCATGACCTGATTTATACTTAATGTGGGTCCCAGGATGTATGAGAAGTCGTCGTAAAGAAACGAAACACAATGAATCATGATATAGAAACCATTGAATGCTAGCACTGATCTAGCATCCCTACAAGGTTCTAATAAGCATTTGCATTCTACTTGTATTATCATCATCAGTTATCTTAATTTAGAATTTGCCTTCTTGCTTCGAGAAGACCTTCGAGGAACATATTCAGTGGGAGGTTGTATCGTGGTGACCTCATGTTCTTCTTCAATAGTGTTTTGCCCCACCTTTGTTGCTTCCGCTTCAAGTAAGCTTTTAATTTCAGTGACCAATGCATCACTCCCTATTCTTGCAATTTGTGAATTCAAAGCATTAATGTCTTGGGTGTTAGCCAATCCATGAGCGATGTTGAATCATCCCCCTGTCTGTCTATACCAGTGACTGCGTGAAGCACTTCCACAACTTGCATTGGGTTTTCCTCTGAGTTAGATATGGGGGTAGACAGACCCAGCTCTGCTGCTACTTCAGTGTTGGCTGAAACATATCTAGTGTGACGTTGGCTGAAACAGGGCGTGAAATCGCTGAATAATCCTGCGTCTTGCATGCGGAAACAGAGCACCCTGCATCCTGTGTCACTGGAGCACCCTAAAGTGAATCACCCTGTGTGCGCATTGCAGCAACATGTTCAGAAGCTGAAACAGGCCGTGATCTAGCACACCCTGCATCGTGCGTCAAAGTCACTGGAGCACCCTATGGTGTGTGCGTTGTAGCACTGTGGTGTGTGCGCTGAAGTCACTAGAGCACCCTACGGTGTGTGCGCTGAAGTCCTTTTATCTTGCAATAGGTTACCACCCGCAGAGTAATTTGGAGTCGAGTCCACCCTCACATCAATACCTAGTTTTTTATCGATGTTGTCCATACCAAGCTTCTCTGGAATCCTGCCTAACAGTAATTTGCCTGTTGTTTTGAGCCGAGTAAGCCTTGCTCTTCTTGTTGCTAATCTTCTGTTTATTACTAACAATAACAATTTGTGCGATGGGCTGCTCAATGCAGTTTTCTGTGACCACATTTTTATTTTATCGAGATACAATATAATATAAAAATCCTCGTGATTCATTTTGTTTCTTTGACAACCTTAACCGTCCAATTGTAGACTTCACTGAATAGATCAATATCCATATAGAAGTTTCATTGTTATATAGACATTTGATATAGATCGAGCAATAAAAAATTTGGACCGCTGGATGGAGAAATGACTAGGTTGACCGACTACGGAAATAGTTAAGATTATAAACCTAGGAGATAGTTATATCTCGAGATTAATCATGGTAATCCATCGCATGAATGTGTCAATATCAATGGGTGACACATGTCCCATGAGGTATCATAACCAGAACCAAGGAAGCACCAACTCTTCGAAAACTTGTTGTATTCGTGTCCAACACGTATCCGACACCGACACTCGCTCGACACGCATCATACACTTGGTCAACGTATAGGTGTCAGACACACAGTCAATGTGGTCACCGCGTTACACACGCCTCCGATACAATCAGAACTTTGTCAAGACACAGTCAAGACTCGAAAACCAAATTTTTATTTTTTTTATTTTCTACTTTCAGATGTTTGCAAATAACCAACTTATTTAATGGTTGTTGATCCTTTCAATTGTTATTTAAGAAAAATATCTCAAAAATTCACTAAAGCATAGAGACAGCCTATGTTTTTTCTTAATATTTGTTTCTTCTTCTTTTCTAATTTGCTTCTTTTCTCCTCTACTTCTCCACTATATTTTTTTCTGTGCTTTATTTTCTCTTGCAACATAGTGTTTCAAAAACACACTCTAGGAAGACAATTTATTAGATTATTATTTATATTTATATGACTTACTAAAAAATAGTATGACGTGTCGACCGTGTCCCCGAGTTATAGTTTTTTGAAAATTGTCGAGTCGGCATGTTGTGTCCGTGTCCAACACGACGCACGTGTCCGTATCCATGCATCCTTGCCCAGAACATGTCAAAATCTATGTTTGGATGAGTATGCACATGGTTGCATGGAAGCCATTTGCAATCAAACAACCGTGCACAAATCAAATTTCTGGGCAATGAGGCTGTGGCGTGTGCCATATTGATGCCATGTGGCGCCACTTAATTCACTAGGTCTTAATTTATTTTAACTAGCATCCCTAACCAAATAACTAAGTAATAAACCCCCTTCCTACATATACCCCATGATATTATTGAATTTCTCAAGAACACATAATAAATACAAGTACTTTTAGTAGGAAAATCAACATCTATCAAGGAGACTTAGGAAGGAAACAAGTTAAAGAAACAAGGAATATCAATTAAAGTAACTACTCTTGCTCACCTAGACATCGTCGTGCTATATTAAGTTAGGTATTTTCCAAATTAGGGATGGATGTGAAGGTGTTTAAATGCATTCAAATGAATTTTATGTTACATGGTTCCATTATAAATATATAGTTAAAATTTATGTTGCTACACTAGGAATCTTGATTATGAATCGGGAGTTGTGAATTTTTATTATGACTGGGGAAGAGTTGCAATTCATATACTAGTCATATTGCATCCTCTGCATCTCTTGTATGAAAATGAATAATTTCCTATAGTAGGATTGCATGTTTCATACTTATTACTTTATATGATTTCAAAAGTTGTTTTATCACATACTTGTCAGAAATACATTTTTAAACATGATTGACGCGTGGTTTGAGGATCCTAGTATACATTGAATGCCAGATTGGGTTTGACACGAGGGTTATTAACCTTGGATCTCTAAAGTATGTGCAGATGTGTTATACCATCGTTTTAATGGTTCAACATTTGACCAACGCACTAGTGGTATGTGTGATCAATATGTGTTATTTCACCAATGCGCCAGTAGTAGTAGTAGCAGAAGCAGTGTAATGAATACAAACATTCACTATGGACTTCAGTGGCAAGGTTTTTCAGACTAAACCATAAAGCTGAGACTGTGACAAGGTCTTCCCTTTGCAACTAACTAACAAACTGCGATGTAGTACATACAAACACAATTCCCCCCCTAACTGTCTAAGTATCATTTCTGAGTGTTTTAGTACTTTCTCTAACGTGGAAAGCACACATGCTTGCCTGAATGTCACCATCGGACGGTATGAGACGATCCAGTCTAATTATATATAGTACTAATTTAGCAAACAGTGTCCTACATATTTTTATGTACAGATTCCATAGTAAACATCGATTGAAAGCACATACTTCTTAGTGTTTTTAAGTCTACAGAAAGAGACAATAGAAGTTGCATTGTAGGACTAAATTAATACACTGTTTACCATAGAAAACATCGATGATAACGGCTCAAAAGAAACCAAATCTGTTCACTCTTCACCGTCTAACTTAAGTTACATGTTGAAGAATGTACACAATCAGAGACAAACAAACAAATCTTCTCTCCTTTTCAGGTGATGAACACTAGGTCAGCTGCTGAGTATGTTCCATAAAGACATGTTAACATGTTGTCGTACACATGACGTGAGTGAGGCTTTAATGTCTTCTTATAAGCTGAAACAATTATTTTTTTTACTTTGGAATTGTCCTATTCAAAGCCTTCTATGAATGTTATTTTCACTTGGTGTTTTTTGTTAAGGTAGACAGATTTGGCTGACGGGATTGTAATTATTCCATTATACAACAAATTACACAAGCAGAACCATCAGGTGTGCCATCTCGTTAGTTGGCAGGGAAAGAGAGAGTCCTGACATTTCATATAATATTCTCATGATTATGCTATTGAATATGGCATTGAGAATATTCTCAATATAAAGCATCTTGAAATCATCGACTCTTTTTGTTATTCTGCTAACAGGGTGGGACATAGAAACAAAATAAGCTAGGAACAAATGATCAGTTGCTCTATATATATACACACATGTGTCTCTCACTTTTCATCAAAACAATCAAGGAAAACTACTTGCTTGCAATTAACTAAGCTGTCTTGACCTTTACCAAGAAACAAAGGAAAAACAATTCATGGAGATGACATCAGTGAAGTGCGAAGAAAGTACAGGAAAGCGTCGCTTTTGCATGGCTGAAGGTGACATACCTAACAAGTGTGTTAAGAGAAGGCGAAGAGAACCCGCTGCAAGCGGAATCAGCTTCAATGAAAATCAAATGGACCGACAACAAGCTGATCAATCTGTTCCTCGTACCACTGCTCCAAAAAGAAGTTCGAAGTTTCGGGGTGTTAGCAGGTATGTAGTAAAGCTCACATTGCAATTCATTGTTGTTGTTTCGTTTCCCATATTACATTCTTGTTAACTAATCTGTCTATGGTAAATGCAGACATAAATGGACAAACCGATATGAAGCTCACCTGTGGGACAAGGGATCGTGGAATGTGACACAGAAGAAGAAAGGGAAACAAAGTAATTTTAGTTTAAAAGCTAAATTCCTTTTTGATTCATCAATCTTTGCTTTATTAAATACTCACTTTTATCTCTCGTTTGGATTCAACAGTCTATCTCGGGGCTTATGATGAAGAAGAATCGGCAGCAAGAGCATATGATCTAGCGGCACTTAAGTACTGGGGACCAACAACAACTATGAACTTTCCAGTATCTGACTACGAGAAAGAGATCGCAGTAATGCAAAATGTAACTAAAGAAGAGTACTTGGCCACTTTGAGAAGGTGATTAATGAACCAAAACTCACCTGTAGTTGTTTATCAATGCAGCATAATGGGAGCATATGTTGTCTGCCAGTTTAGCCAATCTCTTTGTATTAATTTTCTATGAGAAAAAGCATGGTTTCATTCTAATTCGATGCACTTCATCTCAATTTATTCTGTGAAGTAACCAAACTATTTATTTTCTTCACTTACAGGAAGAGTAGTGGTTTCTCTAGAGGTGTGTCCAAGTACAGAGGCGTTGCTAGGCATCACCACAATGGGAGATGGGAAGCAAGGATAGGAAGAGTTTTCGGAAACAAGTACCTCTATCTCGGCACATACAGTAAATTCCTCCTATATTTATCAATCATTTTGCTCCACACAAGATATGATTTTGATCTGGGTAGAATGCAAGAATCTGAAAAGTGATTTTTCTTTATTTTGCTTTGTTGAAGGCACTCAAGAGGAGGCAGCCCGCGCTTATGACATTGCAGCAATTGAATACCGAGGAATCAATGCAGTGACCAACTTTGATCTCAGCACATATATTAGGTGGCTTAGGCCAGGGTCCAATGCTCCAATTGCTTCTCAGGAACCACAATCATTTGCTCATTCCCATGTGGTGCCCGAATCACCATTCTTTGCCACAAATCCTTGTAGTACTGTGGACTACTTCAGCTCTCTGCCAGAGCAAGAAGTTCTTCCAAAAGAGTCCCCAGTCCACTCTAGCAATAGACCTTCTTCGCCTACTGCACTTAGCCTCCTCCTTCGATCCTCAGTGTTCAAAGAACTGGTGGAGAAGAACTCTAGCTCAAGTGACGATGAAAGTGATGTTGATGACAACAGACAACAATCCCAGAGTAGCAGTGATGAGTATGGTGGAATCTTGTACAACGAGGTTGCAGACATCCCATCTTATGGTAGCAACTTATTTACTTTTGAGGTGGAAGAGGAGAAGAAGATCAGTCCTTTTTTGTTCTACGACAACCTTTTTGGACTAATGTCATAATTACATGTTTGCAACCATTGATTAACCTAAGTTATGAATGTGGATGAGTCTTTTGTTCCTCTCAAGTATAGGTTGTAACATATATCTTATGTACAATAAAGAACTTCTCAATACTAAAGAATAGAGTGTGATTGGCTTTCAAGCCCTTTGGTGTTTGGTGGATTGATAAGAAAATGTAAATGAAGCTCAACAACACAGGACTAATTAGTATATTATTTGAGGAAGTTTCATACCAGGAAGTAGTTTAGCAGCAGTGTTTTGATAACAGCGTTGGTAGAATCTCGCCGAATTCAATTTGTAAAGGTTAAACCATGCTACTTTGAAGAAGATAAACCATGAAGGTTCTTTTGGCCGCTTAATTACTGTTTCTATTTGTAAAGTGCTACATGTTATAAAGGTTAGTGCAGGAAGAAGTTAATTTCGAGCTTTGAAGCAGAATGCGCAGGTAAAAATGTCGAAACTGGTGCAGCCTATCAAAGGACTGACCTCTCATCTCTCTTGGGAGGCAAGAGATCAGAGCCAGTTTTGAGGTTCTATTTCACATTTTTATCATGAGATTGCAGCATCATTTAGTACTCATCATAACTAACTGATGATATTTACGAAATACACTCCCAAGCACATTTTTGAAATACACTAACAAGCACATTTCTAATCCAAAAAGCTGCAAATTTGTCTCTTAACTTCTGATGCACTGGTCACAAAGTCTAAGACAAGCATTCTAAGGAGGCATCAAGCATTCTCAGGCAGTAATGTAATCTTATCTTTCAGTAATAGAATGAATATTTTCTCAAACATTCTAGCAATCTTTATGCTTTCTTTCTGATTTATTTATGCACATACTGTCTGCCTTTGAAGCATTTTCAAGCAATCTAACAAGCATTCTGACTCATTGAGCTTAGGCTAGCTTTTGTACACATCCTCAAGCGCTGCAAGGTCGTGCTCAAGCACTTTCCTACCTGAATCCGTGATTTCAGAGCAGAACAGATAGAATGAGATGGATTGAATGGGATGATGCTTCACTGATACACCACTTAACAATTGGTACCATCAAATCTACCAAATCCAAGAACATCAAGTTCACTTCACAATACCATTTTCATGCATACATAGATTCTACTCAACCATACCATGGATTGAATACAAGGCATTTTGAAGATGTTTTCAGTGCTTAATTGCAGATGTAAACTTCTATGTAGTAGATATGTAGATAGTGTGAAGTTGTAGGATTGGACTACAAAATTTTACTCAAAGTTTGATAGTTCAGAACGAGATGATGTTTAATAAGGATAGTCCCAATGTCTGAGTTTTAGCTTGACCAGAGTAAATGATGAAATTGAAAAGAACGGTTGATCATTTGAACCTGTAAACACATGCCATTTCCAAATGTTGAAACGAATTAAATTATTATGGTGTGTGTGATTTTGATCCAAAAGGATGTAAACAAAACTTGTAAAGTTGAGTCCCTTTATCCCAATTTTATATGTCAAAGAAATTATGAGCCTGTTTTTGCTTGTAAAAACGTTATATGATAGAGAGGAGGAAAAAGAGCTGATAATAGGAAGAGTTATTAACCATGGATTTCGACAAGTTTGCTTACCTATGTAAAAGGTTCTAAACTTCCTCCACAAGTTAAGAATCTGTAAAAGATTAATCGAAGTTTTCTACTTTGTTTTGTGTGCAATCAAACGGGCAATAGGAATCAAAATCATCCTAAACAAACCGCCCTTTTGTTTGAACAAAGGAGCACACCTTGTTCAATGTGAGTGTAAAGTGATGAACAGAAAAAAGTTTGTTTGTTGATGCTAATGAGTTTTTCATAGCAATGTCAAACTTGACCACTTTATGGTTCCAGTATATCTGCTTCCCGGAAATTTGCCTTTATAAATCTCATTTATTCAAGCACCTATTTTGGCAACCTGCGATCTCTAACAGCCAATGGTTAGCACTAAACTGTCATGTATTAAAAACACAAAACTGAATACAAATCATCCCGTTTGGTCAAGTGGGGAGGACGAGGACCAAAGGGAAGGAAAGGCTGTACATGCTAAACTGTACCACAGCCTGAGACTAGTGCAGGATACTGCTTAGCACTGATGAACTACCTACTGACATACTTCCCTAGTAACTATATGAAGTTCAATCCAAGGCAGAACACTAGAAGAATTATGCGATGTAACAAGAATATTTGTGTTTCCCATTAAAGTATCGTTTCTTAGTGTTTTTCTACCACCTCTCACATAAAAACCACATCCATGAGGCATGCATCATGTCAAAATCGAACAAAATGAAACAGCAAGCCAATGTACTTGTACAATACTAATTTATGCACATTATCCTGCATGTTTTAAGGAACGACTTGTTAAATTGCCAATTTCTCCAAAAGCTTAAGCTGATAGAGATGGCATATCTAGCATATATCAAGGTCGGGATCTACAGAACGGGTGGAGTGGGCTTCTAGTCTCAATAGGACTTCATAGTAAACATCGATTGAAAGCACAAACTTTTATGCTGGTATTAAGTTAATAAAATGACACACACATCAGTCCTATTAAAACGGAATACAGTGTATACATAGAAAACATCGATAACGAATCAATAGCAGCCAAAATCTGCTCACTCTGACCCTCACCTTCTCGACTGAGTTACAGATTCAGGAGAAGCTAAATACAATCATCCAAACAACGAGATCTTATCTACTTTTATGCTGAGAAATCCAATGCCAGCAATAGTATGTTCCATAAATGTTTATTACTATTTTGTCGTACGACTGGCTCTTTGCCATGACATTGAAAAAATGCTTATGCGTACTGAAACTTGTCTTGATGAAAACTCCAAATACAAAAAGTACGTGAGTAGAAGCTTGATCCAAGCTATCTGGTTATATGCCAGAAAAGACTAGTCCCGACATTTCAATACGTCCCAAAGCATCTTGAAATCATCGAACTCTTTCGTAATTGTGCCAATAGAGCAGGTTTCAGAACAAAAACAAATTAAGCTAGAAACAAAAGATCATTAAAACTATAAATACACACAAATTGATATTAACTTTTTCCAAGGAAGGGGGCAAAAAACATGGAGATGACATCAGTGAAATGTGAAGCAAGTACAGGAAGGCGTCGCTTGTGCATGATTGATAGTAGCACACCAAATAAGTGTGTTAAGAGAAGGCGAAGAGAAACAACTGCAAGTGGAATTTGCTTCCCCAAAAATCAAAGAGACCAACAACCACAGGTTGATCAAGCTACTCCTAGCACAACGGCTCCAAAAAGAAGTTCCAGGTTTCGTGGAGTCAGCAGGTCTGCATAAGTTTCATATTTGTGCAGTCTTCTCCGTCATTCCTTTATTTTTGTTGCTAATGTTTTTCGATAGCTAACTAGTTTCTGAATATGGTTTCAGACATAAATGGACAAATCGGTATGAAGCTCACTTATGGGACAAAGGATCATGGAATGTGACACAGAAAAAGAAGGGGAAACAAGGTAATGAACGTATAAGCTTGCATTTTTATTCATTAATCTTTATTTCATTTTCATCAGATACTGATTTTTATTTTGCCTTTCTCAATTGTTCTACTTTGATTGGTCAACTTGGATTCAACAGTCTATCTCGGGGCTTATGATGAAGAAGAATCTGCTGCACGAGCATATGATCTAGCTGCACTCAAGTACTGGGGACCAACAACAACTACAAATTTTCCGGTTTTTTCATCATCTCAATAACAATACGTGTGTTACATAGGTTGGCTACAAGAAATTTTTAGGAAGTGATTTAATACAGATGGCCATTCATCGCAGGTATCTGACTATGAAAAAGAGATCGACATTATGCAGACTGTAACAAAGGAAGAGTACTTAGCCTCTTTGAGAAGGTAAAATTCACACCTAGTGTATAGCATAATGAAGCCATCTATTGCACTCCAGTTGGCCAAACTCTTGCATTACTGACAGCTTGTGGAGAAGTAGATCATCTGGCACAGCAAGACAAAAATCATAGTGTTGAAAACAATGATACCCTAAACCAAGAAGCCAACAGGGGATCTCTAAGAGAAATAAATTCCTCGACGTCAAAAATAAAAAGAGCAGGTGTTTCAGGCTTAAGCAGATCCTTTGATACTTGGGCTAGAACATTAACCAGTTTGAGAAAATATAAAAGATAGATAACTCTCATGCATTTCATCTCAGTTTCTTTAGTGACATATATGAACTGTTTTATGTTCTTTGTTTACAGGAAGAGCAGTGGTTTCTCAAGAGGTGTATCCAAGTACAGAGGTGTTGCTAGGTAGTTTCTCAGTTTCCTTGGATCGAATGCCCAGTGTATGCTACTTAATGGGAATTGGGCATGAATTAAAATGTTACTTTTTTTTGTTTCAGACACCATCACAATGGAAGATGGGAAGCAAGGATCGGAAGAGTTTTCGGAAACAAGTACCTCTACCTCGGCACATACAGTAAGTCCTCATATATTTTCAATCATTTTGCTACAAACAAAAATAGATAGCAAGTATACGCACCCATGATTTTTGGAATCTGAAAACTGAATTGTCTTCCCTTCTGTATTGTTTAAGGTACTCAAGAGGAGGCAGCCCGCGCTTATGACATTGCCGCAATTGAATACCGAGGAATTAATGCAGTGACCAACTTTGATTTGAACACATACATCAGGTGGCTTAAACCAGGGTCAAATGCTGTAATTACTTCTCAGGAACCACAATTATTTGCTCAGTCCCTTGTGGCACCTGAATCGTCATTCTTGAACACAAACCCTTGTACTATAGACTACTTCCGCTCTCCTCAAAAGCTGGAAATTCTCCCAAAAGAGTTGCCTGTTAGCTCTAGTAGTAAATCCTCTTCACCAACTGCACTTAGTCTCCTCCTTCGATCCTCAGTATTCAAAGAACTGGTGGAGAAGAACTCCAGTGCAAGCGATGATGAAAGTGATGGAGATGAAAAAAGACAACGATCACAGAGTAGCAGTGATTATGAATACGGCAGAGCCTTGTACAACAGAATTGCAGACATTCCCTCATATGTTTCCTCGGATACAAATTCATTGCTTACTTTTGATGTGGAAGAGGGTAGCAAAAGTCCCAGTTCGTTCTATGACAACCTTCTTGGACTAGTGTCTTAATTAAATATGTGTATTGCATCCGCTAAAACAGTAGAGCAATTCACCTACAGGTTCTTCATGCAAGTTCTAGTTCCTTTAATTCACACATATTAGTTTGCAAGCGTTACAACAGAGTATGTATTACTGTTGAACTAATACGATTCTAATGTAACAATCCTTTAAAACCAGATATCCGTCAGACACTCAGATTATTCATTATTTTCATGTGACTCGATCTGATTGATCCTGACAATTCTTCAGAAATACCATCCTTGTAACTATTTGAAAAAATACATTCCAGATTGAATTACAAATAAAACTAGAACTTTAAGCAAACGAGGCTTCCAATAAATTGCCATACCAAGTATTGAATTTAAAAAATTTCAACACAGAGAGAAGTATTAACTATGCATTCAGCTGAGCACAAACATTCGTTGAGACTTTATAATGGACAACAAAAACCACTCTGTATCAACTGAGCTCTAAATTTTTTTTAGAGACAAAGCTTAGCACAAAAGTCTGCAGACTACAAAATGTCGGAAGAGGATGTTTAAAAGCTAGGTGATTGTTTCTTCGGCTATAGATAACTAAGTTGTCCTCTTTGCTCACTGATTCGGCATTTGGGGTGTGGGAAGGGTTAAGGGATTATAAAAATAAAAAAAATTTGCTCATGGATTCGGCGGTTATCACCAACAAAACCTATCGTGAGTAAGCATGTCAATCACTTGAAACCCTGCAAAATCACGGTCAGCACCGCATAGCAAGGAAATGTTAACCTACCAATAAGTCCGAATTTCCCCGGTGGTATTCACCAATTTCCATATATCCTAGGAATAACTAATCTCTCTAACTATAACCAGGACCTCCCCAAGGTAACGATAGTGTAAAACAAGGACAATGATTTTAGCAAAAACATTTAGGCGACTTCATTATTTGAAACTTTTCATTGTTGATGTCCATTGCAAGGATGTGATGAGGGTATGATGTCCAATTAGTTTGCCTTCTGCATACCACCATCCAATGCAATGACCCTCTGATGATTGTTGAATCCACCTCTCATGAAAAATCTTTAGTTCCCTCCACAAACTGTCACCCAATTAATGTAATAATATTAAATCCACTCATGTGAACTACTATGTACTTCTTGGTCATGTCATCGAAGCCCATGTAAAATAGGTTTCGTATTTCTCTATAATATTATTTTCAGCTAATCTAGGTAATCTGGCATATCCCTTAGTAATTGGATTATAAATAAACATTGGGTTCACTTTATTCGTTGGAGCCAAGCAGAGCATTCCATCACAGAAACAAACAATTTTCAACTGATTTAGTAGGGAAAAAAAACAAAAAAACAAAAAAAAGAAGAAGAAAATAAGTCTTTGCAGGCTATCCTTGGTTGTAACTGGCCTTGTACCGATTAATTCATGTGAGTTGTTCATGCAAGTTACAGTTCCTTTAAGTCATTGCATACAATTTGCAACTGGTTACAACAGAGTATATATCTAGGATCATATGTGAATTATATAATTGTAATATGAAACAATCCTTAATACCACATCTCTCCCAGACCTTGAATTCTATTGATTAATGACTCTGATTTATCTTAACAGTCCTTGAAAACTATCTTTGTAACTATTTGAAAAATAAATATAAATTGGTGCATGACTCTAATTGATCCTGATGAAGTACAAATTCTAATCTCCTATGGACTTGAACAAAGTCTACTGTAGAAATATGTTTCTCGTAGATCAAAACACAATCACAACTCGAACTTTTAGCAAACAAGCTCAAAATAAACCATTAGCCAACTTCCCCGCTAAGAATAACAATGCCAAACACATCACAGACGAATGTTGGTTCGTTCATGAAGAGGTGCATACAAGAACTGAACTTTAAAAGCTTGTAATCAAAATGTGCATTCAGCTGAACAAAATGATTCATTGAAGCTCTACAATGAAAAATAGTAACCTCCCTGTAATATATGCGCACTAAACTTTGAGAGCTTGGCACAAAAGTATACAGAGTTAAACACTTCGAAATAGGATATATAAAATCAAGGCGATCATGTCTTGGGCTATATATAACCAAAGAGTGAGGCTAGAATTTCCCATAACGAACACTACAACAAAAGTCCTCTTTTATAGCATTTCATAATAGCATTTTTCACACCTTTGCTATAAAAGCCAACTTTTAGTTACTATTGAAATCAGAAAACGCTACCTAAATTGGGTGGGATTTTAAAACGCTGAAAGCGCTCGCCCAAATATTGACATTGTGCGATTCTCCTTTCCCTCCAACCTACAAAGCTAAAAAAACACCACTCTGTTGCACCGATATCCTTCTCATCTCTCCCTCTGCTGCAATTCTCCTCCTCCCTGTAAGTTCAAATTGTCTTCTTGAAAAACCATTTGGGGATGTGAGTGTGAGGGTGAGGGTTGAGTTCATTGTCCATTCTTTGATCTCTTGGAACAATCCAAGTTTCTTCAAACCCTAATTCGGTCAAGAGATTTGAGGCATCAATTGCAACATTTGAAAGAGGTGAATCTATCTGCTCGCTTTTCTACTCCCTCTCTATGCTTGCCTTTATCTTTTGATATTTCTGCTGGATTTTGGAACTGGGTTTTAGAAGAGTATTTCCCTGTGTGTAGGCTTGGGTGAGCTGAGAATAGAAAAGCAGATATCAAAAGACAATCGATTGAGGCGGGCTATTTTCTTGTGTTGCTCTAGAGAGTAGGAAACGAAGCAAGGACGACAACAGCAATTGTCTCTCTCTGTTGCAGATCTGGTTTGATTTGAGTGTTTGAAGTAAAGGTACCTCTCTCTCTACTCCTTTCATCATGTTATTCTTCTTGTTCATTTCGATCACTTTTTCTCTAAAACTCAAGTTCCAAAAATGTGCTCAGATAGATTTTAACTTAGGGTTTCTATTGATTGTAGAAGATTCGGGTTTGATCAAGCATGAATTTGTGACACGGATGATGTTTGTGGTTCCAAACAAGTCTACCAGCGCTGTCTTCGTAGTTGCAAAACCCTAAAAGTCCATTGCAAAGCTTTGTATCTCTCTCATAAATAGAAGGTAACACAAACTGAAACCTTCTTCTTTTCTCTCTGAGTTGTTTTTCAATTTTTTCCTAATGGGTTTCTTCATTGACGATCTCAATTTCAATTGGAAAATATTCAATCTCTTTGCTTTTGGCACTGCCACTTTGTTCCGGTCTGCTCTACAATTTAACCGAGAAATCACAACAGGTAACATTTAAATTTTCTTTTGATTATTTGAATATCTGAATTTTAGGTAATTTCTATCAAGTTTAACTGTTTTTGTCAACGTTTTGGAAGAAATAGATGATTGTTCATCATCATAGTTGACAATGGATATATAGATAGTAGTTGTAATAAAAATACTTGAACTATTAAGATACTAAGCCAATGTGTTCTCTATGTTTACATTAATTAAGATTATATGATGCAAATTAATAATGATTTCAGGGAGAAGTAGGGGCTAAGAACTACCCAATTTCAAATTTATTTGTCTTATCTGAAATAGTATCTAACCTCATTATTCAATTGTTGGTTGGGTATATGTTGAAGAGCAACCTCTTACAAGGGGGTGTTTAAAATCCAAGATCGACTCCAAATTTTAGTTTGAAGACAAGAGTTGAATTTAATTACTATCTGATCTTTAATCACATATTTCCTGCTAATAGTATCTGCCATACTGGAAAGCATTGTGGTTTGCGTTGGCCTGTAAAAAATTGTTGTGTTTTAGATACTTAGTGTGTGAACCCATAAAGCTTTGGGTTCTACAAGAAATCGCTATGTCATCTTAGCAAGCAAAGCGAGATTCATAAGATAGGTATTATGAATACCTAGTCCTCCTAATTTAGAAGGAAGTTGGCAATTAGTCCATTTGATAAAATGAAGTTTATGGGTAGTAGAACTGCTCCCTCCACAAAGTTGGAACAAATAGAGTCTAAGGGGGGGTGCCGAAATGAAAAATACTAATTAGTTGATAATAGTAAGTTATCAATGGTATTAAATATCAATTTTACAGAGTTTCAGAAACAATTTTCTCTGTTGGTTCTGTATAGTGTGTTTCGTAGAATACCATTTAAATCATGTTGTTAATCCTCTTGCTTTATGTTGTGAGTAGAGATGCGAAGCAACAACTTTTATTGGGTATGAAAAGAGCTAACAGACAACCCGCAAATATTTCATCATCAATATTGTCAAGTGATAGTATTCATATAGGGATCCTAAGTAGCAGCAGCCCATGCAGCTGCAAACAATAGTCCCTTCACTGTATTTTACAACCCAAAGTCCATAACTACTCTTAATCGAAACTATCAAGTACTTCAGATTGATGTCATCCATCTATAGCATTTTTGAAGTATAATTTGTTTCTGCAAGGCTTGTCCATCAGAATTTGTTATTCCTTTAGCCAAGTATTACAGGGCTGTATACAACAATCAAGTATCCCTTGGCATGCGCTTCCGGTTGATGTTTGAGAATGAGGAATCCGGAACTAGAAGGTAAACCACATTTGTGTTATGGAGATTCTAATATTGAACATGTCATTTTACTAGAAATATTCTTATTTTTCAGTTTAGGCAATAATTGTTTAATGTACATACAAGCATTGAACTGAATGTATATACTTCCCTGATTTTATTACTTAATATCATATGAACCAAATGTCAAATTCGATAACTTACGTTTTTATTTCTTTTGCAGGGAACAGTTTATTTCATTCTTGTTGTCACTGCTCCTTTCAACTTCATTGCTTATGCCATCAACAAACAACATAGTTTCATGTATTTTGGAGTCAGCTTTCATATTCTTGTCTGGAATATACTTAGGTTTCTTTTGTGGACAGATCCGAAAAAAGTTTAATATTGGGGTAAGCATGATAACACGTTCATTGATTTTCAAGTTAGATACCTTATATTGCACTTTGAATCAATCCAATATATTTACAAGTTCTTTCTCGTTCTCTTTTATTTTTGTTCAACTTTATTTTTTCTTTTTTTAAATACAAGCAATTTCATTTACCACTAACTGCTAGGATAATAGGTAAGCGTGAAGTCTAAAAGCTATATCACTACTCCTATGCCTAGTTTAGCCTTTTGTCTAATTGTAACATGGTTGAAGCACAAAGTTCTACTTTTGTACTCTATAAGGGGCTGATAGTCAGTTTTTGGTTATGTTTTTACTTCGTTTTGGCAAGAGCTTTAGATCTATGCTTTAGGTCTGTTACCTTCCTACACTTCTTTTGCTTATGTCTTCTTCCTTAATTTCTGGGGAATGGGGGTGGGATAAGACCCTTTCACTTCGTCAGAAACAAAACTGCGAAGATCTTGTATAGTCCATGTCTTTTAAAATCATATCCTTTGTACTCCATGCTTGAACAACTTGCATCTTGAGCTTTCAGGGGTGCAAAACAAAAACCATGTGCTTTTAAGCTTCAAATTTAGCCTCTTATTGATGATGGTATCCTCATTGTCATTAGATCAGATTCTTTCATTTTTTTTCAAACCAGGAAGGGTATTAGTTCTGAATTGGAAGGTCGTTGATGGCTTTCATATTTCAGTTTGATCCTTGGTTATGGATTCATACAATCTTTGCATGTCTGTATATGACTGATATCCTTGAATCAGTTGCATATGAAATTGTCATGCCCAGAATAATAATGAGACTGTCTGTTATACCTGCTAATGATTGCATGGAATACATGGCATTGCAAAAACTGCTTCGATTGGGCAACATCAATGAATCGCCTCTATGAATCTCTCACATGTTACCATAATGTTAATCTCAAATGAACCCACATTTTTGTTTCTTTGATAGTATTATTTGCTTTGATTTCCTCGATTTGACATACCTATTGGGTTGGTTTACTTGTACAGGGAAGCGACAACTTTTTGGATGATTGTGTAAACCACCTAATATGCCCCTGCTGCACATTATGTCAGATATGTGTTTTTATTTAAAATGTAATCAAATAACTATGAAAATTTTAACTGAAGTTCAGTTATATGTTTTTGTGCTACTATGGGTCACTGTTAAATGTTAAGTTCAAATTTATAAGAGAGTAGTTAACCAATATATGTGCCTGATGGTTGGCAGGAGTCGAGAACATTGGAGATAAAAAATTTCCAAGATGGTGTATGGCGAGGTAGAGGTGACACCATATGCATAGGGAGTCATGGCAAGGGGAGCAAAGGATTCCTGGAATTGCGCCAGCCTCCTCTTATTCATTTTTCAGCTTCTTATTCAGATAAGTTACATACATATTGAACAACCAGAATCTTTTATACATGTCATAGCTGATAACAAATTTGATACAAACGTGATTACTTTTTGTTCAAAGGGTAATAGATGTAGAGGCATTAACAATCATAACATGAGCCTTTACAAAATTATCAGCAACATCTTGGGCAGCAGTGAAAACATCTCTTCAAATAAAGTCACAAGGATTTTTTTTTTTTTTTTTTTTGGATCAGTTGGCAACCCCATGCTCCAAATATCCATAGCCATGAATATCAGTTTCCTGCAAGTGACTCCTTGTGCACAAAGTTTTAACTCTTCACACTTGTTGATTCAGTGATCATCATAAGTTTCTGCCTAAGTTTTTGCCTGAAAATGGCTAAGGGCAATGGTTATCATGAGATACATCATCTCTAGGACCTTCGCCATATCATGTCTTCTTTATATTTATATTTTTTTATTTTTATGAATCCGAAATGTATCTTAGGCAGTCAAAGGAGATTTTGATCTGTCTGGTAGCATATGCTGCTTGTGAGCAAGTTTGATTTTGTTGTGATTTAGCCATCAAGCTAATGACTATCTCTAAAAAAATAAATATGATATGCATGTGTGCCCGTGAAAGCTTATACTGTTGCCATTGTGTTTGTTCCCTGCATTACTTGTACATTTTTTCTAAGAAGACGATTGACCACTTGTTAGTTTAAGTGGCCAGATTGGATAATAAAGAGTTTCTATGACATACAAATGTGGGCCTAATACTAACAAGCATTTACTCTTCTGTAGGAACTCAGTATTTGAGTGAGAAAGAATAGCAGAACGCATGAAAGCTTTGCAGGAACTGGTTCCTAGCTCCAATAAGGTAGTTTTCTCTTTTGTAGTCATTTTACCCCCTTTAACATGCTTAGGTTGCAGCCTTGCAGGTGCCTTGTTTTTTTTAATCAAACAGTTTATATAGTTTTCATTTATTGTTCATAATTGAAACTGTGAGTACTAAATGGTAATAGACCGAAAGAGATGCAACTATTGGTTAGCTTCTGCGGGCACTTTACCAATCTCAACCTTTGGTAAGTATACCAAAAACAAAAAAGAAAAGGAGAGTATCTTATTGAGTTTTGAATCTTTCATTGCTCAAGATTTCATTCAAGCTTATCTCCATTCTTTATAATCTACAAACTCAACGTCATGAAGTATAATATTCTGAACCTAGATGGTCTATTACAATGTTTCTGAGATGGTGAATCCAATTTGTCTTACAAAACATTTAACTTCAATGTGTTTCAAGGATTTGTGTTGTGTCACCAATTGAGGTTTTGTGCCATGAGTAAGCACCTATTTAGATAGTCCTAATGGCTGCTGTGCACTTAATTGGTCCACATTTAGTTGCAATGTCATGGGCATTTGTTAGGTACTTAACATTATTAGTAACATAAAGTTGGGCATACACGTCCGTGCAATTACGTTCTTATTTTTATCGAGTATACACAAGAACAAGATGTGGTAGAAAAGCTGATAGATGTCTTTTGATTATTGTTTTTGCTCAATTCCAGGGTCACTCTGAGAGACTAAAAGCAACTGCTGCAACTGTGGACTCTAATGGCTGGTGATCTCTACTATATTGACAATGATGGATTCTAGTATATAGTTGATAGGGTGAAGGAGCTCATCCAATACAAAGGTTATCAGGTGAATTACAATAACCGCTTTTCATATGCTTATTTAATCATTCATGTAGACAATTTCTTACACATTTGGGCATGAAATGAATAATGTACTATAAGATAATAATAAAAAATGGAATCCCATCAAGATTATGAACTACTCCACATAAATCTGCTGGAATGGGTGTAATTTATTTGGTCACTTACTCCACATGGGCCCTAGCATTTTGGTATGGATCCATCCTAGTTGCTAGAGGAGACTCACTGGAGGTGAAGCCATTGCTTGTTTCTTTGGAGTCAATGTAGGTGGTAGGTATGGTTAACACATTTTTTTCATGACTCGAAACAATAACACAAATGCATGTTGAAAAATAATCAAATGTTAACTTTATATGCCTATTTTTATCAGGGGCTTGGCACTGTCATTGTCATACTTCGCTCAATTTGCACAGGGTACAGTTGCAGCAAGTCAGGTATTTGAAATTATTGATAGAGTCCCAGAGATTGACCCCTTTGACTTCAGAGGGAAGACACAATTGAATGTGAGAGGGAAGATAGAGTTCAAAAATGTTACCTTTGCATACCCATCTCGACCATATGCTTGAATCCTGAACAACTTCAATCTAATTATCCCACCTTCTAAGACACTTGCATTGGTCGGAAGTCGGAACCAGTGGAGGTGGAAAGTCCATCGTCTTTGCTCTTATAGAAAGGTTCTATGATCCTATCAAGGGTAAGTTGTTGCTGCTCTAGTATGGCTGCTGCTGTTGCTATCGTTGCTATCATTGTTGTTGTTGCTGTCGACAGCCCCTGTTGCTGTTGCTGTTGATGTTGTTGTTTCTGCTGTCGTTGTTGTTGTTGCAGGTGTAGATTAATAAGAGTTTGTACATTATGTACATTCATCATCACAAAAATTATGTCGTTGCTTTCGTTCCCTTTTTTTCCCTTGAAACATTATGTACATTCATCATCACAAAAATGTTTAGATCATTCAACATTTCTTTTAGCAAAAGGAAGTGAAAATAATACATTTTATTTTCTTTTGCTTGATCACCAACATGGTGTTTCTTGTCTTTGTCACAATGAATTTCGAGTGCTCAGGCTAATGCATACATGATAAGATGTAATAAAAAGTCATTTGATAGTAAAAAAATATATATATATTGCTATGTATACTTAAAACGCTATGGTAAAGTCTACCATAGCGGTTTTAGAGTCTACTATAGCGTTTTTAAAACGCTATGGAAGAGGCTACCATAGCGGTTTTGAAACGCTATAAAAGCCAAACTTACCATAGCGTTTTAAAACCGCTATAATATCCCCTGGGCCTATTATAGCGCCGGCTGTCATAGCGGTTTTTAAACGCTATTGATCACAATTTTTCTTGTAGTGAAAATTGTAGTCTTTGATTGTAGATTCGTGACTATCAGCAACACAAAACCATCATCAGTAAGCATGTCAATCACATGAAACCGTACAAAATCTGCACGGTCGGCACTGCATAGCAAGGATGTGTCAAAAAGGATGATGATCATGAGTTCAAATTTCCTTGGAGGTTGTAAACTTCTAAGACAAGTTATGAGCAAGAATTCTATATTGTTTCATTGATTGTTAAAATGTTCATTGTACATTGCTTTATATAGACACCTAGACAACTAAAGTGGCTGTCAAAACAGAATGACAGCTTAAGCTAACAAACTAGCCAACAAACTTAGTTTTGCTAAGTATGCTTAACATCCCCCCTCAAACTAAGTGTAGAACCATTAATAACACTTAGTTTGTCACGTAACAACAAAAATCTGGAAGTTCCAAGAGCTTTTGTAAAAATATCAGCAACTTGATCCACTGCAGAAATGTGAAGAACTCTAATGAGCCTGCGAGCAACCTTTTCACGCACAAAATAGATGCCCAACTCAATATGTTTGGTCCTGGAATGAAGAATTGGATTGACACTCAGCAAGACAGCACTCATGTTATCACACCAGATAGGAAAAGGCGCACAACCAATCCTTAACTTAGAGAAAAGAGATTGTAGCCATGACAACTCAGTCGTGATTGAAGCTAAACTCCTATATTCAGCCTCAGTACTACTTCTAGATACAATGTTTTGTTTCTTAGAGGACCGTGAGATGATATTAGAGCCTAAATACACACAATAACTTGAAGTAGAACGCCTATTTGTAGGATCAGATGCCCAATCAGCATCACAATACCCTGTCAACTTGAGAGAAGGAGTAGGAACCAGGTGAAGCCCAAATGTTGATGTAGCCTTTAGGTACCTTGAGATCCTCTTAACCACTCACCAATGAGACTCAAGAGGGTTTTGCATGAACTGACAAACCCTATTAACTGAGTATGCAATCTCAGGTCTGGTTATGGTGACATATTGTAAAGCTCCAACAATGCTCATATACAAATGAACATTTTGGACTGGATCACTCCCCGTGGCTAACAACTTCTCACCACCACTCATAGGAGTAGGCAAACCATTTGCAAATTGCATCTTGGCACGACAAAGAAGGTCATGAATGTACTTAGATTGAGACAGAAACAATTCATCAACATTGTGTTGAACTTGAATTCCAAGAAAGTAATGAACCAGTCCAAATTCTTTTAAAGAAAACTGAGCATTCAGCTGAGATATCAACTGAGAAATGTCTGAAGAGCTTGAACCAGTGACTAAAATATCATCAACATACACCAAGATGAAAATAGGAGATGGCGAGTGTCTGATGAAAAGGGATGAGTCTGACTTAGTTGTTGTAAATCCAAACCTGATAAGAGTGTGCCTTAGTTTGTCAAACCAAGCTCTAGGAGCCTGTTTTAGACCATAGATGGCTTTGGTAAGCTTGCAAACTGCATTGGGACGAGTTGGATCTACAAACCCAGGAGGTTGCATCATGTAAACCTCTTCTTGTAAGTCCCCATTTAAGAAGGCATTGTTGACATCCAATTGAAATATTGACCGTATAACTCTGATTGTAGAAGGTTTAACCACAGGACAGAAAGTCTCTTCAAAATCAAAGTCGGCAATTTGTTGAAAGCCCCTAGCTACTAAGCGAGCTTTATACTTCTGAATTGTGCCATCTGAATTTTCTTTGACCTTGAAAATCCATTTACAACCAACAATACTTCTATGGTGTGGAAGATCCACCAGAGACCAAGTCTTATTGCGTAGCAGAGCCATATATTCATCTTGCATAGCAGAGAGCCAATGAGGAGTGGTTAAAGCCTCATTCAGGCTAGATGATTCAGCAGAAGCCATGAAAATCTTAGGTTTGTATATACCAGCTTTAGACCTCGTCACCATCTGATGTCCAGAGGGAAGTGTAGTAGGTACGACTGGAGACTGTAAAGAGACCACTGGACTGGAAGGTACATTAGTGGGAGGCAATGTAAGGTGGCCGGTTTGATTAGGAAAAGAAGCCAATGGGCTAGAGGGTGAATGACTATCACCAGATGACAAAGACTTATGAGACAAAGGGGTAGAATCAGGTGTGGTAGAAAGTGGGATTGATGCAAGTGTAGAATCAGGAAATAGAGAAGTAGACTTGAGAGAAGAAGGACGCAACACTTGATGGGGAAATGAACTCTCATTGAACACCACATCTCTAGAGATGTATATACGGCCAGTAGGGGACAAACATTTATACCCTTTGTGTTGTATACTATAATCAAGAAAAATACATTCAACAGATCTATATTGAAGCTTATGGGTATTATATGGTCTGATATTGGGAAAACAAGAGCAACCAAACACCTTAAGGGTACTGTAATCTGGAGCTTTGTGATAAAGAGTTTCAAAAGGAAAGTGACTTTCAAAACAGAAGAAGGAACTATGTTAAGCAGGTAAACAAAAGTTCTAACTGCTTCATCCCAGAATTTTAAAGGTAGAGAAGCATGAGCAAGAAGAGTAAGAGCAGACTCAATTATATGTCGATGTTTCCTCTCGGCAACACCATTTTGTTGATGAGTTGTTGGACAAGCCAAACGATGAAGAACACCATTTTGAGCTAAAAAGTTTGAGAAAGATTTGTATTTTCCACCCCAGTCAGACTGAACACACTTAATAGGAAGACCAAATTTCAGTTCTACCTGTGACTTAAACTTGAGAAAAGTAGGAAAAACATCTGATTTATTTTGTAAGAGATATACCCAAGTGAATCTACTGTAAGCATCAATGAAATGAATGTAATATTTGTTGCACCAGAATCAGGATACCACCTACGATCAGATGGAGTAGAAGAGGTAGCAAATGTTTGCATCTGAGATTCAAATTCAGTTCCCCAAGTAGGTTCAGGAGGTTGACTGGATGATGCAGAGAAAGCATTTCAAGATGCTATATTTGCTTGCAAACTTGCTTGTTGGGAAGACGTCTGCTGAGATGCTATTCTTGGACTCCATGGATATGGAAGATTATTATCAAATCTATTGTAGCACTTGAAAGCTAGGTGACCAAGATTCCCACAAATTTGGCACTGAAGCCGATTGGTTTGATGACCAGGGGGTCTAAAACCTCTCCCAGATCCAGATCTTGCACTTCTAAATGAGAAAGGATTAGTTGGAGATATGAACTGAGGTCTCCAAGCATGTGGATTTGAAGCAAAAGATCTAGGTGAAGGTTTGTAAGAACTGTGAGCAACATTTGCAGAGCTAGACACGTCAAGGTCCTTTATATGTCTCTCAATTCATGATTCTTGAGCAAGTAAAAGTGATTCAATCTCTGCTACACTATATGAATATGATCTAGAGGTTACTGACACTGTGAATGTATCATAAGTTTGGGGTAATCCATCAAAAATGGCATTAATGTGGTCTTTAGGAGAGAGTGGATGTCCTACTGAAGCTAACTGATCAATAATGTTCTTTATCTTAAGTAGGTAGCCATTAATGGAAAGATCTCCTTTCTTGAGATTCTGAAGTTGAATCCTAAATTGAGAAATCTTAGCAACAGTTTGAGAATTGAAGAAGACCTCAAGAATTTTCCAGATGTGTTCAGAAGCTTCACAACTAACTAACCATGTTAGTAATGATTCAGTCATGGACGAAAGAAGCCATGAAAAGGGCAGCTGATCCTGTTGTTCCCAACTAGTAAATTATGGATTGACATTATTGTGAACTTTATCTTCATCAGATAGAAATCTTGGTGGAGACAAGTCATTTTCAATGAACTTCTGTAGCTTGTGGCCTCTGATTGTTGCTAATACTTGTTTCCACAAGTAATTGTGTTCACTCAATTTGACAGACAAGGTGTGAGTGAACATCACTGGTTTACACTCTGTAATGGTATAATTGCTGAGAGATGCAACATTTGAAGAGGTTGAATCAGACATTATCACTATTGATTGAGAAGAAGAAAAGAAAAGAAAAAAGAGCAATGAAATAGCTCTGATACCATGTAAACTTCTAAGACAAGTTTTGAGCAAGAATTTTATATTGTTTCATTGATTGTTAAAATGTTCATTGTACATTGCTTTATATAGACACCTAGACAACTGAAGTGGCTGTCAAAACAGAATGACAGCTTAAGCTAACAAACTAGCCAACAAACTTAGTTTTGCTGAGTATGCTTAACAGAGGTATTTACTAATTTCCATATATTAATCACTGAAGAGTCTTTGAATCTAACTATTGTAGCCAGGGACCTCTAAAAGGTAACTATGTCGCAATTGTATGACTTAATATGATATTTGGGAACGGATTTTGGCTCGTTTCTCAAAAATTTTCATTGATAATGTCCATTGCAAGGATGAGTCCGAATTTGCCCACCCTGTGGTAAATCAGGGTCGCAGGGTCTTGTAATCTTGGATGTTGGATTATTCAGATCATCTAACAAGTGTTAAACTAATCTAATTACGTAAACTCTCCTTCTCTCTCTCCTCCTTCCTTCATCTGTTACGTAAACTCTACAGAAAACTCACAATAACACTAATGCAACAACATTCATCATTTTTCTTGCCTTTACCTTTACCAATTACAGAATTATGCATGAATAAAGGATGAAAAAAATAATCAGGCCTGTAAATCAGTGAGAATGAATGTGCAATTGCATTCATTTTTTTTATTTTGTATTTTTTAGTTCTCTTTTGTGTGTTTCGGTTGTTCTGTAGTGTTTTTTATTCTTTGTATGGTCTTAGGTGTATTCTATTAGAGTTTATAGCTTGTGGTTTACAAAATTTACCTAAGTAAAAAAGAGAAAAAAGAAAGTGGAGAGAAAATATGAAAGAAAAAGTGGAGAGAATACTAAGAATTATTTTTTAGATTAGTTTACTTAAAAACTGAGATTCATATATTAGATTAATTCACTCTAGTTAGAGAATTTAAATAACTTATGTCCAAGATTGCAAGACCCTGTGACCCTGATTTACTACGAGGTTGGCCAATATGGATTCCAATGTTGCATCCCACCTGTCATTAAATTGTAGTTCATATCCAAAGTCATAAGGAACTTCTAGTTCCTCCACAAAGTATCACCCAATATAATAATGTTACATCTCAATGCTTCCCATGTAACGATCCTTGCACATGTGAATCACTTTGTACTTCTTAGTCATGTCATCAAAGGCCATATGAATACATTTTTGTTTATTAGTTTACGGTGTGTTGACCATTTATGGTCTTTGATAGGTTATGTGATCCTGAAAACCAGTTCGCTTTCCAAAAAATAAAAAATTATGTGGTTCATTTCTTAGTAATTGGGTTATAACAAACATCAAATTTACAACATACCTGAGAGTGAAGGAAAAGATTCCATCACAAGAACAAGCAATTTTGAATTGATCACTTGGCAAAAGTGGCTTTCACAGGCTCTTCTCAATTGTAATCTCACTAGTGGACTTGTACCCATTATGTTCCTTGTTTAGCAAAAATAAATAACCCGGTTCTGATTCATATTGAGGAAGTAGTGCAAAGGAGTAAACTAGGAGGGTGATTTAATGCATCATTATTCAACCGGGAATTTGATGATGTATTAGATTATTTGGAAAAGTTTGAGGTCGACTCTTAGTGGCTTAATTTTGGAAATTTCATCCTCAAAGCTAGAGGGCAAGCTTTCAAAGCGAGGGAAAATGATGAAGTATTGGTAAATAATAGTTTGGTCGGTTCATGTTAAGGCCAAAGTAAGAGTATAAGTCCAATTAAAATTAGGGATTCAATTCAAGTATGACTTAAGGTTTCTATTTTGTTTAGGAAAGTAGTTGCTTGTTTAGCAAACTTGGGTCGAATTAAGACCATTGGCCAATGTAATAGACAATTTCAGTTGAACTTTGAGAATTAATTGAATTTGTGAAACTTTAACAAATACAAGTTTCCATGTTTTGGTTTGTAAGCTTCTGCTGAAGCTATCAAAATCAATGTGACAATAAAGGGAGAAATTAAAAGGTGGTGAGTCGCCCTGAAGACATAATCTATCATATATTGTCAAGACTTCCTATAATGGCGATCTTGCATTTTTTATGTGTAGACATAGTTGGTGCAATTTGACTTCCAGTCCGACTCCATAAATTCTGATGTACAATTCAATGGAAGCTAAGAAACCAAAACATTGAAAGTTTCACAACTTCAATAATTATTCTCAAAATCAAACTAAAATGATTACATTATCATCAACATAATTATTTAAACAAAATAAAACCTAAACCTAATTCCTAACTGGACTTATAATCTTACTTGGGCTTCTAACAGACCGGTCTATTATTTAAATCATATAAATAATGCTTGTATTGTGAATAATCAAATCAAAATTTTGTTTCAAAAAATAATATCTGAAATGAATCTGACTCGAAAGAAACCCACATCATGAATTGAATATTGTGCACAAACTTTTCCTCAAAATTAGCCACAAAATTGTCCCAAATCGGATTATAAAAAATGTCTCGTAGAGGTACATGTCATTTGGTGGTAAATAGTTTGAATATCAAAATCAAAAGTATAAAATTCTTGTGGTGGTACATGGTATGTCCTGTACCTGTGGATGGCAGCAGAATCATTAGAACAACGGTGGTACTAATAACTAATTCTAAAGGTGCAAATAACACCCACGAAATTGAAGTTTCATCTTTCGAAGTAATTTCGTTCGTCCGATTTTAAGAAATATTTTGGAAATATTTTGTTTCATGTAGAAAAGACATAAAATTTTCGATAATATGTCAAACATATATGAATATGCAAAAAAGTAAGTTACAAGTAAATTAATCTAATAAATACATTAAATATATTAAATAAAATCTAAGTACACAAATATCCTTATAAATATTTTTTCTTCATAAATTTTGTGGGTTTTACACGTAAATATTGAAATCTACAAAAAATAACAAAATATTTCAACAAAAAATATAATTTGATTTGTAACTTTTTTAATTTTACATAAAATTTACGAAATAACTCACCGAAATATCTATATTACAATTCAGAGTGGTGTTTTACTATTCATTGCTGACTGGGACAAACTAAAGATTGAAGATAAATAATGGCTAGGGTTGAAAGTTGGGAAATATGTTGAGAGTTGAGATTCATTTTCTATGATGGCATGTTTGTAAATATAAAACATGTAAAAAGGTTAAAAAATAAAAAAAATGAGAAAAAAAGTTAGTGGAATGTACATGTGGCAAAGAGAGAAAATATTGTGTTTTTTTCCTCAACATGAAAATTATCATAATTATCTATGTAGTTGTCAGATTCTGGTAAATTTGGTGTCGGTGAAATGCATTTTTGAAGATTTTTCTAACAAAACCAATGATCAATACAAACGCTAAAATTTTGAAAATAATTTTTTTAATATTTCATGCTTAAGTATAATATTTTTCAAACAAAACGGACGAACATTTAATGAACATTCAAACAAAGACCCCGAACATTCAATAGATTCTAATTTAACCGAGTTTAATCTAAAAAAATTAGTTTACATTCTAAAATATTTTTTTATGAAATTGGTTGAGACAATGGTTGGGATGGTGGTGAGTGTGTCCAGTGCATGGAATTAGGAGCAAAATAAAGTATGCGGAGTGCCAACGGCACGGGTAATATGCTAGTCTATATTACAATTCAGAGTGATGTTTTACTATTCATTGCTGACTGTGACAAAGTCAAATCGAAAATATTAGAGTTAAAAGATGGTTAGGATTGAAAGTTGTAAATATAAAATATTTGTAGAATGACAAAATAATGAAAAAACTTTTGAAAAAAAGTTGGTGAAATGTACATGTGGCAGAGAGAGAAAATATTGTGTTTTCTTTTTAGCAAAATGAAAATTATCATAACTATCTACATCGTTGTTGGATTTTGATAAACTTCATTGAAATGCATTTTTGAAGATCTTTCAAACAAAATCAATGATCAATACAAGGGCCAAAATATTAAAAATATATGTTTTATAATTAAAAAACGTGTAATGTATTTAACGTCTTTAATATTTTTCAATATTTTTAAAAGCAAGAAGACGGGTTGATCATATAAAAAAATTAGTCGGGTATCTTAATGCACATTTAAAAAAAATCATAAATTTTATGTTTTGGTAAATTTAAAAATTAGGGGAGAACTTATTTTCGGTATTTGAAAATTTTCCTCAACTGATTAAAATTTGACTGAATAGACTTACACTTAGAATAAACTTACACTTCAATACTGATTGAGAGCGAAAATAAGATAATTATGGAGGTATTAAGTATAAAATAATTATTAAAAATAAAATTATGTGAAATGCCAACGACACGAAGCACACTCCAGTGTACTCTACGATCAGCTGATGTAGTGCATTAAATTTCATGATAAAAAAAGAAAACGCCACCACATGTTATTTTGGGTGGAGAACGACGAGGCTATACTCGTCAGAAAAAGAGATAAAAGCAATTGTCAACTCTGACACCGCTTTCCTTGTTTACTCTCTACTTTCTTTTCCGTCAAAGAACATCGTTTCTCCTACGATAGCTCCTACCTCCCTCTCAGCTGAGCCTCTCTTCTTTTCCTTCCCCAAATTAAAAAACTTAGGGTTTCTGTGAATCGAATCGAACGTATTGAGCGGAGCAATGGCGATGCAGACTAGTATGGGCCTCTCCAAGATCATCATCTTGATCGGAGCTGGTAAGTGACTACTCCCTCCCAATCTCTGCTTCACCATCTCTCTCTCTCGCTTTCGATCCCTATTGATGTTTTCGTTGTTGTAGGTTACGGTGGAACTATCGTGCTGAAAAACAACAGTTTATCTGATGTA
Organism: Berberis thunbergii; assembly: GCA_003290165.1. Classification (NCBI taxonomy): domain Eukaryota; kingdom Viridiplantae; phylum Streptophyta; class Magnoliopsida; order Ranunculales; family Berberidaceae; genus Berberis; species Berberis thunbergii. The sequence continues at coordinate 45,846 of QNQO01001247.1, forward strand.
TTGGGCGAACTTCAGGTAAAACATTCATTCCTCCCCAAGCTTTTTGTACTTGTGTTTGATCGACGTTATTTAGTAGAAGCGTAAATTGAATTATACAGCATGGGGTCCAATCAAAATTTGCTTTTTTGGCCTCATATATAGTCAATGAATCACTCAAAAGGGAGTGATACAGTTTGGTCGAAATTTTAGTGGAATTAATAGTATTGATCTTAGGGTGTGTTTGGTTGCATTGAATCCTATGCCACGAGAATCCACGAGGGGCCCTATATTTTAGGCTAAATTGATGTATCACTCTACATCCACCATTTGATTTTGTGATCAATGGTGGGAATTAAAGTCTCATGCACATGGAAATCACATTCCTTAGTCCCCAAGGCATGTGATTTCACTGTTGATCACAAAATCAAATGGTGGATGTGGAGTGATACCTCAAATTAGCCTAAAATATAAGGGTTCCTTTATGGATTCTCATGGCATAGAATTTCATGCAACCAAACACACCCTTAGTTGTAACTGCTTTGAAACTGTAAACAGTTTTAGGGTCTTTTGTAGAAATGGGTATAAATGCTTCGGGATTTGATGTAAACAATTTTCTGTTTTTTGGTTGGAACAGAACTTGGTAAAAGGGATAGAGAAATCTGAAGATGGGTCAGATTCCGACGCAATTGCTAATCAAGTAAGTTTCTAGTTTCAATACAATTAAAGTCTCCTCTGCGTTTCATTAAACAGTCAGCGGTTTCATTAAACAGTCAGCGGTGCGTCTGAAGTATGAAAATCAGGAATATAAATGGCCAAATTAATTTTATCTTTAGTTGGAGTGTTTAATTCCCCGGCATCCCTCTTGTTTATTTCTTGTTACTGTGTTACTTCTCTCTATTTTATCTTGCTCGTGTCTTCGTAAACATTCCGAAATAAAAAAGAACTATGAACCATTATACCTCTTTGTACGAATGAGATATTCAACATCAAGTTGACCGAATTGGGCGTTATTACTAGACCGTGAGCATTAAGGTAGTGCTGGAAAGAACCACTATAACAGTCATGTAGATTGGAACTCTTGAAATGAAGCAGAAGGGAGGTGGTGAAAGCTCTTCATCAATCCGAAAAGTCTGGAAGCCAAATCCCGAGTCTAATTTAGCTTTAGGTGCCAATGGTAGCTAGCTTAGTTGGCAAGGGTGCGGCGGCTTGTACCCCATGTCTAGGGTTCAAACCCTGCCAGGCAGCGTTTGGGAGGGGTTAAGGGAATAAATATGTAATCTTTAAAATAAATAAATAAAAATAATAATAATAATAATTTATCTCAAGGCTGGTGGGTAGAGGTGAGATGCTAGTGCTAATTTTTTAATTTCCTTATAGTCAGGTCATTGTGGAGATGAGCAACTTTTACGTGAAGAAAGTAATTACAAAGTCGAAAATGGCTGTGGCTGGTCAGTGTGAAATGAACGGCGACTTTAACAATAAGCAACTTTTAACGATGATCCGACAATCAAACAACTTTGTCGGTCTTATTTTAGGTAGTGATTTGATGGACTGTGGGTTTTGGGTAGCTGATTTTGAGTGATTTAGGGGACCTATTTCAGAGGGATTTGATGAAGGGATGCTGGGGATGACAAACTGATATGGAATTGGTTTTTGAGGATTGTCATTGTGGTTCGGCCATTGTTTTTTTTTTTTTTTTTAAATTAGAACCTCCAGTGGGGAGGGGCAGCTATGGGATGCCAGACCTTTATTACTTGGAAAAAATTCTGATACAAACTATCGGGGGTACATGACGACTTTACCCGAGAAGTAAAAATCCAATTAGACAAACATCATAAAAACTATAAAAATCAACAAAAACCATCCATAACTCACTAGCCTAGGCCAACATCACCCAAAGTGACATAACCACTTGAGTTTTTTTTATTTGCAACTTGGCCAAATCCATAACTTGCATTGTGCAAATTGCAATAGCTATAAAACTCCAAAACTTGCAACTAAAAAGAACTTGCAACTTACTAATACATTGCAAAACCAAATTGCATCCATTCTCACAATGCCAATGTGCAACACAAGTAGGCAACACAATCCGCAACAGCGCCCAACAGCAACACAAGCAAGCCACTGCAGCGCAGCAACTCAGCATCCGCACTACTACACAAGCGCCCAGCAACCTCCATCACTTCCTGCCTTACCAGCAGTCCTAACCGCAACACAGTCCGCAGCAGCTAGACTGCAACAACCAGACCCCAGACCGCCCATTCCTTCCACTCCGCAACCTCTCCTTGCTCTGAAAAACAGAGTATACTCTGTTTTTACAGCAGAGTATCCTGCCAGCTCTCGAATCCAGAGCTTATCAATGCCCATTCTTGCCGCGTCTACTGTTCCCCGTGACGTATGTATGCTGTATGCTAACGGTCAAGCACTGATAATCCTGCCACTCTCCTAGGAAGATCATTCACCGTGAAAGAGACAGTCCTATGATCTCGTTGAGTTCTATCTGCTAAAGCGTCCGCCACCGCGTTGGTTTCTCTATAAATATGGGAAATATCTAAAGTCATTTGTGCCGCCAAAAGTTTGATTTCTTTCAAATATTCTCCAAATGCCACGGTATCTTGAAATTGCCCTTAAACCATCCACAAACAATTGTCGAATCCGTCTGATCAACCACCTGTTTGAAATCCAATGAGAGATAAAGGCAAAGGCCTTCCGCTAGAGCCAAAATTTTCGCTTTATTATTTGAGCCTGCACCAAAAAATATTTGCTTTCCCCCAACACAAACACTCATAGAGTCTCTAATGTTCACACTGCCCGCAACCATGTTCTTACGGGAGGACCCATCCACATTGAGAGCAACAAAATCTGACGGAGAGGGATGCCAGAACACAACTCTACTTAGCTTTCTCAAAACTGGAGTTTCTTGTATCCCAAAGCCCATAATGGAGCCTTATACCAGCTGACTTGCTTAGGAGTTATAAAATTATTGGCTAAGTGTAGATTACGCCGAACATTCAAAATCACAAAAGCAGAATTAGGGGCAGCATTATCATAAACAAATTTGCACCGCTGTTTCCATATTTCCCATAAAATGAACATGGGAGTGAGAAAGAATAACACACCAATTTGTGTTCTCATTTTGGCTCACCTGAACCAAATGACAAGGGTCGTAGATATTTTGGCCGGTTTTCAGATATGCACATCAAAAATCAACTCAAAATGGCGCCAAACCTGTATCGCCAGTTCACCATCCAAAAACAAATGATTCAGAGATTCTCGCTGTGGCATGTTGCAACATCTACATTTAGAAGCTAGACTAAATCCACATCTGTACAGCTTCCCATCCACTGGTACCCCTCTACGGAGTAATTTCCATACCAAAACTGAAATTCTAGAAGGAAGAATATCATGCCAAATCATTCGATGGAGGTCATTGACCGTCCCTTTTCGGCGTAGTATTTCATAGGGCGACTGAAGTGAAAAAATCCCATTTTGGTTCGGAACCCATATACATTCATCTTTTCCATCTTCCTCGCCATATAATCTATCAGCAAAACTTATCCTTGCTATATGTCTGATCTCCGGGATAACCAATTCAAAATTGGAAGAAATCACCTCATTTACCGAAGGCCAAACACCTTGATCAACCAAAGTCGCCGATCTTCTTAAGGATACTACCGTATTCCAATTTTTCTCAAAAAAATTGATATTTCCCTGACCAATGCGCCAAAGTGAATTACGCAGAATAAGGGATTTACCAAGCATGATTTCTTTGAAAAATGGCGAGGACCCAGGTTTCACCAATTGACCATTCAAGGCCACCCCATTCATCCAGTATTTGCTTCTCATGAAAGTAGCCCAAAGAGAGTCCGAAGTAAGTAGTCTCCAAAGTGCCTTGAGGCGAAAAGCCCTCATCACCATCAACAAATCTTTCACACCCAAACCTTCTTCATTCTGTGGGAAACAAATATTAGACCATGATACCCATTTTTTCTTCAGTTTTCCTTCACAATCCCCCCAGAAGAAATTTGCCAACAAACTATTAATCCCGGATAAAACTTTCATAGGAACACACATGGTATTGAGAATAAAAATTGGAATAGAGCTCAGAACATGTTTAATCAGTATTAAACGACCTCCCGGGGATAACAATTTTGCCTTCCATCTCTGAATCCGCGATTGAATTTTGGCAATCAAATCTTCAAAATATGAAATTTTAACTCTTCCTTGAAAAATTGGTCCTCCCAAGTATTTCAAAGGAGCAGCTCTAAACTGGAATCCTGTATAGGTTTTGAAACCTACAATTTTCTCTACAGCCGCCTTGTCATCCAATGGAATCATTGTATATAGGGTGTGGATACAAGGGGTGCGGAGGGAAGGATTTAATGGCTGAACTACAGTGATGATCGAAAATAATGATTATAGCAATTTGGCTTTTGTGGTTTTTGGGTTAATGCGATGGAGAGATGTGACAAGGGAGTTTTTTTTTTTTTTTCCTGTAATTAGCCCCTTCTCACGTGCAACGCATGTGCAATTTTGCTTTTGTAGTTCACAATCATATTAATTTTTTTATTATCATTCTTATCCTATAATTGCTATCATTTATTTATTGAAGTAAATGGAAAGTAATGGAGGAAAAGTAATATTTTGTGAAAGAAAATAATATGAATATTTGTCAAAAAGATCGCATAGTTTGAAAATTAAAATTTTAAAAAGAGTAGAGTGATGAAAAATCATGTGAATCCTTTAGTAGGCTAACTGGGAAAAACAAAAGCTCACTATATTGCCCACAACCTAAACCTAACTACAGACATCTAAAGTGAATGAGTTTTCATGAGAGAGGAGAGCGAATTGGATCTTGGAGGTAGGCGCTGCATTGGCGAAGAGGTTGTGTCTGTTGATTCGGAGAGCAGAGATTATGAGCTCTTGGTCAGAGATTGAATCGACTTGGTGGAGGATCAAACAAAGAGCCATTAATGGCATGGAGAAAGATGATGGAATGTCTTCTTCTTTAGTGTTCCATTGGTATTTATGGAGATGCGATCGGTGTGGAAATGTTGAATTGCAGATAAGGGGATGCCGGGATGGATATGGTTGATTGGGCAGTTAGGTTTGGGGATAGGAGGGTATGGATATAATTTGCCTAGGGCCAATTTGGTAATTTCACCAGCCTGACGCAAACACATTTGCAATGTAGCTAGGACAAATTTGTGTCATATTTTGGTGAGGGATCACTCAATGTTTAAATGGTTTAAGCTAATTCCGGAGGCCTTGAAGATTTAAAAGGTGAATTTAGCCTCAGAAAAAATATGAACAAATCAAGAACATTGATCCATGCAAAAGAGGACATTTAATTAATTAAAAAAATGAGTCATTGGATTTTACCTCAATCACTGCCACTGATGAGTTGAATTCTTAATATCTAAACCAAATATACAATAATAGAATGATATCATCCATAAAGCTTGATCGTATTAATTTCAGAAGTTCATAATAAAAACATGAGTTGCATAACATAACAATTATGCATCTATAGTTCATAAGAGGGTACATGGAGGTCAAGGCTTTGGGAATCGAAACACTGCGGGGATTTTTATTCTATTTCTATTCTAGATTTTGCTTTAGCTCAGGATTTTGGGATCGTAAATACTTTTTATAAGAAGAGAGAAGATTACTTGGTGACCTTTGCGAGTGGGCGTAATAGAAGTCAAATTGATTATTTTCTTGTAAAGTGACACGATTTAGGTAGGTGTAAAAATTGTAAGGTTATACCAGAAGAGTGTGACATCCCAACATAGGCTATTAGTTCTCGATTTTTGTCTTAAGAGTAGGGTCGTATTGCTATAGAACAGGTTAAACTGAGAATTAAGTGGTGGACCTTACAGGGAGATGTGTCAAAGATTTAGAAAGAGGATTTTGGGTGGCCAGTCAGTTTCAGAGGGTGGGGAGAATTTAGAACCAAAGGATAGAACTAGTAGCGCGGATCTTTTTGAACATTTGGCAAACCGAATAAGAAGATGTGCGAAGGAAAAGTTAGGACAGGCCAAAAAAGGAGGTTTCTATGGTAAGGAGACATGATAGTGGAACGCGGATGTGCAACAAACCATTGCGGAAAAGAAAAGATGTTTTAAGGCGTAGCAAAAAGATAGGTGCCTATAGTCTTATGAGCTTTATAAGCAGGCTAAGAAGTTGAGTAGTAGAGCAGTAGGGGAAGCTAAGAAGAGAGCGTATGATGCTCTTTATAATAGGCTAGGTACGAAAGAAGGGGAGAAGGATATTTTCAAGATAGCGAAGGCTAGAGAACGAAAAACTAGGGACTTGAGTCATGTTAAGTGTGTTAAGCATGAGGATGAAAGAGTCTTAATGCAGGATAAAGCTATTTTAGATAGATGGAATGATTACTTTTGGAACCTACTCAATGGAACACATGTAGGGGAGTTAAACTTGGAGGGGTATGCTTCACAGGCAGGGAGAGATCGCGTGTCTATCGCAGAGTTAGTGCCACAGAAGTGAGAGAAGCTTTAAAAAAAATGAAGACAGGGAAAGCCGTTGGACCGGATGATATACCAATTGAAGCATGGAAAAAGACAGGGAAAGCCGTTGGACCGGATGATATACCAATTGAAGCATGGAATTGTCTGGGAGAAGTTGGGATTCAATGGCTAACTAAGCTCTTTAATAGGATTTTGGAAACTAAAAAAATGTCAGATACATGGAGGCATAGCATTGTGGTATCAATTTATAAGAACAAAGGGGATATCCAGAATTGTTCGAACTATAGAGGGATAAAGCTTATGAGTCATACGATGAAACTTTGGGAGAGAGTTATAGAACAAAGACTTAGGAGTTTAGCCACAATTTCGGAGAATCAATTTGGATTTATGTCAGGTAGGTCTACTACGGAGGCCATTTTCCTGCTTAGGCAAACTGTAGAAAAATATCAAGAGGCACGAAAGAGTTTGCATATGGTTTTTATTGATCTGGAGAAAGCATATGATAGGGTCCCCACGGAGTTAATTTGGTGGGTGCTTGAAAGGAAGAAAGTGTCTCAATGTTATGTCGATATCATTAAGGATATGTATGAAGGGATTGTAACAAGTGTTCGCTCAGTAGATGGGATGTCTAGTGAATTTTCAGTGACAGTAGGACTACATCAAGGGTCGGCGTTAAGTCCATATCTCTTTGCTTTGGTCATGGATGAGTTGACAAGACATCTGCAAGAAGATGTACCTTGATGCATGTTATTTGCAGATGATATTGTCTTAATGGATGAGACTAGTGCAGGTTTAGGTCAAAAATTAGTTAAGTGGCGGGAGGCTTTAGAGAATAAAGGTTTTAGAATTAGCCGTTCGAAGATGGAGTATCTAATGTGCAACTTTGGGTGTGAACCAAGAGGGAGAAGTAATGCAATTGAAATTGAAGGTGTCGAGGTCCCGAAGTGTGAGGCTTTTCGATATTTAGGGTTTATAATTCAAAAGAATCGGGCTATTGGAGCAGATGTAGACTACAAGATTAAAGCTGGTTGGTTGAAATGGCGAATGGCGTTAGAAGTATTATGCGATAGAAGGATGCCTGCAAGGCTAAAAGGGACATATTATAAGACAATTGTTCAACCAGTCATGCTATACGGTTCAGAATGTTGGGCTACTACGGGACAACAAACGCATAGGATGGCAGTAGAAGAAATGCGTATGTTAAGGTGGATGTGTGGTAAAACTCGTAAGGATAAAATTAGAAATTAAAGAATTAGGAGATACTTAGGTGTAGCGCCTATAAAGGAAAAAATTAGAGAAAAACGTTTAACTTGGTTTGGTCATGTGCGGAGGAGACCAAACACGGCGCCAATTAGAAAATGTTTAGATTGACAAGTTAATAGAGAGTATAGATGGAGGGGACGACCGTTGAAAACTTGGATGAAGACGGTGAATGAAGATATCATTGAGCTTGGATTAGGTGAGAATATGTGAGAAGATCGCATTGCTTGGAGAACCAAAATCCATGTAGCCGACCCCGAAAATCTCGGGAATGGGCTTTGATGATGATGAGTTCATAAGACTTGTTACTTGTAAGTTAACACAATACATAACAAAAGCATAACTTAGCATAGTCCTGGATAATAACTAACACTTGTTAGGCCTCATGGTTTAGGAAAAATTAATCACATTATTAACCATTGTGGTGATCTGAAACAAGGCTTAAGCCTCATATAGCCTAAAATCATAAGCCTTGTTAGCAACCAGCCTAAGCCTCATAGGGAGGCTTAATCTTCATTAGAGTTTCAAACCTCAAAATATTTTTAAAACTATGATGACCACGGAGCGGGTGAAAACAAAGAGAATCTGGTGATGTTTCTGATAAAGTGCAGATGATGCAATAAAATAAGATGATGAAACCGGCTCTGATTACCAATTGACACAATAGAAGTTTGAGAGAACAAGAGATAGAAATATCTCAAAAGGTAGGAGAAGAGGGGGAAATTTTGCTGACAACTAAAAGTTGGGGAAAAATTGTAGAAGCAGCAGCAATGGAAGAGAGAAAATTTAGAGAGAACAATTCTTTTAGTAATAATTTGGAATTCTTACTAGTGTATGAAATCATTTATTTAAATTGATGGAATACTCATAATCAAAGGAAAAATTGAAACTTAAATTTAAGATACATGTATTATAACGTATCGGGTATATAAGATAATGTGCAAGAATAAATTATAAAAGTGTATATTATATACTTCAGCACTAGTGTATTACATGTGCCTACAACACTCAATATTATCTTTTTCTTATACCAATTAAGTTAGATCTTTAATGGAAGTCGTATTTTAGCATGTATGCTAAAGGTTTCAAGGCATGCTAAACTTGGTCAAATTTTAATCGCTTAGAAAGAAACATCATTTTGAAATTCCAAACTTTTGTATTGATGATTGCTTTTATGTGAAAATATCTTAAAAATTGCATTTCAACGATACCAAGTTTATCAAAATCGGACAATTAAATAAAAGTTATGGTAATTTTAAATTTGAGAGTCTAAAATAAACATTTTCTTTCTCCGCCACATGCTGATCATATCTTCTTTCAAATATATTTTACTTTTTTTAACCTTTTCTTTTACCCTCATAAGTGTGATTTATTTACAAACCATTCCATCCCGTGAGTACAAATCTTGATGCATAAACTTTCAATCTTATCCCTTGGCTATCTTTGCTCCAAGGCATATAATAAGATTTACTCAAGTAATGAGGTCCAGAGCAAGAGGACGGTACGTCCTTGTGTCATCCTATATTAGCGTATCTAATATATGATGTACCGTATGACTAAAATTAACTAGTCCCAATTATAATAGACACCCTAGAAAACTGAAACTTCTAGACAAATATATGTACCTATATCATTCAACCTGGAAAATGGTCTATCCCTCCCAGAGTAAATTTCTTCATTTGGAGAGCAGTTACATATATATGTTCCTATATCACTCAACCTGGTAAATGGTCTATCCTTCCGAGAGTAAACTTCTTCATTTGGAGAGCAGTTCAAGGTACAATTTGAAATGGTAACTGTTCACAACTTGCAATGGAGAGATTGGAACATTGTCTTTGCGAACAGAAGAAAGCAGCCATCACATCCTCGTCACTTTCAAATTCAATAAACACATCTGGCACTTCTTCCATACTGACCTTGAGTTGACATAAATGTGGAAGACAGCTTCAAGAGCTGGATTTGATGGTGACAACTTAGGTTTGTATTTCAATATTTTTGGAATATGGTTATGACTCAGGCTTCCCCATACTATTGAATGGTCAGGACTTGTCTACAACACATCTCACTCAGAACACCAAATAAAAATATGAACAATAAAAGGGTATTTTGCTATAATCAAGCTACTCTTATTTCCTTATCATGTTGTGCATGTATCAATGTAGTTTGAATGTGTATGCCTTTTGCACTGTTATGATCGTGTTATGTTGGTTTCTGAATATGATCTTTGGAATGTTGTACCCCAATTTTTGGGATCATAATCGGTTCTGTCTCAAGGCTGAATTGATATGCCTTACTGTGAGTAGAATGTCTAACCGACCATCTGACTTGATTTGAAAACACTGCTTCCACTATGTTACATTGTCTTTGAAGGTAAATAGACTGATATTTGGAAGAGTGTGAATTAGAAACAAACATGATTTGGATCTCCAAATGAAGTTTTATTTAATTAGCAATGTGCTTATACTCTTTTCTGGATTTTGGTTTGATTATCTGTAGGTCCGACGTTTGGCAATGGAGGTTCGTCAAATGGCATCATCACGACAGATAACTGTTCTGAATGGGGGGAGTTCTAACCAACTTGGTATTTCCTGTTATCTACTACAACAATCTAAACAACTTATTATTTTAGTTTCATCTTGAGTATGCTGATGAGCAACAAATCACCCGTTCTTATTATTTGGGCTAATATTTTGGAACAAATATATTGTATTCTCTCTGCAATTCCCCCGGAAACCACATGCCACTGATTAGCTTATGATTTGTTATGGCAGGGAATGTTACATCTCTTGTAGTGCCAGCTGCAGTCTTGGGGGCAGTGGGATATGGATACATGTGGTGGAAGGTAGAGACTGGAAGGGTTCATCTTTCTTTATAGTAACATGTATAATTTGAAGGGTATAATGAGTTCTTTTCTCTCCTGGAAATGTGTAGGGTTTCTCTTTTTCTGATCTTATGTATGTAACTAAGAGTAATATGGCAAATGCTGTTTCAAGCATGACGAAACATCTGGAGCAAGTATCTTCTGCTCTTGCTGTAAGTTCTGTTGTCTCATCTTCTCCCTTTCTCTCCCCTCGTACAGATTCTCTGCACAGGTAACTTTTTAATAATTGTGACAGTAGACTATTGATACAGCTTCACCCTCTGTTCTCTCTCTCTTAATTTTTTCCCCTTTTGATAACTGGTACTGTATTCATGGTTTCCGATAAACTTTTTAAGTTTTATTTCTTAAACAACAATTACATTATACCCATGAATTAAAGTACACACATCTTCCAAACCCTTAATTCCTTATACCCATTGCAGTTGAGGCATGGAGGTCGAGGCGCACAGGTTAAAAAATGCCTGAGATGGTAGGCAATTCACACGCCTAAGAGACTAGGCGGTCTTAGCATTTTTTTATTTTTTTTATAAATTGAAGCATATTAGCATAATAGTCTACATCATCATTTTGATAAATATCATTAAAAAAAATCGCATAACAAGACTGAATGGAGAAAAGAATTTGTTGCTGCAGGAAGAGGTTGAAGATAAAATGGGGAAAGGATAAAAACCCCCCTTAAAAAGCACGAGAGATGAGACAAGAGGAAGGGATGAGAAGAAGAAAAGGAGAGAAATACATGATATCAAGGGAGATCTGAATCCAACTTTACAACAACAAGACTCTTGACGGCTGCATCCTCTTGTGATTCAAAGTCACAAACCATAAATATCTATCTAATAATAGAGAGTGGGATTTGGGTTTGGGCCTTTATATTTATAGTTAAGTAATTTAAAATTATATGTAAGAAATGACTTGTGAATATGCAAAGTTAAATATAAAAGAATAATCATGAAAATATGCCCGAGGCAGTAGGCAGAACTGAGGCGTACAAAGGCGGCGGAATCTTGTAAAAACGCCTTGAGGCGCGCCTAGGCGGTCGCCTCGATTACAATGCTTATGCCCATGAATTAAAGTACACACATCTTCCAAACCCTTTAAATCAAAGATATTTTGGTCTAAAAAAATGTCTTAAGCTAAGTTGACAACAATCAAAATGCTCTATTTACCTCTGGTAACTGGTTTAATGCATTTTAACCTCTTATAGACGAGGGGTTTATTTTAGTTTTTGCAAATGGCCCCATAAATCTCAGAGACAGCCTTGTGCATTAGGATGTATTGTCTGACTGTTGACTAAAAATCTATGGAAGTTCTAATTGTATTGTAAAGGTTCAATGTTTGTGGTTTGTCATTTTTCTAGTGACTATTGACTACAAATCTATGGAAGTTCTAACTGTACTGTAAAGATTCAATGTTTGTGGTTTGTCATTTTCTAGTCTCTAGAATCAGGCAGTTATTTCGTTGATTTATATTTTATCATTTGAACTTGTGCCATATGCCATATCTCATATGTTCATGATTTGTCTACTTATTAGGCTACAAAGAGGCATTTGACGCAGCGGATTGAGAACTTGGATGGAAAACTAGATGACCAGAAGGAAATGTCAAAACTAATTAAGAATGAGGTATGTTTAAATAATGGATTGGAATTCTCATGTGTTAGATTTAGATTGCGATAAATGGCATAAACATACAATTGAGTTATGTTTTTAGATATGCTAAAGTGTCTTATCTTCTTCCAAGTTCTATTGTTATTCTAGGATTTTTTTTTTTTTTTGTGGCGGGGGTGGGGGAGGGGGAGGTGGTGGTTCGAAAAGTATTATCTCTATTATGAATATTGTCGTACCTTAGGGGTCAAGTTTTGGAGTTTCAGGCTACTTTATTTTATAAATACGGTTGCTAAACATGATTTTACTTAGTTTTAGAAGAAAATTGAGATTGAATTAATGAAGCTTTACCAATTCAAGTTGCATTTGTTTATTTACTTCCGTTGTTTCCATACTAGATTTAATGATATTCGTCTGGCTTTCCCTCGTCACCCTATTTTTAATGTTTACACGTATGTCTCCTTAATCTTCATTTTAAGAACTGAATGTTATTTTATTTTAAACACTCACATGGTGGGATCGAGGGTTGATTTCTCTACCTACTTAAAGGGGTTCAGACTAGTGAAGGTTTAAGTCAAAAATTAGATAAGTGACGGGAGGCTTTAGAAAGTAAGGGTTTTAGAATTAGTCATTTAAAGGCAGAATATCTTGTGTACAACTTTGGTTGTGAATCACAAGGGAGGAGTAATGCAATGGAAATCGAAGGGGTAGAGGTCTCAGAGTGTGAAGCTTTTCGATACCTAGGATCTATAATTCAAAAGAATGAGGCTATTGCAGAAGATGTAGACTATAAAATTAAAGCTGGTTGGACAAAATGAAGAATGATGTCAGGAGTATTATGTGATAAAAGGATGCCTGCAAGGTTAAAAAGGGAGTGTTATACGACAATTGTTCGACCGACTATGCTATACGATTCAGAATGTTGGACTACTTTAGGACAACTTATGCATATGATGGCGGTAACATAAATACGTGTGGTAAAACTTGTAAGGATAAAATTAGGAATAAAAGAATTAAGAGATTCTTAGATATAGCACCCATAGAGGACAAAATTAGAGAAAGGCGTTTAACATGTTTTGGTCACGTGCGGAGGAGACCAAGCACGGCGCCAATTAGAAAATGTTAATGGAGGGTGTAGACGGGGGGGGACGACAGTTGAAAATTTGGATGAAAGCGGTGAAGGAAGACATCCATGAGCTTGAATTAGGCGAGGATATGTGGGAATATCGCATTGCTTGGAGAACCAAAATCCGTGTAGCCGACCCCGAAAGTATCAGGAATGGGCTTTGATGATGATTTAAAGCTAGAGAGAAACCAGATACTCTGAACATTGGTGGAAGCCAGAGGTAGTAAACTCGAATAGGTACAGAAAATAGGAGTAAGCTGCAGGAAATTTAGGTTCCCATTTTTTCATACAATCACCTTTTTTTCTTTATTTTTTTCTCTGTCACTTGGATTCTTCAGGACCGATTTTGGTTAAAACCCCGATGTCAGTTATTTCATTATAAATTATCAGATATCAGTGGAAAGGATAACAGCCTCTATCACATGAACAAGTTGCATATTGTTAGCCTTTTTTGCTTCATACATTACTAAATTGAGTATTCATTTGTCAAACAGGTTACGGAAGTTCGTGCTGATCTTTCTCAAATCGGCTTTGACCTAGATTCATTGCATAAAATGGTTTCTGGTCTGGTGAGTCTTACTCTTCATGTTTATTAGACTTTTGTAGTTGTTAATATCATCTATTTATAAGTTTATCTGATAACTTCTTCCTTTATATATCTTATCATCATTTTCTCCTTTCAGGATGGGAAGATATGTTCATTGGAAGACAAACAGGTGACAATGATTTAACTTTCCAACAGTTTTTTGAAATAACAACTGAAAATTAGACATAAGAAATTATTGGGGATTTCAATATCAATTTGTAAGAATGCTTGAACATGTCTGCTGTGGCCTTTAAGGGGCATTGACATTATATGCACATATAATCTGGTGGTCTAGACGTTTATTCCAATTTTTTCTCCATTTTGTAGATTTTCACGATATCTTTGGTAATTCTAGGCCAACTTATGTAGTTAGGAGCGTGTCTCCAAATAAATGTCACTAGTTACCTGTTTGGCTTTTGAACATTGTTGTGACACCCAAAAATATAATCTCTGGTTTCTTTTTCAGGTCTTTTTTAGCTTCCCTTTTGCTACCACTTAAGTTCCACAATCTTTACGTACTGTCTACTGATGAATGCAAATTCCATTTTGGGCATGACGTTGCATATCATATTTAAATACATATTGTTTTGTGCATACTCTGACGTGCTCGTGATAACAGGATTATGCAAATGCTGGCGTATGGTATCTATGCAACTTCGTTGGTGGAAAAGATGAAAAAATGGCCGAGTTTCTGAAGGTTAGAATAAGGAATTTTATACTTGATAGTTGACCATGCTGCTTGGACAGTTCAAGAAATTTGGGATTCATTTAAGAAATTCTAGCATGAAGGATATGTAGTAATATCTCAAATACAAAAAATCTCTTGACAGTATTCCAGTAATTTATTGTTAGGTTGTCATACTCGTGAATTTGATGGAGTATATCTTGAGTTTGCATAACTTTCTGGTGCATCGTTCAAAGCTGCCTTAGCTTTGTCAGTACCATTCATTTTCTAGACTTATTTAGCTAACCGTTTATTAAAATCCTCTTGCAGGCTTTACCAAAACCAACTAAGCAGCGTGCGTTCCTTGGATTTGGCGAGAGTCAAAATAAGATGGTTGGTTCCATACTAGTACCCTAGTTTTTATTTAGAAAGGGAAATTAAAGGTGTAGGGAAATAACTTGGACAAGTGGATCTGCATCTGTAGCTGACACTAGAATAATAAATACCAATCTTGTAAGGATGTTGCTGAAACTGTTGGCCTGTCCTCTTACATGCTTCACCCGTTGCCCGTGTATGGCCTTCCTCAGACGGGGCAACACGGTTTAAGGTATTGGAGAACATATGCAGTATTTTTAGAATTTTCGTAAAAATATGGACTGGACAAACACTGAGAACTATTTCGTTTTCATCTCTCTGTACACCCCCATTCTTGAGATTATTATCAACCTGCAGCTACTTTTAACTCTTAATTGGAGTTACAAGTTGACGGCCTTCCTGATATATCGATGGAAATTTGTAGTTCCATCTCTAGTATCTGAACTCACTGGCAAATAATCCTATCATCATTTCAATCACTAGATCCAGTGAAGGCCTTTCTATACATGTTATGATGTTTAAAAGCACCCATTGGATACTGAACGGACGTCACAATCGTTCGACAGCCTGCTGACTTCCCGTCTATTGCTTATACTCATATTTGGTCCTGGGTTATTTTTTTTACCTATCATTGTCAACTCACTGGACAAATCTCTATTGGTGAAATTTTGTATGCCCATATGCTGCCTAATGTCCATGGACTTGTTGATTCATGGGCCATATAGAGTTCAAATGTGACTCCTTTTTTGGCTTTCCTCAACATGTCTTCTGAATCCAATGTGACTGATATTCCAACCAAGAGGGTTGTTTGTGTAGTTATAAGGGCTTAGTGTAATGAGAATTATAATCATCATCGTGAAAATTGTCTGTTTACAATGATGCAGGGCCTTAAGCAATTTGCAGCGACCATAGCATCTGGAAGTATTGACAGTGCAGCGACCATAGCATCTGGAAGTATTGACAGTGCAGCGATTGGTGGAACCTTGCAAAATGATATTGATATTAGCGTCCCAAGAACACTGAGCAGGTTTTACTTCACCCCTCTTAGCATTAAGATTCCATTTAAATCCTTCTTTCCTAAAATGTGCAGTGTTGTTAAAATGGCCAGCATACCATACAAATAAAAATTTCATTAGTGGTATTATTAATGCATGTGATTTATTATTAGAAATAGTGGTAACCATATATTTGTCATAACCAAAGTTCATATGTTCAAACCTAGACTTCAGTTTGACTTTTCCGGGTGACAGTTATTTCTGTCAGTCCGAAGAGTATCTACCACAGAGGTGCTCTAGCAAGGTTCTGTGTAAATATATTTAAACTTTTCACTCGTTTACTTCCTATATTTTCACTTGTATCTCAGATGATTGTTTTGTACAGTTTTTGGAAGAGGAAGAAACTTATAGAAGTTTATGTGAGAAATCACCGGTATCCCATATTAGAAATATAATGATTTCTCAGTACTCTTTTTAAATGTGCCCTACTTGCAAACCTAGTGTATCATGATATGATTGGGCTGCTCTGGACCTTCCATACTCAAAACTAAGGATTGTTTAGTGATGATTGAAACTGTATAAGGTCACATTTAAAATTTACTAATGATCATAGGATCACCCAGGTCCTTAAGACAATTTATTGATCCTGGAGTCCTCCCTTTTTTTTTTTCTATCCTCGGTTCCTCACTGTGATTTAATTTTACTCATCATGATGTGTGCAGGGTTGCTTCGATTTCAATCAAGTGTTGATTGGACATTGGTATGGAGGAGCTTGGATGCAACTTGGAGTTCAGTTCCTCTTTCCTGTAAATGAATTATACGTGGAATGATGGAGCTTGACAAATAAAGAGAAGCAAAATGGGTTCAGAAAAAAAATGAATCAGGTGCATTTTGATTTGTTGCTTGGTTCTTGCTCATGTGAACCATTGCTTCAATCATATAAGATATCACCATTTGTCTTTGCTTTCTAGGGTGTGTATCCAAGTTCACACCAATCACATGGTCAAGTTTGAAAGGCTTCAAAGTGTATCTGCCAAATGTTTTATTAGTTTCTTTATACTTTAGATTAAGTTTTAGAGATTTATAGTTTCTGCAAACGACAATGGTCTGTATACAGATTTGCATTTGAGATCAATTTGATGTACAAGGAGTTTCTAGTGCCAATTCTCATGGCATTTTCCCATCAGTTAATAAAGCATTAACTTGAAACGTTCCCTGTGTATGAATAAACTTTTTCCCCGTTGCCAACCTTGTATATTCACCAAGACGAGAACTCTGCCTAGCTAATCAATCTTTCAGAATTTGCTGCCCTGTGTATCTTTTGGGCATGAGTAAATAAACTAAAATTTTATTTGAATGTTCTAAAATTGCGTGCTCTCTAGGGCTTTGGGTTGGGAGAATGTAACCGGTTGTGATGATTTTACAAGTGCACAAACGAAGTTGTTACAAACAGAAAATTGAATTGCAGCGCAACAATGAAACAAGAAAAATGATATTGAAATGCTAAGGAGATCTATGGAGCGTTATCATGTAGACAGTTTTCTGATCAGTGTACAACCACATGGGTAGCAATAATACAAGCTCAAAAATGGCCATGATTGATAAAATGCGTATGGCAAATGTCCAACTTCAGAGATATGGAATGATAAACGCATTCAGCATGCCCTGGACAGAAAATATCCCGAGCAAAAAGCTTTTACATACAACAGACGTGCATCTAAAAGGATCGAAGTTGTTGTGTTTTCCGATTCACTATCCATATTCCATAACTTACACAACCAACACCAATGACTTCTAATCCCGTCGGTGGTCAGACTATCTATTCTACACCTCTGCCGGAATATTGGGGGAGACTGGTCCAGCAGGGGCCCATCAAGATTCAGCAGAAATCAAGATCTGGAGGCTTGAAGTGTTTTCTCTCCTATCATCGAATTCAGCATATATTACCTGCTCCATTCAAAGTCAGATCGAGAATTGTTTTGGCTGCTAAAATCTTCAGTCTTAATGGAATTTGCAAAAGCATGCCAACCCAAAAGGTATGGTAAGATGAACTGCACACATCAAATGCCAGCAAGTCAAGAAACTGGAATATATAGAACTCCCCAAAACAGTAAAGAGAGGTTAATGTGCAAGAAGCCCATCATCAACCAATGTCTAGTACTAATGAACTAAAACATTTGAAGAGAATATGGCGCATTCAGGAGTAGGGCCATCAATCAGATATTAGAGCCTTGGGGAAGTGCACAATCCTGTCTAGCCAAGTAGGTGTACAGATTAGGCTTTTTTGTTTTGAAGATACAAGGATGATTCTCAAATTTCCAAGCTAAGATTTGAAATGTTTCATTTCTAACTGCAAAAATCAAGAAGATGAATGGAGAATTTAAACATACACTGAAAAGTGAGACGAGAACTGTAAACTCCGCTTTGGTAATAGGGATATAAATACTCTCATCCGTGTTCGTGAGCTTGTTTTGAACACCTACCACAAAACAAGGGCAAGATATTAGAAATTAAAATGAATAAGATTACAAAACATATAAATTGTTGCAGGAGGTACTGTAAAGCCACAGGTTCATGCTGATTTGAAATATTTTGATGTGGTAATGGCTCGACACACAAGCTCATTGCTATTTTTTTTTTTTGTGGAGGTAGGAAGGATTTCTGAATCTCTATCCTGTATCATGGTTCAATTTGCACCTTTCGAGGAACAAATATGGTCTTCAAAAGTTGTCCTCTACTGTTTCAACGCAGGTCTTAAAATTGAATTAGGGAAGTGCTGCAAAATTTGTTGTAATGGTTACAGAAGTATTTGGAATCTTATGAGCTGTCAGCAATGCAACTAGGACAATTCCATGTAGAAGTTACAAGGCTAGGAAGGTAGGACCTGCACAAGAGAAGGGAGAACCATGCTAGTGATGCAATGAGTCAAGAGAAGTTCTTTCATAATTTTCTAAGAAATGATAATTATTCTTTTTTGATCGATAAACAAACTGTATTAACAAGTACAGATACAAAAATAAAAAGAAACAAGTACAGATACAAATATAAATGAGTAAAGCACTCGACAAATAAAAGGAAAAGAAAGGCAGGCCCCTCAAAAAGCGCAAAACCTACCTAAGAAGCCAATACATGTAATCATTAAGAGACTATCCCAATTGATGAGTAGAGAGATGTCTGAGGGCTGGTCTCAGATACAATCCACATTTCCGCCACTGAATGGCAAAAAATTAAATCAAAGTGCAGACGCTTTGCAAGAAATGATATGGAGGAAGCACATAACCTCCAATAGGTTTTCATTATCATGCAAGACGGAAGAAATTCATTGACCAAATATGAAACAACGGAAGCTAAAGTGAGAGAAACATTCTAAGCGGTCATGACTATTTAGCAAAATTTATCTGTGTCCCCTCATGCCCTGATGCCAAATACCTAACATCAAATAAGCCATATAGAATCCACAGTTTCATGAGTTCAGAAATTAGAGTATTACTGAGATTAAAGAAACGACCAGATCCGTCTGGGAGAGGCTCTGATTTTAAAACCTTCCTGACTTTGCCTTCATCACTGCAGAGCATGAGCACGAAGTTGAAGATAAAACCCCAACACAAACATTAAGCTAATAGGCATACACGTTAACTTCTAACCTAATGAAGCTTTTTGTACAAGACTACAACTTTTGTCAAGTATGAGGTTTCTTCAAGGCATATAATACGAAAGCACAAAAAAAAAAAAAAAAAAAACGTGTTCCAGCTGAAAGACAAGTCATAGAGCTATGTAACAACGACACTATTTCTACACAAAAAAAATGTGTCGACATGCATAGATACTCACATCGGACACTCTGGCCCTCCATGCTTAGATCATCAACCTTTTTCACCTATCTTTGAAAAGTTTCAATTCTTTACTAATATACAAGCATATCATGGCAAGTTTGTAAAACATGATTAGCTATATTGCCCTACAAGTGGATGAATATGACTAACAATTTAAAACTTATTGTTGAAAAAGTAAATTATACTAAAATGTACAAGTGTGTATCCAATGTATCCCATATCATATTTATTTTGCTGACATGTCCGACACCTTGTATCCGTATCAGTGTCATTATTACATAGATCCTGAGCGGGGCAATCTCTGAATAAGTTTAGCCAAACTTACATGGCATGTGCAAACCAGTCATCTCCAATTCCATTTGATATGATGTAAAACCCAATTAGCTCTTTAAGGCGGTGAAGCTATAGAATATACATAGCGAAAATTTGAAAAACCTAATGTAGTTAATGCAGTATCTCATGATTTTTCTAGGGCAGGGAATACAACAAAGTCAACCCCACTATGGTTTTATTACCAGAATCAAAATTTGTAGCCATAAATTGAGAATGCTGATCATATAGTGTGGACAACGTTCCAATCAATTTACCAACTTATCCAACAGGTTACAATGGAGCTGACAGCAGATTCATGCAAAATGCCAAGTTAACCATGCAATTCTCGGTTCCATTTCCATGAACGAGCCTCCAAGGGTAGCATGGGGCAATATTACCTTACTAACAATCGATTGAAAGAAATGGCAATGAGCTTCAATGTGCGCTAGTGCTAACTATTGATTAAAAAAATTCGCTGCTCTTCTTTAGAAAACAAAATTGAGAACTGTAGAATAAGGATGGAGCCAACATCGAAGCGTTGTAGACAAAACTCAAAACTCGGACGCCAAAGATGAGCCAATACCATAGGTGTTCAAGTTGGAGATAAAATTGTCGCTACGTGTCAGGTGGGAGATGTCTAGATGTTCGACAATCTTGGTGTGCATTGCATAGTGGTGCCAAGGGCCCTCGAATCTCACGCCAATCCAAGAAACAACAATTGGTATCAGACCCAATAGTTCAGCTAGGAAAAAAAATATTAGAATCCGAAAGAGTGGAGTTGGTGTTGTGGTTGTGACTCGTCACTAGGTAGAGCCAACAACACTCAGGATACTCGAACCCATAACCAAATGCTTTTCTACATGGTTGTGCAAGTCACTTGATGAGAAGGTGGACTTTGATGTGATGACAAAAGTTTGAATGGTCTACAGATAGCAGAAATCTCACCCAGCTGAAAATTGTTGGAGACGTGACTCGATTTGAGTGTGCAAGGTGCAAGACAGTCCCGCATGAACAAGGAGATACATCAGTTGAATGCTCATATGCTACATGTCTCTCACTAGTAATTGGGCCTTTTAAGATATCCAACTCCACACCCAAAGGCCCTTGATGGGGCATGCACCTCTTCGGGTGTGCATTCACTAGTTGACCTTTAAAATTCATTATCACTTGGTATTGAGTGTTCGAGCTTGATTAACTATTTCCAATCTCTCTAAATTTCACTTCAAGCTTTCAAAAGAAACCTCCAAACATCTGTTTTTAAAACAAATCTAGGAAGCAAAAGAGAATCACAACGGCTTTATATTGCAGCTGCAGGACTACATTCTTGCTAAAATCATGAAAAACATAAAATAAAAAGACTTTTCAAGCTGCATATGGTGATTGGGATACATCTTAAATCATCCACCAAAGCTGGTGATTGGGATACATCTTAAATCATCCACCAAAGCAGAACTTGTGGATCCAAAAAATTATATATTTAGAAAGAAATATAAATGTCAAGAAATTACCCTTTGCCTTTATTGGGGTCGTGAAAAAATTCACAGGAATCTCTTGCACCCAAGCCCATCAAAGTCCCAATTTCAGTTGCTGAAAGCGAGAATATCTAAGCAAATAGGAGGCAAACAGAAAGATAGATTAACTCAGAATACAATGGAGAGGGGAGGATAAAAAAATGAACTCCAACCTAAAATATCACGAGGTAATTAAGGATTGAGAATTTGCAAAATACTAACATTTTGATTAGTAGTTTCTCACTAGAGTTGCTGTGACTTTCTTCTGGCAATATTTATAACCCCCACATATATTTTGATGGAATCACCCACACTTTGTTTTAGTTTAGCATTATTATGAACCTTTCAACTTGAACAATGTGGAACCCTCTTCATATTTATTCTTATTATTAACAATTTTTTTCATCTGTGATTTCTAATGACTATAGAGAAATGAGATCTTTTTTTTAACATATATTGTGATGTTCATTTTCTAATTATGCTTCATTGCCAAAGGTGTACCAACTGAGTTGGTAGAGGTGTGACAGGTGAAATCACACGTCACGGGTTCGAACCCGGCTGGCGGCATAGGGTGGGCAGAGTTAAGGGTAAAAAAAAAAAATTAGGCTTCATTTAAGAGGCCCTGATACTTGCAATTTCGCAATTTCAGGACAGGAGAAACCCACAACACCGAGTTCTTCAGAATAATACGGTTTTGCATTGCCAACCTTGTCCGTCCAAGTCAATTTGTAAAACATGGCGAATTCGAGCTTGTGAATTCAAGGAATGAATACAGTTCGTTTTTGGATTTTGATCTATAAATGTTACTGTGTTAAATTCATTTTATATGGTGCATAAAACCTCTTTAAAATGAATTTGAGATATGTTTATATCCACTGAACACCTTAATACAGTTGAATTTTCTATCACCTATGCTCCTCTAACATCTTTTTGCCTTCAGCTTACATCAAAGCTAATGTAAGCTAGGTTGTCTGGGGTGGGGAAGCGCTAGCAGCTACTTTGAGAGCTCTGGGAGTAGTGACGAAGACGCAACAAAGTTGAGATGGAACCATGATAAGTTATTTTATTTTATTTTATATAGTTCAGGAACATTACGTTGTTTCACTTAATTTGAGACGAACACAATAATAACGATGTAATGTAGGACCTAGTTTAGTTATTTAAATTAGTTTAGTTGTTTGGTCGGGCCTAAATAAGCCCATTCGAATAAGTAGAGATTATGGTTTCAACAACATTTGGGGTTAGATTGTTTGATTTGCAAGTTAGGTTTAAGTATAAATAGGGCCTATAGAATATTGCTTGTAATCGGTTGAATGATGAATATGAATTGATTTTTTTATTTTTTAGTTCAACTATAGATTTAGGTTAATTAGATTAATTGTAGATTATATTATTTGGTATCATTGGATTTGTGGTTCAGTTTGAAGAACATTGAAGAGAGAAGATAAGAAACAAAACTTAATTGAAGATTGTTGAAAAAAAATCAAGATTAACATTGTTTTTTTTTGGAAAGCGAGCTGGGTTTTATAGGATCTCATAACCTATCAACAATGTGCGACTTACAGGTCAACACCATAATAAAGTAACCATGCCGCCGGCGGGTCTCGAACCTAGGATGTGGGGGATAAACCCACACAACCCTAACCACTCGACCATAACACCATTGGCAAGATTGTTAACCTGCCAGGTTATTTAAACCTAAGAAAGAGTCAAAACACTCAGCAGTAAAAATAAATAAATATGAGTGACCCATATTATTCCCAATATCCATACCCCTATTATCCATACCCATACTCATACTATTCTTTATATCCATACCAATATTAATATAACTCAAATCCAATCCAATACCCCGCAGTGTCCAATACATATAATCAGTTTTACTAACCACAACCACAATACACCTATGTCCCCTCTTATCCCGAACCTAAACCAGTATCCCCTAGACCGCCACCACTCCCACTAGCCAATGATGTACCCCGACTATCAATCCCACTACGCAACTAATTGATCCGGACTAGGAGTTCTGGAGAGATTTAATAGAAATGAGAACCGAAAGGGTGCAAAGGCTGAAGTACTAGCACATTAACAAGATTTTTTACGATAAGACAAGAGCGCTTGAGAAAGACGCACTTCAACAGATGTGAAAAGAGCAAGAGGAGCTATTTTATTTGTCAAAGTCCTTCCAGCTTTTAAGAAGCTAAACGCCCATCACACGTACTCGATTTTCGAATGTGGATCATTTGACTTCTGCAACTTCTTTCTCATTTTTGAGCAAACAAAGGATGTTCCTACAGATGCAGGAAGTGAGTAACGAAGTTCATATTGACCTATATTGGGAATTTTTTTTGGCACGAGCTTATGCACATGAATCTGTTCAACAAGTCTGCTCAAGATTATTGTTCTTTAAGTCATCTTGCAACTTTTTTGAGTTGGTGCTATTTATAACATGTATCATGGAAAGGTTCGTGGCTGACTACTTCGCATGCACTTCACCTTGTGTTATGTAACTGATTGATTGCGTTCATCGGACTTCTTCAATTTCAAGCTCGAAGATGAGCTTCTTTAACCCTGGGATGAGGATGTAATGTACGATTTACTTTATTTATTTAGTTTAGTTGTTGGGTTGGGCCTAAGTAAGCCCATTAGAATAAGTAGAGATCAAGGTTTCAATAGCATTTAGTATAAATAGGGCTACGGGCCATTGCTTGTAATCAGTTGAATGATGAGTATAGATTGATTCATTTGTTTATCTTTATTTTAATTTAATTGTAGATTTAAGTTAATTAGATTAGCTGTATATTACATTAAATAATAAACTACAATTTATATCAGTGAATAACATTTAAGTACAAGACATTTAGTTTTGCTTCTTAAAATGTTGGCGAAATCTAGTAAATTACAATTAATATCTACATAACCAGCTTAAAACAGGAAAAGAACGGAAAAGTGGAAGAAAAGAAGAGTTGAGTAGAGTTTAGAATCTGAACTCAAGTAGAGTCTAGTTGAGTTTAGAACCTGAACTCAAGTAGAAGAAGACGAAGAAATAAGGAATTTGTATTACCTGCGAGGAAAGTAGTTCACACTTGGTTTGACATCATTTAGGTTCTAGTAGACGCTAATCAGTTATTATTAAACTATACAATAAAGTATTAGTAAGTTGTTAACATGTTATTTATGCCCAAAAGCGTCGCATTGCATCATCATTAAGCATAAAAAAACTTTTGAGGCAGTAATTTTCCAAAACGAACCGGCAAGTTAAAAAACAAAGCTTCAAAAGTCGCAACACCACTGCAGCAGAGCTTCAGACGACATAGCATCAAAGTGCTTTATTTCGCCATGCTTCACCCACTATATGAAACCCATAGAACTCAGCGTAACACTAATAGTCAACATTTGAAAATAGTTCTTTATATATTTAAACAACACACCATTTCATTCTCAGTGTAACACTAATAGTCAACATTTGAAAATAGTTCTTTATATGTATAAACAACACACCATTTCATTTCTGCCTGTAAATGATTTAGGCATTTAGCTTGTTATGGACATAGATGGATGCACATATTTTACCACAGGTCCAGGGTACTAGTAAACAACTAAAGAGTTTACGGTCTCTTAGATGTCACATTTTCAATTCCATAATCACACTGCTAGAATAGTTGACAGCAACTAAGAAAACATAATCCCTCTTCTAAGGCTAAACTGAGGTTACACAATCAAAGTCAGTTGTAGAAAAATACATATTGACTTACTCCGCTCGACTGCGAACTGAAACCTCAAATAATATGTCAAACAAACACTGCAAACACTGGGGACAAATATACATCGTTTGAAGGTAGGGCAGAGTTTGGAAAATATTTTACACCTTGAGAGTCCTAAATTATTAAGGAGAAGATCAGCTAGCAGGTCCCACAGCCAAAGTTTTGGTTTAGGTAGAAGACTACTTACCGGTCAGATACGGAAATTTTGAAGGTTTACCATTCTATGTGTTATAAGTAAAGTAACTTAGGAAAACATAGATTATTTGTTCATCCCACTTGGGGAAGGCAGAAAAAATTGTTTACATGGATATTCACCCCACCCCAAATGGGGCAGATGTGGGTCTAGCTTAACAGATTTTGGGGCGTATTTGGTGATGATGAAAATTTAATCCATCACAGATACGGGACGGATAGGGATTTAGCGAAGCGGATATCACATTTAGCGGAGCCAATGTATTGCATGGCTCAATTTTTTTTTTTTAAAAGCATAGACTTCTTAAGTTGACCTCTTAAAGGATGTACAACAAAACCTTAGACTCTCATCTAAAAGAATGCAATTCTTGTATTTTATAAAAGTAGAAACCTTTGCATGTTGTTTTTCATATGATGTGAGACAATTAACTCTTAGGTTCTCACTCACTCACATT
This sequence comes from Berberis thunbergii, assembly GCA_003290165.1. NCBI lineage: Eukaryota > Viridiplantae > Streptophyta > Magnoliopsida > Ranunculales > Berberidaceae > Berberis > Berberis thunbergii. The sequence goes on from QNQO01001247.1 coordinate 71,874, forward strand.
GTTTAAGTTAACATTACCGAATTTATTATCAATACACAATAAAATGACCATTATTTTATCTTTTGGTGCCACCGCCACTACCACCATAACAATTACCACCACCTTCGTAACTACTGCCGCCACCACCACCATCCTTACCAGCACTGGCACCACCATAGGATTACCTTCACCAACACCTTCATTGCCATAACGACCACCTCCACCATCGCCAACACATTCACAAATCACAACCAATAACATAACCACCATAGCATAATTCCCACCACCATCGCAGCTCCTATAGTCATAACAATTGCCACCACGATACCAAAACCACAACCACCCACAACCATCATTATCATTGCAACCACCAACAACCACCACCATCATCACCACCACCAACAACTACTACTATCATCACCACCACCAACAACAACAACCACCATATAGCCAACCATTGTCATCATCTTTCTCACCCACAACCATATCCACAATACCACAAGCACTGCCTTCACCACCACCACCAAAGAAATATCAATAAGGAATCTCCAAGCCAAATACTAAATACACAATCATCATTATACTGCCACTAACAACCACAATTATCTTGATTACCACCATCATACCAATGATACCACAAGGTCCATAACCACAACCATTGCCATCATTTCCACCACCTACAACCATATCCACAATCACCACCACAACCACTGCCATCATCACCAGCAATAAGATAGAGTATGGTTCAACAAGGAATCTCCAAACCAAATACTAAGTATAATACCAAGGCGCCTTACCTCATCCTCCTTCACTATAAGACAAAGTCGTCTTCAACTATAATACCAATTATAACGACCCAATCTAGTATCACCATACCCACTTAACTACTATAAAAAATTTCATTTATTATTATCATTTTTTTTGTTAGGATGATCACCACTCCCTTATGGATCACCTCGTCAAAGAGTAATATCTACCTTTAGTAATTTCCAACTCCAACAAATACAAATAAGTTCTTAAATAATGGAGAAACGAACAGTCTATAATTCTTTCAACTTATGAAGCACTTGTGAAATTACAAATACGACACTACAATTTGGTGGCAATGATATACAAATACGGCACTATAATAAAGCTAACGATAAAAGGCAAAATGGAGAATCTTTAGTTAATCATAGAAACACTTTTTGTGGTGTTACAAATTTCGGAACACATTGATATCTGGTGGCAATGAACAAGTTTTTAATGTTCTAAGTCTGGCACAATGCAATAAAGCTGTATGAGAGCAAGAACAAAACTCAGAATTTCAAAATTCAAGCAATATTTGACCATAAGTCCATAACCACCTCACACAAACTCACCTGCTTTCGAGTCCAATCATATTGCCGAACCCCAACCGCAGGAGCAAATTCAAGCAGCAAAAACCCCTCTTTCGATATCTTATAAGAACCGTTCTACACACAGATAAATAATTCTAAGTAATTGCACAAATAAATAAAATTCACACTGAGAGCCCTTACAATCACTGAAACAAACAAACCCTTACATCCAAAGGGGCGAACAAGGGTGCTCTGGGAGTAACATTCAGAGCTGCTTTTCCTTTGTAAATCGAATGGCCAACGAAAACCCTAGGAACTGAAACTGAACAAACTAACCATTCAGAAAGTGAAATAGAACACAACTGAACATAACATAAACCCACCACTCAAAAGTAGAAGAACAAGGAGTACCTTGAGAAGGCAAGGTTTCTGAAGCTTTGATGGATTGTTTCTGTTGCTGTTGTTGTGGCTTGAAGAAATCTGAATGGCGGGATTTCACTGTGAAAATTTTCTTCTTCTTGGTGGTGAGGGTGAAGCGTGAAGGGTTTGGAAGAGAAAAGAAGTTAGGGTTCTTGAAGTACTGTTGAGGAGGGCATTTTGGGGATTGGAGAGCGAGTCGAGAAGAAGATAGAGAAATCTCCATTTTTCTTTCTCGGTTGAGAAGAGGAATGTCTTCTTCTCTTCAGTTTCAAACCAATCTTGTCAACTGTGAAATGGGGGACAACTTATAGAGACCCTTGTGAATTTTGACCTTTCGATCTTTGCTTCCAGATGTTACAGATACACATCTCGACAATTAGAATTGGGGCTTCATTTTAGAGATCAAAATGGGTATGGCGAAACCTTATAGAGACCAGCTTTGAAAACTTGGATCAGCCAACGTATTGAATAGATATATGTGTCTCTGTGGTTTGGGTGCATGTGGAGACATGTGTGTGTAAAGTTGATAGAGGGAGATTAGAAGGTTTTGTGGGACGGATCAAGTGAAGAATGCAATTTGAATCTAGTGATTTATGACAGTGAATGCATGGCATAAGTGTAAACACCATGCATGCATATGGGTGCACAAGCAATGCCCATCCTACCTTGTTGTATGCTTTAGTATAAATAGTTTTGTAGTATGGTTTTGCTTATAAAAAAAATGTGTCTATATTAGGGGTGTTAATTGGTATATGTAAATCGATTGAATTAACCGAATCGAACCGAAAAACAAAACCAAATTGCCAAAATCGAATTGAACCGAGTTACTTTGGTTTGAGTTTTTTTCAACCCCGAATAAATCAAACGGAACTGTATCAATTTTTTTTATCTGTTTTTTAACTCTCAGCCTCACCACATACAACTCAATTCCCAATCCTCATCTAGGGATGGCAGTGGGGCGGATTTTCACGGATATCCGCCCCACCCAATCCGTTTGGGGCGGTTTTGGATACGACTGAATGGGTTTTCGGGTGGTTTCGGATATCCAAAAAATATTCGTTCACTATTCGGGGCGGATACGGATTTGGTCATATCCGCCCCGCGGATATCCGTTTATTATGTAACATTACAACAATACCCTTCCCCTATATAAAGTGATTAAACCCATCCCCCCCTCACACCCGCCTCTCCCTCTCTCGCTTCTCACACAGAGAAGTCTCTGTCTCCACTCTCCAGAGCGATCTCCTCCCACACCGCCCTCCCTACTCCCTCCAGTCGCCCTTCCTCACACCGCCCTCCCTGCTCCCTCCAGTCGCCCTTCCTCACACCGCCTTCCCTGCTCCCTCACAGCGCACACCACCACCTCGCACACCACCACCTCGCTCGGTCGCCCTCCCTGCTCCCTCACACCGCCGTCACCGCGAGAAATATGCCTCCCTCGCAAAGATATCTCTATTCGAAAGACAAGGATTTGAAGCTTGGGGATCGAAAGACAAGGATTTGAAGATTGGAGATCAAGATCAGATCTGGATCGATTTGTAGCTTGGAGATCAAGAACAGATCTGTTGGATCGATTTGAAGCTGATCGATTTGAAGCTTGGAGATCAAGATCAGATCTGGATCGATTTGAAGCTTGGAGATCGATTTGAAGCTGATCGATTTGAAGCTTGGAAGTTGGAGATCGATTTGAAGCTGAACGATTTGAAGCTTGGAGATCAAGATCTGATCCAGATCAAGATCTGATCAAGATCATGATCTGATCCAGATCAAGTTCAATATCAAGATCCAGATCCAGATCTGATCAAGATCAAGATCTGATCGAGATCAAGATCTGATCAGATCAGATTTCAAGATCTGAGATCTCGAATTTGTTGTAATTTTCTTTTTTTGTTAATTTTTTTGTATGGTTTATAATTTCTGGAATTTTTTTGTTAATTTCTGAAATTTTTTGTAATTTCTGGAATTTTTTGTAATTTCTTAATGATCTCACCAAATTTGTATAATTTGTTTTTTTTTGTAATTTCTGTAATTTTTGTAATTTTTGAGAATATGTTTTTTTTTTAATTTTCTCTGGGTATTTTGGGCGGGGCGGATATCCGTCAATCTGTTCGGTTTGGGGACGGTTTTTACAAAATGTGATAAACGGATATTCGGGGCGGATTTGGATATCCGTGATCTCCAACGGAGCGGGGATGGATTTGTTCAAATCCGCCCCAATCCGCCCCATTGCCATCCCTTTCCTCATCCACCCCTATTTAATTCTCAAATCTCAACCTCACCAACTCAATTCTCAACCCACCCACCCTCATTTAATTCTCACCTACCTCATTTAGTTAATCTAAGGTGAATGTATAGATATTGGATCCAAGTAAATAGAGCATCCATGGAAATCATAGATATAGGTGAGTCTGGTGTGCTAAGATTCATTATTGATAAACTTGTAAATGAGCCTCGTTTCGAGACTTTCTTCGGCTCAGTTGTTGAAAGGAGTTTTTGTTGCTTTATAACAACTGTATACAAATAATCTCTTTGTGATCTTAGTCATCTAGTTGTAGAGTTGTTGTATATATATGTTAAAAACCTCCCAACATCGCCAAAGTTCATCTTCGCCGAAGAAGTCACCACGCAGCGCCGCACATGGTTGGAAAACATTAGCTACTACAAAGGCAGCGGATACCTCTTTGGTGCCGCCAAGGGTTCTGTAAAGGGATCAAATCAGTCGAGAAAGGTGGCTCTTTGAAGCTCATGCTAAATTGGGTCTTGAATTTTGATAGCCTGCAGGCTGGGCGGAGAGCCTATTTTTCTTTTTGTTCGACTAATTTTCTTTGCATTAGTACTATTGGAGGTTTTGTCGAATTGTATGGTCATTAGAGCTTGTTTAATCAGAATACAACAATGTTAATCTCTTTTATCATAATAGAAAAACTTATATAATCTTATTTTTTTTGTTTTGGATAATATAATCTTGTTGAAGTTCAAATTTTATTTTAAATATGTATGTGTGAAAATGTTTTATCTTTGTGTTTAGATATAAAAGTATGGTAATGACAACACATAATTGTTTTAGTAAGAAGAAGAAAATTGATGGAAAAAATAGAAAATAAAAAGAAAAACCGAAACCTAACCAAATTGGTCGGTTCAGTTCGGTTATGGGTTTCTATTTGAAAAATCAGAAAACCGAACCAAAGCAAAATCGAATCCCAAGTTCGATTCGGTTCGGTTCGATTTTAATTCAATTTCAAATCGATTAACACCTCTAGTCTATATGGGCGGTAAAGGGTTGTAATAATAATGCATGTTGAGGTTAGTGAAGTAGGAATGTGTTATGTTAAGGGTAATCTCGTGCATATTCCTAATGGTCATTGTTCCAGTGTTCCCTTTTGAAATTTCCCAACTACTTAGCATCTAGTATAGGGGGAGGTATCTCCTCAACCTGTGTCAAACACATTTTTGAGCTAGTGTTGGCCATGCACTAGGTTAACATTAGGCATAGTGTTGAGCGTGGCTTAAGCATTCTTTAGACAACTTGTAATATGATTAATAATGCTAGTGAGATAACTGGCTGAGTAGATATACGTGTTAACACGAGCAACACTTATGAAAGTTTGGTAGTGCTTATATGCTCACCTTTTAAGGTATAGCCAATCGTCAAATTCTTTAAACCGATGATTCAAGTTTAGTTTAGTTCAGTATCAGAACTAAGTTTTTAGGAAGTGTTGATGATCTCCCCCATCGTTTGGTTTAGTTTTCTGGGGTGGTACGTGTTTCGAGTGTGCAAATGAGCTCATGCTCTTGCAATGAGTCCTTCGGTGAACCAGTGAAAATGAAGTTGAGAATAAGAAGTTCCATTGTCTTATCTTCTTGGTTTTTTTTTTCCACGTGGATGAATAAGCAAAGTGTCGATGCAAATCGGAACATTTGAATAATCGTGGGTGTAGGAGTATGTATATGAACAAAGTAATTGTAAATAGCTTATCCCACTTTGTGTTATCCAGCCCAAACCAAACCTCATTGTGTGTATTTCCTACTACAACCTTTTATGACACACCCCATTATTCATCTCCTATTCTCTTTATTTTGGCAATGACTATTTGGCACCAAAACTTACTCTCACCCACAACATCCATCCAAATTTTATTTTAGCTACTTTCCCACGCCACCTATTTAAACTACTATTCATTTCTCATTTTTTCACGATCTCTTCTCAACAACAACAATAACAACAACATGGAAGGAGTAGCGATCGATTGTGAGGGACGATAAAAATAACCCTATCTTATTTGTCCACTCTCTTTTCTTCTCGCACAGGCCGTCGCTCCTCTCCCTCTCATTATCCTCCTTCCCCTTGTACTGTGTTTTTTTTCCCCTTGCGACGTCCCGTGTGAGGACTCCTCAGGCCACTGCGAGGGCAAAAAATTTGACCCTCGCAAAGGTATCTGTGAGTGAAAAACTTGCAGTCGCGGAGGATTCCAGGTCGTGATCCTGTAAAGGTTCCTGTTTTTCTTCTTTTTCGACTTCGTCTTTAATTTTGATTTGAGGGAATAAAGAGGAAGTTGGGAGGGGAATAAGAGGGAGTCGAGTGTGGAGCGAAAAAGATGAAGTTGGGTGTGGAGAGGGAGTTTGTGGAGAGGGAGTTTGAATTTGACAAGGGAAGAAGAGGGAGTTGGGGAGGGAGTGTCCGCGGAGAAAAAAAGTTGGGAAGGAAGGGAAAGTTTTTGTAGGCTTGAATTTGAGAGAGGAGAAGATTAATTTAGGTTATCTCTTTTATGGGAGGTGTCAAAGAGAACAATGGTGTGGGAAAGAAAATATATAGTATGTGAAGAAAAAATTAGATAGAATGATGTGGGTGAGAGAAAATTGTGATGCCAAATAGTCATTTGTTTCTCATTTTTGCAAATGTTAGAAAAAAAAAAAAAAAAAAAAAAAACTTCTTCAACTCCACTTCATCACCACTGAATTCTCTTTAAAAGGAAAAGAAGGAAAAAAGCAATTCTTAATGGCCATAGAACCAGTCTGGGGGATGAAAATACAATTTTGCCCTCCTCTCTTTAAACACCTTTTTGGAGAGTGTGTTTAAAGAGGGGGCAAAATTGTATTTTCGCCCCTCAGGTAGGAAAAACCAAGTTGGTTCCCAGGCCATTAAGAATTTCTGAAAGGAAAAAAACCCTTCTAGCCATCAAGGAAAGGGGCGATGGGGTGGGTATTACCACTCATCCCCTCGAGATTTGCAAAGTTGTGCATCTTGAGGGCATATGTGCGCATCTCGAGGGGGATGAGTGGTCACATTCACCCCTCGAAAATTTCTAAATGGCGAGGAAATGGGCGAGGGGGTGAGTGTGACCGCTCATCCCCCTCGAGATGCGCTTGTGCCCTTGATCGAGATGCACAACTTCACAAATCTCGAGGGAATGAGTGGTAATACTCACCCCCTCGCCTCTTTCCTTGACGGCTAGAAGGGCTGCTTGTCACAAGCCATCTAGCATAGCTTTCTCTAGATACCTCCGGAAGGTTCTAGAGTGCTCTTGGACATTCTAGCTTAGCTTTATCTAGAGTGTTCTAGCATTGATGAGTCTAGAACACCCTTGTACATATTTATGTAGCCTTTTCTAGAAGCCTCCTTGTAATTTATGGTTCCTTTGGAGGTGGGAACTTTCTAGATGCATAGAGAATACTCCTTTGAAGGAGGATTGTGGAAAGTTCTAGACTAGAAGCCTCTAGGACTTTAAGGGTCTATAAATAGGCCCTGGCATTCATTTGTAGAGATCATCAAACACTTGTACAACTCTCTCAAACAATACAAAGCATTCTTTCAAAAAGCCTAAACACTTGTGTCTTAGTATTTTCCTCACTTAAGCTTTCGTAGCATCACTTAGCATTAGCCAAGCATCGAAGTGCCTTGACTAGTTAGTCCGACGGGAGTGTGACACTAGTGGGCAGCGTGTTAGCCAAGGGAAAAAGGTCAGCACGTGACTCGTGGTATCAGAGCAGCGACGATCGTAGGGGCGGTCTTGCTAAAGTTGCGTTGTGCTAGCTGCTGTGTGTACGAAGATTAGGTGCGGACCAATCTGATCATGTCGGGAAACAAAGAGAGTGCTATTGGAGGGTCCGTGGTCGAGGAGACTGGAAGAAAGACTAGTCGGACCAGCATGCTTGAGGATCGTATGGCCAAGGTGGAGCTGACCGTGGGCGATCTCCAAGACAGCGTCGGGGAGATGGAACAGAAGGTTGAGTCCTTCAATGGGACGTTGGCTGGCGTCACTACGGATATCGAGCAACTCGATAGCCGCATCCATGACCTTGAGCTCGGCGCTGTGGAAGCCAAGGACGAGACTCAACTTCTCGTCAACCAAGTTGCGGATGCTATGCGCAACGAGATGGGCCAGCTCAAGGACACGCTGATTAGGCAGCTCCAAGCCATTCGGGAGCAGGTTGAGTCCTTGCAATCGGACGTCAACCTATGCAAGGCGGCTGTGGCAGGTAGTGCTACTATACGAGAGGGGCCAAGGATGAAGGTGCCCGAGCCGCCAAGGTACCATGGGAAGCGCGATGCTAGGGAGCTCGACAACTTCCTATGGAGTGTTGAAAAATATTTCAACGCTATGCGCTTGGACGACGATGAGTCCAAGATCACCACCGTCACCATGTACTTGGGTGATGATGCCATCCTTTGGTGGAGGAGGCGTGAGTCGGATATCAAGAAGGGTCTTTGCTCGCTCAAGACTTGGGACGAGTTCAAGGCGGATTTCAAGCGGCAATTCTATCCGGAGAATGCGGAGGAAGTTGCTATGAATAGGCTGCGTGGACTGAAGCATACGGGGTCGATCAAAGAGTATGTCAAGCAATTCACTTCTCTTATGCTTGAAGTCTCAGACATGCCGGAGAAGACTCAACTCATCTACTTCATGGATGAACTACAACGATGGGCTGAGCAAGAGTTAAAGAGACGCAATGTTCAATCACTTGCGGAGGCCATCGCAGTTGCCGAATCCTTGTTCGAATACAAGGCTGATTCGAAAAGCCACAAGGGCGGCAGCAAGAGTGGCGACTGTAACAAGGGAAAAGGTGGGGGAGCAAAATCCACTGAAAGAAGCAGCAGTAGCAGCGGCGGGAAGCAATTCGAAAGGAAGGACAAAGCCAAGCAGTCCTTTTCGGATAGCAAAGTGAAAAACTGCGACTGCTTCTTGTGCGGAGGGCCGCACTGGGCTAGGGAGTGCCCACAGCGACAGAAGCTCAATGCGATGATCGCTGGCAAAAGTGGATCGTCCGGGGAATCATCGGGGGATGAGGCGCAAATGGGGACTTTGCGCTTGCTAAGCAGCGTCAAGGCTACGGTGAAGCAAAACAACGTGGCTAAGGTAAGTACGCTGCCCCGTTCGAAGAAATCCGCTCTCTTGTTTGTGGAAGCCAAGGTAAATGGCAAGGCTTCAAAGGCACTCGTCGACACGGGTGCAACACACAACTTTGTTGCTTTAAAGGAGGCAACTAGGCTGGGCGTGCAATATACCAAGGAGCCAGGCACCTTGAAGACCGTCAACACAGCACCAGTGCCTATCCATGGTATAGCACGAGGCGTCTCCCTTCATTTGGGCGAATGGAAGGAGACGGTGGACCTGACTGTCTTCACGACGGACGACTTTTCATTGGTGCTGGGCATGGAATTCATGGATACGGTAAAGCCATGGACATTAGAAAGGGACGGGTCGATGACTATTGCAAAGGATCGAGAAGCATGCTCTGTCCCTGTCACTCGGGAGATCGTGGAGGCCAAGATGTTGTCAGCCATTCAAGTGAAGAAAGGCGTGCAAAAGGGGCAAGCAACATTTGTGGCCACGTTGATCGAAGATGGGCCTCAACCCGGCAAGGTTCCGAAGGAGGTAGCTGTGGTTTTGAAAGAGTACAAAGATGTCATGCCTCCAAAGCTACCCAAGAGACTTCCTCCAAGAAGGGAAGTCGATCATATGATCGAGCTGGAGCCAGGGGCTAGGCCTCCAGCCATGGCGCCTTATCGGATGGCACCGCCAGAGTTGGAAGAGCTACGCAAGCAACTCAAGGAGCTGCTGGACGCGGGGTTCATTCGGCCATCCAAGGCTCCATTCGGTGCACCAGTATTGTTCCAACGCAAGCACGACGGGTCCTTGCGTATGTGCATCGATTACCGAGCACTTAACAAAGTAACCATTAAGAACAAGTATCCAATTCCTTTGGTTGCCGATCTTTTCGATAGGCTCGGTAAAGCCAGATACTTTTCTAAACTAGATCTCCGATCGGGGTATTGGCAAGTGCGCATAGCCAAAGGAGATGAACCAAAGACGACATGCGTCACTCGCTATGGGTCTTATGAATTCTTGGTGATGCCTTTTGGTCTCACCAATGCCCCGGCTACTTTTTGCACTTTAATGAACAGAATCTTTCAGCCTTTCTTGGATAAATTTGTAGTCGTCTATCTCGACGATATCGTCGTGTATAGCGACAACTTGGAAGAACATGTGCATCACTTGCGACAGGTTTTCCAAGCATTGCGGGAGAGCGAGTTGTACGTGAAATTGGAGAAGTGCTCGTTCGCCCAAGACGAGGTGTCCTTCTTGGGGCACCGCATCAAGGCTGGAAAGATCATGATGGAACGGGACAAAGTGCAGGCCATCAATGAATGGGAGCCGCCCAAGAACGTTTCGGAGCTACGTTCTTTCCTCGGGCTGGCCAATTATTATCGGAGATTCATTTTGAGCTACTCGGCGAGAGCAGCCCCACTGACCGACTTGCTGAAGAAGAAGGTGCAGTGGCATTGGAGTGAGAAATGCCAAGAAGCATTTGATGATTTAAAGAAGGCAGTCACCGAGGAACCTGTCTTGGCCTTGCCCGATTATGCTAAGTCATTCGAACTTCACACCGATGCATCAGACTTTGCAATCGGAGGGGTGCTTATGCAAGAGGGGCATCCCATAGCCTATGAGTCTCGCAAGCTCAATGATACCGAGAGACGGTATCCAGTGCATGACAAGGAGATGACAGCCATCATTCACTGCTTGCGAACTTGGAGACACTATTTGCTTGGGAGTCGGTTTACCATCATGACCGACAATGTGGCTACAAGTTATTTTCAAAATCAGAAGAAAATCAGCCCCAAGCAAGCTCGGTGGCAAGATTTCTTAGCAGAGTTCGATTATGTCATGGAGTACAAGCCGGGCAAAGTTAATGTTGTTGCTGATGCTCTCAGCCGAAAGGCCATGCTCACTAGCGCAAGCAGCGCCGCTAACAACCTTCTTGATCGGATCAAGGAGGGGACTTCTCAAGACCCCTTGGCCAAGGGACTCATGGAGATGGCTAAGGAGGGGAAGACTAGACGGTTTTGGGTAGAGAATGGGGTGCTCTACACCGTCGGTCGTCGCATTTATGTGCCTAAGTGGGATAATCTTAGGCGAAACATCATGAAGGAGTGTCACGACTCAATGTGGGCTGGCCATCCGGGGATGCAGCGGACATTGACACTCTTGGAGGTAGACTACTATTGGCCTCATATGCGGGATGATATAGAGGCCTATGTGAAGACTTGTCTTGTGTGCCAACAAGACAAGATAGAGCATCGTGTACCGGCAGGACTATTGCAGCCTTTGCCAATTCCGGAAAGGCCATGGGAAAGTGTATCAATGGACTTCATATCGGCCTTGCCCAAGTCTGATGGATATGGCTCTATTATGGTCGTGGTCGATCGCTTTTCCAAGTATGGGACTTTCATACCTGCCCCACGCGATTGCACGGCCGAGCAAGCCGCCAAGTTGTTCTTTCAGCATGTGGTGAAGTATTGGGGCTTGCCTCGGAGCATCATAAGTGATCGGGACCCAAGGTTCACAGCAAGTTCTGGACGGAGTTATTCAAGCTCTTGGGTTCGGGTTTACACTTCTCAACAAGCTTTCACCCGCAAAGCGATGGGCAAACAGAGAGGGTGAATGCCTTGTTGGAGCTATACTTGAGGCACTTTGTGGGTGCCAACCAGAAGGATTGGGCCAAGTTGATGGATGTGGCTCAATTCTCATTCAACTTGCAGCGGTCCGAATCGACGCAACAAAGTCCGTTCGAGATCGTCATGGGCCAGCAGCCCTTGACTCTACAAGTCGTTGCGTCGGGCTACACGGGTAGCAGCCCCGCTGCGTACAAGCTTGCACGAGGGTGGCATGAGCAGCTTGATATAACGAAGGCGTACTTAGACAAGGCGTCTAAGAAGATGAAGAAGTGGTCAGACAAGCATAGACGCCCTCTCGAGTTCCAAGTGGGCGACATGGTCATGGTCAAGTTGCTGCCACAACAGTTCAAGGTCTTCCGCTCGGTGCACAAGGGACTAGTGCGGAAGTACGAGGGGCCATTTCCCGTCCTACGGAAGGTTGGGGGAGTTTCTTACAAGCTTGAGTTGCCGCCCAAACTCAAGATTCATCCGGTGTTCCATGTGAGCATGCTCAAGCCCTACAATGGTGATAAAGAAGATCCAACAAGGGGCGAGTCACATCGGGCACCAACCGCGGTCGTGACTTCCTTTGATCGAAAGATCGAAAGCATCGAGGCAAAGAGGCTCATCCGACGGAGGGGTGTGCCAAGCTATAATGAGTATCTCATTCGATGGAAGAGACTACCGAACAGTGAGGCCTCATGGGAGAAAGAAGGCGACCTATGGCAATTCCAGGGCAAGTCACGGAGTTCGAGGCACGGTCTTGACGGGGTCGTCAAGGACTTGGGTGGGGGAGAATGTCACAAGCCATCTAGCATAGCTTTCTCTAGATACCTCCGGAAGGTTCTAGAGTGCTCTTGGACATTCTAGCTTAGCTTTATCTAGAGTGTTCTAGCATGGATGAGTCTAGAACACCCTTGTACATATTTATGTAGCCTTTTCTAGAAGCCTCCTTGTAATTTATGGTTCCTTTGGAGGTGGGAACTTTCTAGATGCATAGAGAATACTCCTTTGAAGGAGGATTGTGGAAAGTTTTAGACTAGAAGCCTCTAGGACTTTAAGGGCCTATAAATAGGCCTTGACATTCATTTGTAGAGATCATCAAACACTTGTACAACTCTCTGAAACAATACAAAGCATTCTTTCAAAAAGCCTAAACACTTGTGCCTTAGTATTTTCCTCACTTAAGCTTTCGTAGCATCACTTAGCATTAGCCAAACATCGAAGTGCCTTGACTAGTTAGTCCGACGGGAGTGTGACGCTAGTGGGCAGCGTGTTAGCCAAGGGAAAAAGGTCAGCACGTGACATGCTGCTCTTAAAAAACAGAAATTATAAATGTCGAGGAAGTGGGCGAGGAAACGAGCGAGGGGAGGAGGTGGCGGGGTGGGGATCGTTCACTTCCCTCGGGATGCATGTCGTCTTTTTTGTGCGCGCATTCCGAGGGAGGTGAACGGTCCCCACCCCGCCACCTCCCTCCCCTCGCTCGTTTCCTTAAAAAATGTTCTGCATTTCTCCTCCTGTTCGGCTACTAGTCCCCCCATACAGAGGACGTATAGCGGTAAAGCCAAGTTTCGAGCTTTTCCTCCACTCAAAACGCAACCCCACTTTCCTTTCTTGCTCAAACCCTTATTCTTCTTCATTGAACAACAATGACTCAAACCCAAATCCGAAACAAACCCAGGTATATTTTCTTGTTTCCTCTCACCCCTTTTGCAATCTTGGCAAATTTTGTAGAAACTCAGCAAAAGTTTTTGTATCTGTTGTACTAACTGACCCACCTTTTGTTTTTGTAGCTTAATGACGACTACTCAGGGGATCTTTTTGGACTCGATGAAGACGAGGAACTCAGGTTTTTCTTTTGAAACTGTGTACATTGCGTGTGTTTGATGGTTTGAGGGTTTGTGTTGTGGGTGGATGTCAAGGTCAGAGATGGTTTTGTTGTTGCTCAATTACTCTAGTCGTGAAATTAGAACACAACATATTTGTTGTGTTCAGGAATGTGAGCTTTGGGGACCTGAAAAACGATCTCGGTTTGTCCAAATGGGCATTATATCAGAGAACTACCATGCCCCAGTTGTAGGGGCAGAGGTTATACACCATGTACTGAGTGTGACATTGAGAGATCTAGGTCAGATTGTTCACAATGTGGTGGAAAGGTAATATACATCTTCATGATTTGTATTAGAATTCGAGTGTTGTTGAATTTTGCAAGTTTGTTTGATTAGCATGCCTATGTATTATGTTGCACTTTCTTGGTAACTTTATCCAAAACGTGTTTCCCTTCAACCACATGGTTTGATTTTCTGCTTCGGTTAGCATCTAGAAGCCAATTGTAAATCTAAATCCTCCTTGGAGGCCTCTGCCTCTGTCCGAGTTTTGGCAAAGTTGCTTGATAAATACCTTACATATACTTCTATTTCAATTTTTCAATTAGGTGACCTGCTATCTTAATACTTTATATTTGAATTGGCACGCTCATTAAGGATTGGTTGTTTGCCACAAAATTTGTTTTCACGACCGATTGAGCTAGTTTTTCTTTACTCTGCACATGGTTTAAAAAAGCTTAAATCTGGCATTTTTGCGCTAACCTTTTATCAAGTGTGAGCTGTAAACCTAATTTTGTTTGTTAAAATATAATTGATGAAATGCTAAAACGAAATAGTGAAAAAATCATTATAAATGCTAGTAACATAAATCTATGAACTATTTCGATGAAATAAACATGACATAAGAAAATAAATTACCCTTAGAATATTGTTCAGTCAATTTTTCCTTTTAAATGTTAATGAAAAATCTTAAGAAAATATTTTATTTTCAAGCACATATTAATTCCACGTTACTGCTAGAGTACAACAAAACTAAACCACAATCATAAGTCACAACCAAAACATACACATAAGTCATGCAGTCAACTTATGAGTTACAGCAAATAACAAAACACACAAACACATATAATCATAAACATAAGGGCTACAACAAGGGTGGTTGGGAATTTGGTTTTGATTACAAAGAAAGAACGAAAGAAGGTTTAAAACACATGTTGAAACTGATGCTTAAGCTTCACAATGCCCTCAATTAAGTGAGGCGTAAGCATCATCAGGTTGATGTGAGGTTTAGGACTCTGTAGCCAGTAGTCAGTTCGATCACGGACTGAGGGGCTCACTGTGGCTCAGTTTGCTTTTTAAAACATGACTACATAAAAGATTTTGATTATTTTCATGAAGTGGAGAATTCATTTCCCCAGGGTGAGGAATGGATAAATGCTTTTCCCACTGAGCTGAAAAAATCGACATATTTCCAGAATCTCAACCGAAGTTTTAAAACACGATTCCCTTTAAATTGACATCTGCAGTCAAGCAAAGTTAGTTCTGTTTTGGGAAATATGTTTTCTTGGCAACTTAACGGTCAGTAAGAAGTAATTTATTGTTTATCCTACATCATGTTGCTAATAATTTTACCCGTGCTTCACTAATAACAGGGTATTACGACTTGCCAAGTGATATGGGACGAGTCGATTGATGAAGGTCCATGGGAAAAAGTATGTTCCACGTTTGATTACTTGTTGTTTGCTAGTGCTAGATTATGAGATTGATTATGTGACCTAGAGTCAAATGGTTTTCCAATCCCACTTTAACTGTTACTTGGATGACTTATGAACCATGCTTGTTCATTCTGTAGATCACCATTCAAATTCAAGGAAGATGATGATGTAGACAATCTAGATATAAAGTTACACGTGAGAAGAAAATCAAATCGTGTGTACCAATCACCATCTCCTGAAGTTGGTTTAAAGATCAGACGATCACTAAGAGTTAGTTACTCACTTGTACCCTTCCATTTGCATATGGAAGCATAGCAATGGTTTGAAAATAGTATTTCTTTTTGTATGCCTGCAGACACATTTGCACATGCTACACATTCACATTGGTGCTTTATAAACATTCACTCATATAAGTTGCATCATTTAGCTCATTTTTTGCAATGACAATAAATGATTATATTTAGGTTGTTTATGTTCAACAATTATCATATTGTATTCTTGAAAAATGCTCATAAATGGACAAAATGGATTGAAATCAATAATTTTTTTGAACTTACGCAAGAAGCTAAAACAAACAGTCCACTTAAATTTGCCTTGACAAAGTGAATTGTCTACCCTCTGATGGAATACTATGATTTGTCATTAGTTCTACACAAAATTGCTGACCTTTTTGGTTAGGTGTAGATCCTACTAAATAAATGATAAAAACTCTAAGTTATATTACAAAAGATTAAATTGTCACCTAACAAACAAAAGGACATAGACTCTCGAGCAATGTGCAACTCTCCAGCAATGCTTGTCATGTACGAAACAAACTTTTCTAAGCTCGCCCGAAACTACTAAATCCTGAAACAAGCTAGTCGGCTACATTCCCAAAGGAATTTACCCAAAAGGCCAAAGCCCACTTGGGTAAGCAATTAAGCTGGTGTGAAATTCCTCATTCCCAAAAATCAATAAGAGAAATGGCATCACATGACAGGAAAATATAGTACGACAAAATAACTAAAACAAAATAGGTAATTCCTCCACAAGGCGAATGTATAAAACCAATTACAGTTTCAAACATATTTTCGTAACTATTTACCTTAAATACACCTGTCCGGTAGAAACTAACCATGACAAGTCAGACCTGCAGAGAATGTTAGCAGACCTGCCATCCAGTACTAAGTAATTATAAAACAATAATTGTATCATTCTATTTACTCAAAATTTATCGATAAATTATTTATTTTAACCCAGTTATCCATTTATAATGAATTGATCACTTAGATTATATCACATTTGCACTACCTCCGTGTGCCTCTCTCATATAAATGAGGACTTCACCGTCATCCATGCCCAAGAGGAGACACATCGCATACAGACATGCATCACCGGATACCCTTAATTATATGAGTACAATAAAAGCCACTTTTGGGCTAACAATATGCATAGATCGTCACACTTTTGACGGACAAATAATAAGCCTATTTTAGGCATTTCAAAATCACCATATTTCTGCAAGACTAACCCGAAAGTTATTTTAGTTTCTCTATAGAAAATATGTGCCCCTCATCCGCAAGACAACCTGGAAGTTATTTAGTTTATATATAAGAGATGGGAAATCATAAACATCATAGAGATATGGTAGCTCAAAGTGATACAATTTGATATTATTCAAAGCGATAAATTCAAATTTATTCATATCGCTTGACATTTTTGTCAATCATAAACAAATCCACCCGTTCTTTGGGGAATATCATTTGTTTTTGTAATTTATTGTGATATCTCATAATCCTTATATATTGGCACCTTGTCAATCAAAGACAAGTTCACCATCGTTTTAGGAAAACATATCATTTGACATTTGGCAACAATCAACAATTTCATCACAATATTCCCCCATTATTTTGGGGAAAATCAACATTTTCATATATCAACTTTCTGTAATAAAGTGGGGATCGAAGTCTATACAATAAAAATAATTCCCACTTTTAGCAAAGTAATTTGCATAACAATCAAAGTTCAAGTCACAATACGAAATACAAATACCAATTCACAGAATAATAAGAATACACAAATCAATCAGCATTTAAATTCTCATAATTTCATTTCAATCAAAGGATTTTCTCAATAGTATATTATACACTCAAATCAATCCATATTTGGTAATTCCAATTCAATTTAATTCTATCAGTATATTAAAAATCCAATCCATACCCTTATTCAATTAAACCAATCAATTTAGTTATGGGCTTAACGATTCACCAATCGAAATCATTATCCAGCAAACAACTATTCAGATTCTTGGGCTTAATTATTCAGTCCAGCCCAATTAGTTTTACAGCACACTAACTATTCAGTCCAACCCAACTCTATTTGTGCCATCTTCTTCTCCTACACATGCATACCTCTAATCTACAAGTTTTTATGTCATAAGAAATACAGATCAATGATAGGGATAATATCAATTTCAATTGTATTACGCTCAAATAACATCGTGGAATAAACTCGGTAAAGATCATAGGATTTCTACAATCTGATCAGTGGTGGTTTTCCCTGCCTCGAGGTAAATCCAACCGTTGGATGAACTCGAACTAAAACTATAATTTTTCTATGGATGTTTTCAAATCACGAATTAAATTTGAAAGCTTTTTTACTACGGGAAGATCTTGATCCACTGCAAAATTTTACACTGCGCAAAGCTGTTTACTATTACTAAATTTAACAAAATCTTAGTTATCTTTTAATTCAACTATTTTTCATGAAAATTATAATACAATACTACATGAATTTATAGATTTATTTATGTATTAAAATCTAACCCGAAATTCATGGATTATATATATATATATCTAAAGAGAACTAGAGAATTAAGAACATTTACTTCTATTAATATTCGATATAGAATTTCTATAAGAACTCACCTGCTTACTTTTCTCTTCCTTTCACTTTTTCCTTTCTACTTCTTCAGTTTAGTTTTTTTTCATTTTTTTATTTTTTATATACAGACTTTGTATGCGGCTAGGAAGAATCAAATCTCTATTTAACCAACCTAAAGGCAAAACCCTACAAGATTAAGGTTTGCACAACATTATATGGACACCCTTATTTTTATTTATTATACACCCAATCTCAAAATAAATATGTCCTAAACATTATCATTTGTCAAAATTGGTGGTCATTACATTATACACACCTTAAAAGGAATCTCGTCCTGAGATTCACTGAATAAACAGTTCCGGATGCAATTGTTTCACCTTGTCCTCTAGCTCCCAAGTTACATCATTCTCCTTTTCATTCCACTGGACTTTCACCAAATTCACTAACACTTTACGGAGTTGTTTCACATCACGATTCACAATCTTGATCGATCGTGCTATTTGGGTGAAGTCGTCATTAATCTCGATTTATGTGGGTTGGATGATGTGAGCAAGATCTTTCACACACTTCCTCAAAATGGAAATGTGAAACACATTATGAACAACTGATAAGCTTGGTGGCAAGGCGATGAGTCTATAGGCTAAACTCCCTACTCGAGCAATGATCTCAAATGGTCCCACAAATCTAGGACTTAACTTCCCTTTCTTACCGAACATCAATACGCCACTCATAGGTGAAACCTTGAGAAAGACAAGGTCCCCAACCTGAAATTCTAACCCCTTACGCTTCCGGTCAGCGTAACTCTTCTGTCAGCTTTGAGCAGTTCTGATCCGCTCTCTGATAATTTGCACCTTCTCCGATGTCTCCCGGACAACCTCTGGCCTCTGCAAAACTATGTCACCAACCTCCGCCCAACAGGATGGTGATCAACAAGGTCTCCCATATAAAGCCTCAAACGGGGTCATGCCAATACTAGAATGATAACTGTTGTTATAAGCAAACTCTATGAGAAGTAAATAATCCTCCCAACTACCACCAAAATCGAGCACACATGCCTGAAGCATATCCTCTAGAACCTGATTCACCCGCTCCGTCTAACCATCAGTTTTGAGGATGTCCCAAGTCTGGAACCAGAAAGTCAGTCTCTGCCCTTGGGCGATGAAACTCCTCCCAACTCGAAAGGGAGCCGAATGTTGGTCAGCCGGAGGAGGAACTTGTCACCATCTACCTTGATAGTCTAGCCAACACCAAAGCTGTTCAGATAGGCTCCAACCTCAACAAGACGCTGGCGAATCAGTTAGCCACGCACTTGAAAGAAAATTAGGATGTATTCGTCTGGACAATGAAGGACATGGTAGAAAATGGCCTTTCATAATCACACACCGACTGACGGTCAATTCAGATATGAAGTCATACAGATAGAAAAGGAGGCTCGTGGCACCTAAGCGCAACTAGGTCATTAACAAGAAAATACAAAGGCTATTGAAAACTGAGATGATAAAGGAATCGGGCTACCTGGACTGATTCGCAAATACGGTCCTGGTAAAAAAGAAAAATGGGAAGTGAAGAGTCTGTGGATTACATCATACATGGACCTGAACAAGGCATGTTCGAAAGACAGATCTCCACTCCCCCGGATTGACCAGATCATTGATGCAACGTTCGAACACAACCTTCTCAGCTCATGGCCCCATACTTTTGATACAATCAGATCAGCATGCACCCGCTAGACCAGGAGAAAACCTCATTCATAACGGAAAGGGGTGTATACTGCTACTGGGTGATGCCATTTAGGTTGAAGAATGCAAGAGCCACATATCAGAGGCTGGTGAATCGCATATTCAAAGGACAAATTGGGAAGACGATGGAGGTCTATATTGATGGCATGCTGGTAAAAAGCTTCCACAGTTCCAACCATATTGTAGACCTCAAATAGGCATTCTCGCACATCCGCATGGTACCGAATGAAGCTCAACCCGCGAAAGTGCAACGTTGGAGTAGAATCCAAAAAATCCTTCGGCTACATAGTCGACCAAATGGGGATAGAAGCTGACCCAAAGTAGATTTAGGTTCTTCTCGACATAAGGTCACCTACAAACATCAATGAGTTCAGATCCTGACTGGGAGGTTGGCAACCCTTAATAGGTTCATCTCAAAGTCTTTAGACAAATGCCTCCCTTTTTTCAAGATTCTAAAAGGGAATAAGGAATTCCAATTAGTGAACAATATGCACATTTGAAGGCAAACATGGGAAGCACATAGTTACTCTCAAAACCCATTCTGGGAAAGACGCTCTGCCTATACCTCTCAATCTAATAGCATGCAGTCATTGCAACCCTGATTGGGGAAGAGAAAAGGAAATAAAGCTAGTCTACTATGTTAGCAAGATATTTGCTGTGGTAGATACTAACTACCCAAACCTGAAGAAATTGGCCTTAGCACTGGTAACCTCTTACAGAAAACTGAGACCTTAGTTCCAAGCTCACTAAATAACAATCCTTACTGAGTACCCACTCCGGCTTCAGTGTATTGCACAAACCAGAGATATCAGAGACAATGGACAAATGGTCAGTAGAGCTAGGACATCTTGATATCCATTATGCTTTGAGAAAGGCCATCAAAGCGCAAGCGCTAGAGGACTTCATCGCTGAGCTCACTGGATCAGGAAAACCCAACAAAACATTAAACACCCAGGAAATGGCAAACTAGGTCCAAACTGGGAAGGACCCTATAAGGTGATGAATATCAATAGGCTCGAAACTTATTGGTTAGAGAACCTGAGTGTAGAGCGTCGTAAAAGACCATAGAATGTAGAACACTTTAAAAATATTATCAATAAAGGTATCGTCTTTGAAGAATTCCATTTTACATACAAGTATACAACTCTACATGCAACGACAAGCCTAGTCTGACCATAGGACCATGATGGCACACAACGAACCAAGTCTAGCCTTATTCAGGATTACTACGACTCACCGCACCTAAGTAACCTAGTCCAACCAAGGAACACGATGACGTACAACAGTCGAGTCTAGTCCTATTAAGGATGACGACAACTTGCTGCATCTAAGTGACCTAGTCCGTTTGAGGAACCACGGTGGTGAACAACGGTCGAGTCTATCCCTATTCCAGATGACGACTCAACGCACCTAAGTAACCTGGTTCGACCAGAGGATCATGATGGTGCACAACAGCCAAGTCTATTCCTGAATAATGGCAACTAGGGTTGAAAATCGAACCAAAATCGAAATAAAACCGAACCGACCGACTATTTTAAACATATTATATTATTTTTATATAAAATATATACTATGTATTATATATATTCGATCGGTTCAGTTTGATCGATTAAAATCACATAGAAACCAAAAATCGAATTGAACCGAATTTAAACGAACCAATCGGTTTGGTCGGTTTTTTGTTCAACCCTAATGACAACTCACTACATCCAAGTGACTTAGTCCGTCTGAGGAACCACGGAGGTACACAACGACCGAGTCTAGTCGTATTCAGGATGATGACAACTCTCCGCACCTAAGTAATCTGGTCTGACTAGATAGAGGTTCATCACAACAAGGAGATCTGGGGTGAAGATGCTGACGAGTTTAATCCATTGAGATTTCTTGAATCAAGAAAGCATCTAGCTACATACTTCCCATTTGGATTTGGGCTCAGGGTATGCGTAGGCCAAAATATGGCAATGATGGAAGCCAAAATCGTCATTGCCCTGATTATTCGCAGTTTCTCATTCAAGATATCTCCATCCTATGTTCATGCGCCCAGGCATTTTCTAACTATGCTACCTCAACATGGAGCTCCCATTCTCTTCACAAAAATTTGAATTTTGAGATCTACTTTGAAGTTTGAATTATTGTTATAGTACTAAAAAAATGGAAAAAAAAAACTTTCATTAAAGCAAATATATTCTTAACCTCGGGTGGACAAATTTGTCGAGATGCTTTAAAATTTCGAGCGAACTACAGAAATCACTCTACCAACGCACATCTCTATATTGTTGCATTATAAGTCCCAAACCCGGATAAAAGAAGAGGAGGGAGGGGCTGATCTCGGTTCTTCCAATTGTCTCCTCTCATTTCTACATGACGATGACACTGATTCACTTACAAGTGTGCCCAACCAATACAAATTATGGTTTCATGGAGGGAAGAAGACCTACCCCTCCGGTCTATAGTGCTATGACTACATTTCCCATGATTTTTAGAAACTTTCTCATAGATCTTATCCACACAAAATAATATTACAAACACACCATTCTCGTCAATCAAATCTGTACCTAACCACCCCCCACCACCACCCCACCCCCCGGTTGTTAATTTCCTCAATGTATTATATTCGCCAGAATTTTGATAAGGTGCCCATCAAACTCCCTTTGTCTACAAATATATTCATCACAATCCCACTTTAGTTAACCCACCATGCATCTTGCAATTGCTGTAAGTCTTACTTTTCTCAAGTCAATACACATCTCTCATGTGGGTTTGGGTTCCATTGAGGATTCAATAACACTTCAAGAAACAAAGCACCCAAGGCCCTGGCTATCAATCGCTCTTCAGAAACATACCTGAATTCGGAGAATGGCAGCGAAAGCCAACCCAAAGGATTCACACATAATATCATCCACAGAGTAGCACCTCATGTATCACCATTGGTCCAAACTGTAGGGGAAGACTCTCCTATATTGGTTTGGGGCAATGCAAATGGTAGCTATAGCTGAGCCTGACATGCATGATCAAAGAAGTATAAATGAAAACAGGGTAAGAACTAAGAAGTGGAAGAGACACGGAAGGATCACCAAACCAAACCAAACCTTTACATGGATAATAAAGGTTAGTACTTGAAGAAACACTTACAATAAGGTGTTTATTCAATGGGTTTTGTTGCCGTACCACATGACATCTCGGACATGTAAGCTCCCTAAAGTCCTGTGAGGAATCCAGCAGTTGTGTAGTGTACAAATGCTTGTGCCCGTGAAGCCATTACAAAGAGAGGAAAAACAAATTAATAAAAACAAAATAATACTAATACTATGACAATAATGCAAAGTACGAAAAAAAAGTATTCCTTCGACGAAGAAGAGCCTCAACCATAGTCGTATTCCAAATTTTTAACATTATAAATTTAACAAGTTTTGACAAAAGAACAAACTGAGCCTAATCCAGTCAGCATGGCCAAATATATGGGTGATACATTTCTGCTTAGAAGGTAGATAAGCTTGAAGGTATCCACCCATCTGTTTTTTAATGCTATAATATCGATATGGCAGTGTTTGCGTGAAGTTTACATAATAAATTTTTTCTCCTCGAGTCATAATCATGACCATGGACAAACAAGATCATGTACACAAGCTCAGTCTAACCTACTTAATAAATTAGTGAGCATCACCTAGCAATGGGATCTAAACACTCGAATGTGGGAAAAATTTCAGGTTTTGGTTTCAGATATTCTTGTTAGCACAAAGATGCTAGAGAAATGGGAAGACTGATAGAAAAGGAGAGACGAAGTGGAGATAGATGTGCACAAGGACCTCCATAACCCCACTGCAGACGTAATTTCAAGAAGGAAAACGAGCCTTTCAACTGAAAGAAGAACAAATGCAACTTGTTTGGAAGAACTGAGAAGTGTATACATTTCTGGATTTAAGTAAAATTTATTCTAAAGCTTGCTTTGTGTTAGTTATTGACCCGATTTTGTCAAGTCATTGACTTAATGAAATTGTATAACTTGCACATGTACGTTTGTGCCTGAAAGGAAAAATGGTAGTGAATAGAAAATGAGACTAGAGAATAAAAAAAAAGGTTGATTAAGATTAATGGTGAAACAAGCAAAAACTCAAGTAATTTGCTAGGATTATTGACGTCTGCGGTGAAGAATAAAAAAGAAGAAAACTTGCAGTTGATGAAATTATAGATGAGTGCAAGGTATTTTATTTTGCAGGTATTGATACAATTGGAAATGTTTCGACATGGGCCTTCTTTTTTAGTCATTGCATCAGGAATGGCAAAGCCAGGTATGCAAAGAAATTGTTTGCGTATGTGGAAACCATAAGCACCCGCAGATCATCTAACCAACCTCAAACTTGTGAGTTTGATTAATTTCTATTGTTTCTGTTATTTATTAACTTTCAAAACCATCTGCTGTTTTTGAAAAAGAAAGAGAAATTTACAACCTGCTCAGAAACCATTTACATAAATCTGAGGACATATTTTCAAAACTTTAAACTTGAAAAAAAACATACAAGCGAAAAGTAATGTATGGTGAGAGACAGATTCTAAACTGTGTGCTTTAGGATTTTTGTCTTCCATTATTTCTTATTCTCCAATTTTGATTTCACCAGGTAGGCATGATACTCAGTAAAGAAAGAGCTTAAATAGAAAAACACAAACAATGAAGATAGAAAAACACAAATAAATTTTAGATAGAAAAACACAAGAAGTGTAAAGAGGAAAATAAAGCACAACAATACCTTCGTCAATGTTGCAAGTAGGAAAAAGGTAGAAAAAACATAAAGAAAAAATAGTAAAGAAAAAGGTACGAAATTGGAGAAAATGACATTGTCACAAGAAAAAAAGAAAGTAGAGAAAATAAGCAAAGATTAAGAAGAAGAAGAAGCGTAAACTACCTCTATGCTTCAATGGCTTTTCATTATCCTTGTCTTGAATTGCAATTGAAAGTCTATCACCTCAAATGACTTAACCACCTTCAAATTAGATGATAATTTGAACCCACCTAATGAAGCGGGTTGTTGAGTTTTGAGTGTCCGGATCGAGTTTTGGGTGTGTCAGATGTGTGTCTAAACGTTGACCATATTGAGCATGTTTCTAATCCTGCCGGCACGTTGACTATGTGTCTGATGCGTGTCTGGCGAGTGTCGGTGTTGGACAAGTTGGTCATGAGTGCGGCAAGTTTTTCAAAGAGTTCGTGCTTCGATCTGAGGTGAAGATAGCTGACAAATATCGTAAAGATTTTATGAATGAAGAAAGCATATAGCTACATGTTTCCCATTTGGATTAGAGCCCAAGATATGCGTGGGTAAAAAATGATTGACGCCAAGTTCATCCTTTATTCAGCAGTTCTCACTCAAGAAAAGATATAGCCATCCTACCAACGCATTTTCTCACTATACAATCCCAATATGTGCTCCAATTGTCTTCACCAAGATCTCAGTTTTGAAATGTACTTTGAAGTTTCAACTGCTGTATGGCAATTCAATTTAAAATCCAACAAGAACTTCCCATTTTGAAGAGTTTCTTTTACCATCAGTCCTAAGCAAGGACAGGTAGGATGATTTCCACAGTAAAACATGAAGATGGTGATAGGTTGTTATATGTTTAGTAGTCCAATGTCATTGAGCTTGTGGAGATTGCTCCCTGCAGTATCTCTCATCCTTAAGCCAGGTTGCGAATAGAGTAGAGAGGAAAACTACAGAGACCATCTTTTGCATCTTAAAACCAACACAGTTGTCCACAGGAATAATAGTTTCTAACAATAACAAAGAAGAGTGTACTTAATAACCAAGAAATTTTCCGATAAAAAATAGAAGATGATCGCAACACTCTAAGATCAATCATCAGTGAAATATGAACAAAGAATATTTAGAAAACAAAGGCCCAAGTATGTGAGAAACTCATAGGAGAGAAAGGAACAAACATTTGCATACAGATCTTAACCTGCCAGTGGATTAACCCAATTGAAAATACATATGATGTAATTGGGTATTTTAATTATTAGTTAAATATGTAAGTAGGTCCGTTGGACTTACTAAGGCCCATAGTAAAGTTAGGGCACTAGCCATACTAGGGTTAGGTTTAGTTGTTGCTTGCCAGATAAGTCATTAGACTCTACAAATAGGGCTTGAAGCTATGATTGTAGGTGGTTGAATGAATATGAAAATTTGAGTTTATTTATCTTGGTTTTCGTAGCTTTAGATTTAGGTTAATTAGTTTAGCATTAGAATACATTAACCTCGGATAAATTGACATCCTTAAGCTAACCTTAATGCCAAACAACTCCCCATTGCCAGACCATTCATTTAATTTCTATACATTTGGCATTCAATTTCCATTTTACCCTAAAAAACTCTCTAGAGATTCATCCTTTCCATAAAGAAAAATGATGCCAGCAGTAAACAATCCCAAATCCATTAGCCTCTACCTGTCACAAGCAGACCATTGCTTAATCCAATCAACCAAGTTGGGAACCACCACTTTCAATCACACTGAGAGACCATAGCCTGGTGTAGAAAGGGATGTAAACAAATATGGTTACTCGGTTCTTGATGTTCCTCATGCAAAGGCTACATATGTTGATAATGATAAGGCTCCTCAGCGAAATTGTCAATGGTGAGAACTCTTCCATGGGCAACGGTCCATAATAAGAGGAAGCACTTGGAAGCAAAATTAAACCAGTAAACGATGCTCAAGTTGGGAGATAAGTGAGAAATCAGTCGGTCATAAACACATCGAACATAGAAAGTCTCGTCCTGTCAAGACCAAGAGTCTTCTCCTTCCTGAAAATGGGATAGATCATCGTTATCACCGTGAGGGGACTAGATTCCAGGAAGTCTCTTAATCAGAAAGAGCCTAAAAGTCAAAGACATCCCTGCTAGTGAGGAAAAAAAAAGGAGAAAAGCTCACACAGTGTTGATTTTTAAGGGCTGGACACTATTGCCATTGCTCAACTTGAAGGTGATTTGAGATCTTGGAATTTCACTTTCAAGCTCATTATTCATCTCCATTATGGCACAACCAAAGGTAACCAGAGGATCGGTGTACTATCTCCATTTTTATCTTATTTTCGTTACATGTCTCCCAAGGCCAAGTTCTAGGCATAGACTATTTGATTGTTCTAATCCCAATGTCACACTTTGGTTTTGACCAACTCAATTTCCACGCAATCAAGTGACATGTCCTTGACTTGCGCAACGACCCCGACGCTGTTATAGTTCTATTTGAGGGCTGTTATTTTGCATAAGAACTTGTAATAAATCCTTAAATCTACTACCCCTGCTAATAAAAGGGGTCTGGAGAGATCTCCAATGGAAACCTTGAACTTGTTTTGGCCTTTTTTTTTTTTTTTTTTACAGAGAACTCCATTTCAATGGTTTGAAGTTCATGGAGTGTTGTTGAACTAGGAAATGTTCATCTAGCAGCTGCAGTTGACATGACTACTTCTTGGTGATCCAAAATCTTGACAACATCGCAACTCCCTAAAACCATTAGTGTTGACTGTTGTAAGTGTTAATACCTCTGACAGACTTGAACCATATAAATTTTGACGTTTTCTTGACGAATTCAGCAAATACATTCCATTCCTCCTCATTAAACGGTTTGTATGACATAATAGGTTGGTGTCAAGAGTCAAGCATACAAAGGACTAACGCTAGTAACAAGTGACCGGAGTAGGTGACAGGATTCTATTTCTTCACCCACGACAAACTATCATACAGTTTGTCTTTCAAGGAGCTTAAGCCAATGACCAAAAATCTTTCCAGTGGAGATCATTTGATTCCCAACAAATAAGCACAATTTGTAAAGAGTTCGACAATTTGCTTCAGCTCATAATGAATCACATGCTTATCTATGATAGGTGCTCCATTCGTTCACAATTCTTAGGTTATTTATATGTTAAACAGACTGATGTAAAGTTTGCTAGAAACAGTTTGCACATATGTAATTGATTTGATTTCAATGAAACATTAATTTTTTTTCATACCAAACTGACATGGACAGAGACATTGAGGGATAACATTGCCATCTTATAATTCAAATTCAAACCTAAAAACAAGTCATGCAAAACTGGATCACCATAGCACTAATCATCAGTTCATAGAGCCACAAAATACAGTAACCCATACCTTCACTGAACTTCACTCTCCGCTTTCAAATTCTCAACCACATCAGCCATCAAGCAGCACAATTTAGCTTCAGCAGCTAAAGACTTCACAGCTTCCTCTAAAGATCTCAATTCTTCATGGAACTCAGTAGACAATACCAACGATGAGAAACGTTCATCCAACACCACCCCAATACATCTCACCACGGTTTCAAGTGAGGGAATAAATTCACAAGCTCTCAATTCCAAAGCACTTCCCACTTCTGGGCATGGTCCTGCTTGAGGAATCCTTTCGTACTTCCTCACCCACTTCCCCAAATAACCAATCACCTTCAACATCTCGGATCCATTAAGTCTCCTTATCGAATTTGACAATGTAAGTTCATCACAATGAGAAGACGCAAATAAATAATGCATACACAGCTCCGAAGTAGAGAACCCATCATATGCAATCATCAGAAGTATTGAAGCTTGCTTTGCCAAGCGCAATTTCTCATCCGAAAGCTCTTTGGATTGCGTCTTCTCTACCGCTAAAAGAGCTTGATTTTCCCATTCTTTTCTCACATTACCCATAGTACGATAAGCCCCCTTTGGAGGAGCAATAAAATACATCAAAACCAATCGAAAATCCGACAACTGAATCTCCGAAAAATGCTTGACACACAAACAAAGTAAATCAGACCTCTTCTTCTCAATCAAACTCTCAATCAACCCCGTGGCGTCCAAGTGCCCAACAAGCTTCTTCTCAATCAGAGTTTCCAATACCTCCCAAAGCTCCAACCCCACACACGCCTCTGCAATCAACCCCCCGACATCTCTACCCATTAAAAATCCCACCTTCTCGAGCATCACACGAGTGTATCCAGAACCAGACGCCTCCACCCCAACATCCTTACCAACCATCTCTCTGATCTTCTCCAAAAACGAGTTCAAAAGATCCAAAAACTCATCTTTCCCTAAAGTTTTTATCTTTTTGAGCTTCCGCTTCAACTTGTTGGAAAATTGGTCACCAAGTCGGATGATTTGCGAGTCTGTTTCCGAAATCTTCCACCCCTCGACGGGTTTGATCAGAGACACTTGGGATGAATCGTCTGTAAGAGGCTTCAAATCGCAGAGAATCTTATCTGGGTTTAGCGTGATTGGGTACTTTGTGCTGAGGGATTCGTGGTGGTTATCGATGGAGGCCTTTATGATGGTTTCGAGCAGAATCATTGTAGCCTCCTTCTCTGAAAACGAAGTGAAAGCGAGGGTGGGTTTTGGGCGAAATGAAGAAAAAAGAAAAGAGAAGAGAAGAGAAGAGGTAGGCAGAAGAAGAAGGTCGTTGCAGAGAAGGAGAGGATGGGTTTAGGGTTTTAGAGATACACCACCACCACCTCATCATGGTCATTTTTCTTCCTGCCACCACATTTTACTCCCCCATTAATTACTCCCCCAATTAAGAATTTGTAAAATTTTAAGTTGAAATTGGAAGGTGTGATTTGTTTTCAAGTGAGTAGAGTTTGTTGTCAAGCGAGAAGAAAAGGGTTGTCAAAGGTGTGATGATTCACATCAATGGCAGATCGTATCACTAGTGGTTGAGTAGTGACAAATGATATTACGAAAATTCTTTGTTGCACCGGGGTTTGCCTGGTATTTTGCCTGGTGCAACCTCCCACCGTCATTTTGCCTCGAGATGGGTGAAGCAC
Source organism: Berberis thunbergii (assembly GCA_003290165.1). Classification (NCBI taxonomy): domain Eukaryota; kingdom Viridiplantae; phylum Streptophyta; class Magnoliopsida; order Ranunculales; family Berberidaceae; genus Berberis; species Berberis thunbergii. The sequence continues at coordinate 101,469 of QNQO01001247.1, forward strand.
ATATCGCGAGGCTAATGAATGGTGGGGGGTAGCACCAGGCAAAATACCAGGCAAACCCCCAGTGCGCTGTAGCAATGCTCATGATATTAATATATCACGTGGTCAAAACCTAACCAAACGCAATTGGGGTGGGAGTGATAATTTTGAAGTTGGAATTGCCAAAACCTGTCTTGCTTGCGTTTCAGTTATAAAGAATTTTTTTGTATAAATTTTGTCAAGGTATAAATCACCCTATCTTCAACAAACATCATTTTCAAAGATTTTGGAACACCATTTTCAAGCTTTCAAGATTTTCTTCTTCCAAAATACATTCAAATAAGCTCCCAAAGTCTAAAACAAAACTCAAATTAAGTGGCAAAAATTGAGCAAATGACCTAAAAATAGTGGAAGCAAACTTGGAAAAAAAATGGTTGAAATCGATTAACAACAAGTGAAAAATGGTTGGAATCGCGACTTCCCTTGAAAAGATTGAAGTTTTCCAATGAAAATTCGCCCAAACTTTTTTCTAGCAAGTGGCACAAAGTTAAGTTTTCAAAAAAAAAAAAAAATCCTCCAAACCTTGGTGGCGTGGGAGAAAATGGTGGGTATAGATAGACATTGTCAATTTTTGCAGTTCAATTCCGTGAAGCTGCATATGTCTTGGACATGTTTTGCATTGTGCAAAACAATTTTTTTAATTTTATTTCATAGTCATCCACTGTTCTGTTTGAATTAAAATTTGAGGAAAATAAAAGATCCAAATAAAAAATGTGTCAAAGTTTTAATCCATTTCGACATGTGTGCCTTGAAATACATGTTAACCACTTTGTATACGCACTTTTGGTATTTTAAAATAAATATTTTTTAATCCATAATTTTCTCAAAATGGTTTTGAGAAAAAGAAAAGTAGTGAGGGTGGTTTCAATTTAATCAGAATGGATACAAAGAATTTTCGATTGGTGATCATCAATTCAAGATTATTGCATTGAGAGAAATCATTGTAGGTTTCCATTATAGTGGATTACCACTTTCTCTTGTGACTTGGGAAATCATTAGTTTGATTTAAGGATCCCTTTTATTTATTGGTTATGTGGGTCCAATATGCCATGTGTTGAGACGAAAAATTAAAATGAAATTCAACACTCACCAATAGGGGTGGGCAAACGGGTCGACGATCCGCGGGTTCATCTTGAACCGGACCGTTTTGCTCTAAACGGTTCGAATTTTAATCATGAGTTTTTAGATACGGTTCGAATCGGTCCGGGTCCGTTATAAAACGGTTTGGTCCCGGTTCCTAATTTTAAAAACGAAACGGTCCAGATTGGATCCGTTTCAAATCAAATTATTCGTTGTAAAAACATAAATATGGAACTAAGTAACTCAACTAAGAGTCAAACTAAGTTACTAACCTCTGTCTAACAAGTTACAAATCTCCTTTCCTCTTTCGAGTTTCGACCCCTACCCTAGCAAAGCTCCTTTACTCTTCTTCAAGTCTTTAGAGGAGAAGAGCAGTGAGCACCAGCCGTAGGCCGCCTCCCCTCTCGCATCCTCCGCTAATGACCGCTAAAGAAGGTAAGAGATTCGTGATCTTCTTCTCCTCGCTGATTTCTCAATCAAGTTCGTCTTCTTCTCAATCACATTTTGTACTGATTTCCTCTCCTATCTGGTCTTTTTTCTCCAAATTTCCACTTTTCTCCATTTCCCTTGTTTGGCATTATTTTGTCTGCTTTCCTTTGTTTTGGAAATCAAGTTCCAATCTTGAAGCTTTCAATTGTTTGGTTGGTGTTTGATTGGGTTTATTCATTTGGGTGATCAGGTTAGTGGGTTATTGAGATTTTTCTATTATGGTATTCTAATGTGTTGATCATCATGTTCAATCTGGATCTGCCAATGTAGTCATTTTGATAATTTGGGGTCATTTGGAACTTTCTGATTCTGTGAAAACAACACATCTCTTTGTTTGTTTGTTTGTTCTCGGTGTTTCTTTGTTCATTTAATCATCATTGAGAAATGGGTTCCATTTGTTTGTTTAGTTAGTTGTCTTGTATGTTTTTTCATCCATTCTGAGCTATGGTTATCTCTTGTTTCTGTACATTATGCCAAATTTGGCGTTCTTGAGGTGTTATGATTGTTCATGTGAAATGGGTTTTCTTAGTTTAGCTGATAAGCTGTGTCTTAGGGTTCTTGATCCTTTATGGAAATGAATGAGTTGTTGTTTCATGATTGTTGTGTAACATTGCTTTGGGGGTGCTCTGATCATTTTGAGAAATGGGTTGTTTATCCATGTGCCTATATGTTTCATGCTGAATTTCCAATTAATGTGCTGTCCTTGGTTCCAATAGGTTCTTCCATTTAATTGGCTTCGTGTGTGTGTGTGTGTGTGATTTTTTAGTGTTTGCTCATTTGTTGAAATTGAGTTCCCACTTGCTCATATTTCAGAGCACATTCTAAAGGATTCACGGCTGGTTTATCTTCTGCTATCCTTGAGTGGGTGTTGATTTTTCTTTTATTTGTTGATGCTTTTTTCTCATACTTGGTGACAAAATTTGCTTGTTCATATGAGTTGCAAACCCCATGTCTTCTATGTTCAAGGCTTGATCATGTTTTTGGCAATGAAAAACCTGGATTTTATTGGGATTTGGTCTGTGCTGCCCATAAGCAGGAGTTTTCATCATTGGTTTACTGTAAGATTCATGACAAACTTGTTGATATACATGGCATGTGTGAAGCTTGCCTATCTTCATTTGTCAATGAAAACAAACCAAATTCTGAAGCATACAAGTTTTTTGCAGGTAAGTAGGGAAAGAGTCATAAATCACGTGTTGTAAGGACCCGCTAGAGCGTCTTGTGTTTGGTTCTCCAAGTGACAGTGTTAATAATCCACTAAAGCGTGAGATGCATTGCTCTTGTTGCAATGCGCCTTGAAAGTTAAAGTCTTACTATGCCCATAAATTTCTCCCAACCAAATTAACTTTTCCCAAGGTTGCTGAACTTGTTGATCCGTCACCTGGTTCAGTGAGGCAGAGTTGTGAAGACCTTTTTAATGGATTAAAGAAGGAAAGAGAGGAAACATCTGGATTAATGGCATCATCTCATCGAGGACATAGTGGGTTGGATCCTTTATGTCATGTAGGATACAATGAGCTGAATATCACATCTGATTCTGAGTCTGAAGTCCCATACTCTGATGATGATAACGTGAGTGGGCTACTTGGGGAAACAAATTATATTAATGAAAATTTTGTACCTCATCACATTCCATCAGAACCTCAGCGGTTCAGAGAAGGAACTTGTCGATCTTTCAAACAAGGCACCTGTGAGGCTGTGATTGTGAAGTAGACGACAACTTATCAGTGGTGCAGACTGCAGAAGGTAACCTGTGTGTGGCAACAAAGTTGTTCCATTGATTTCTGTAGGCTTGCATTGGGCAACAAAGTTGTTCCATTGATGTGTCAGAAGGAACCTTTGGGTCAAGCAAGTGTGGCAACATTACCAGGAGCCTAGCTATGCAAGGAGCTGTGTGTTAGAAATATTTTTCTTTCTTGCTTTTGAGATACATTGTATGATCATGATATACAATTATATTTATTCATTTATTAGTGCGAGGGAAGAAATATCATTGTCAAGTTTGGTCATTTAATAGAAAATAAATATCATTTATTCATTTATTAGATTCCTATTATATTTGTGATTTGGAACCGTAGGAACCGGACCGTTCCAAACGGTTCGAGTTAGGTTCGGTTCCAATGTTCAAGATGAGGGGATTCGGACCGGACCGAATCCGTTATTTTTAAACGGTTCGAGTTAGGTTCCTCCAAATTTGGAACCGATCCGGACCGTGCCCACCCCTACTCACCAATTCATAAAGGGAATTGCTTTGCACATTTAAGCAACAATAATTCTACGCTGCCTGGTGTTACATACCTGGATGGTATCAGGCACATGCACCGGATGGTATCAAGCACGTGACTAGCTTGAAAAGAGAGAGAAAGAGAAAGTGAAGCATAAAAAGTTGAACTAAAAAAGGCTCCCAAGCAGAAAGAGAACTCCTGGAGGTCCTTCCTTTGATGTTGCCGATCAGAAATTAGTGCAAGAGATGTCCGAGATTGCTATGTTGAAGCGTGCAAGATTCGAGAGAATGAAGGCTCAGGAGAAGAAAAAGAGAGGAACAAATAAAACGACATCATCAAGTAGTAATCTGTGTGCCCTGGTCATCACCGTTTTCTTCATCCTTGTAATAATCTTTCAGGGTAAATAATGTCTTTACTCTGTGTACTGATTAATGTACATTATAAGATGTTTGTTGTAGTTGATGGCATGCCACTTATGATAATAATAGTAGTTTAAAATACGATGTTTGACTGATCCATCCACTACCTATCTAGGCTTTCTAGCTTACCTCAATTTAAACCTCACAATTAAGCCCATTACCATCTTCTTTCATTGCTGTTAGCTACGTTTTTGTTGCCAACTTCCAATCTAAAATTGTTTGTTGCAGAGCAATACTCTGATGAATAATTTGCAACATGAAAAATATAGTATTGTATTTAGTTGACCTGAGGTAGAGCGTATCCAGATTTGGTAAATGAATTTGTTTCTTCATTATGTTTATAGAAATGTATTGTTTGTATATGGTATTTGAAAAATTAGGTGAATAGATTAGTGTGATAAGTCAATCAGTTCAGATGAATTGTTGTGGTAGTTAAATACCATGTTCGTGAATGTCAATTACCACTACCTAATGGTGTTATCTCTGCAACATAGTTAGCAATTGTCATATTGTGAATTGTATTAAAACAATATCAACGTTAGGGAAATATCTCCTCAGTCGACCAGTTGTCATTTGAGTGTATAGCACTGAGTGCTTAGAGCAACATGAATTTGACCTTCAAGTTCAAGTCGCATGCAACATCATCCTAGTTGGTTTGCGAGTCAGAGAAATTTGTTCTGGATGTTCAAACTTAGAAAGCCCGAGTCCTAACGACAAACAAGATAATGTGCCATCACTACACCAAAAATCCCCATTAGCAACGGTTTTAAACCGTGGGGGTAACCCATTGTCACGGCTAAGAGCCGTGGGCTACAGAGGCGTCGCAAAATTCTTTTTAGCGGCTATAAACCGTGGCAAAAATTTTAGCAACAGTTTTATATTCAGGACGGTTGATGCTTTAGCCACGGTTCTAAACCGTTGCTAAAAGGTTAGCAACGGTTCTAAGCCGTGGCAAGTATTAGCAATGGCTTAAAACCGTGGCCAGACTTGCCACGGCTTTAAACCGTTGCTAAAATTTTAGCCACGGTTTTAAGCCGTGGCTAGTAAAAAAAATTCAATTTTTTTTTGTCACGGTGTTAAGTGACAGTGATGCAATACAGGCAATGAAGAGAAATTACAAACTAAAGAACTTGTAATTGTAATTCTAGATTGATGACAGTAAATGGACTGGATTGTATTCAATAAGAAAGCTAATTTTCTTACAAATCAAATGAATCCCTTTTTCTCTCTTATCCATATACACAACAACATCCACCAAACTAATAGCACCATCTCTATTGTCGAATCACAACAACACAATAAACTATAGCAAAAGGGAAGCCAAGAATTGAAAATACAGCTAATGCAACAATCTTGATTGCCTTGTTCTGAGACATCGCATGTTGAATTCCTGCAGAATATCCCTCAACTGAAAATAACCTAATGATGGCAACTAGACCCCCTTCTTTAATTCACTGGAGTTGAATCAAGAAGCCCAATCCATTGGGAACTGATCCTTGAAGCTTTATTGTCATGGGGTTCCTCTCTTCTGTTTTTGTTATTTCTTCAGAGTCAGGATAAATAGCCAAACATATGAAGTTAAATAAATGATGAAACAAAGAGAAGTTATATGAAGAGCTTACCAAATGCTTGTGGGGTAGCCGGAACTTTCCAAATACATACATAGAAAAATATTATTGGAAAGAACATAAGTTGTTGACACCACATTGATTGAGAAACCTTTGTCTCTGGTCTTCCACATCCCATAAGAGATTTTCATTATCCTGAAATGGATATCTTGTGAAAGTTAGCATATGGGTTTCTCATCACATTTTCCTGAAATGGATTTCTTGTGAAAGCTGTCATACCAGTTTTAGAAACTGACAGCGCAAGAAACCTGAAGGCAAAGGGGTGACTTGAGGGATGGGAAGCTTCTCCTTTGAAACGAGAGTGAAACGGACTTTAGACCGGAAAACCTGGTTGTTGCCTGCTAAACATGAACCAGAAGATTTCAAAAATCATCAATAAAATACTTACTACTACTATCTGCATTGCAACTTAAAATATGCAGTCAAGTTATTAGAATATTCAGCCAAGTTCACAGCAACCAGCCATATTTAACATGAAACAAAAACAATTACAAATGTCCAATTATACTGGAAATTCTTCCAATCTTAAAGACCAACAATATATTGAAATCCAACGCATATTACTCATGACAGTCAAACATAAACAATGCAGAATGTCAATTCAGGTGAAGCAAATAAGACATGTTTGACATATCTTGTATAAGGAGATGAAAGCTCCACATTGTAATCCACACTATCAGACTCATCAGAAATGGAAACGAACTGGAACAATTCAGATGAAATTTCCTACTCAATTCATGTGAATCCAAGTCATGAAAATCGATGTTGAATATTTATAAACTGAATGTACCAATTGAGAGAGGATTAACCGAGGCTAACTAAAAATTAGAAAATAAACACCAAATTTTATCAATCTGAATCAGCTTTTACCCTCCAATTTTTTAGCTCTTCAGTTTCGGGAAGGAGGTTTCACCATAGATGATGGCCTTCCTTCCTTCAACAATACTTGAACCCATCAAACTAAATTTGACTCAATTTTGCTAACAAAACAATAAAAACCCAAACTTGTTCAAGAAACAACCTACAAGGTAAAAGAATGGGACAATATTGCTAATTAAAGACCGTTAAAACCATATACAATTTACTTTCTTGTTACCTTCAATGATACAAACACCCCCACAGGTCTGGGATTGCAACTCATGTAGTTGTGGTTGCTGACCCTGCCACAATAAATAAGAGAACTTAATAATTGCAAATAAAGTTCAAAGCATTACTTTCAAGAATGTGGCACATGCACATAAGTGTGTTAACAAGTCCTTAAAGGAAAAGAACGGGGTGGCGATCAACTACTGCGAATATGAAAGATGTTTTAAGTAGATGAATGACTTCAATAAATAGTTTTATGTTGGTGCACCGTGTCAATTGAGATGCTGGCGATAAATCCATGTCAACAAAATAAGATCATACTTTGGAGGAGAGCAAACATGTTTTTTGCTAAATATTTATGAATGACAGTATACATGTTTTTTGTAGCAAAAAAAAGGAAAACAATAGGCACTTTCAAAAGAACAAACATGTACGGAACAATAGACCAAAAGAAAATTCAATCAATTTACTAACATTACAAATGTTGAATTTAGCGAAAACCAGAAAAATGTTTAAGTCGCATGGTTTCACCAAACCAAGGCTCAAAAAAGGAAAAACAAAATTTCACCTTCCTCAGTTTTTGGGTTTCCTTAATATTGACTTGGCAACATGGTTCCTCTATTATCTTAGTTTCCAGGATAGGAACATGGGTAAATCCTGTGATTCTTGTAGACTTTAAGTTGCTTATAAAGAAAGAAGGATAGGAACATGGGTAAAACCAAAATTTTCATGTTCAGTACCTATTCTGCCAATACAAGAATCGCACAATGTAACGGTTTTCCAGAACATCTGAACAAATTGGTTGGACAAAGAAAACATGTGCTAAAAGACAATAATACATTTACCATAGAGGAACTAAAATGAACAAAATTGATTGTGTGATTGTGACTAATAAGTTCTGGATAGCATTAGCAGATAGGAGAGCAGCAATTTGTTCATTAAAATTATTTTCAAACTGAACAACAAAAGCGAAATTTTTACCTCCATTTTTCTTTTGGCTTACATCCTGAGGCCAGATATTGGACCAAATCCTCTTTCGTCAATGACCCAACCAGAATGCGCGTAAATTTGCCCAAGCAGCTAGCACACACTGAAACACCAACGCCATCTGAATAATCACCCTAAAAAACAACCAACAGGATGCTAGATCGTACCCTCACGAACTGTGTTTCGCAGCAGCATGCAATAACCATCCCTCGCATCCACCATCTCGACGCTGGGCACAACAACAACATCTCCTCAACAGGCCGCAGCATCTCAGTAGGCCGCAGAAAACCATCAGTCCGCAACATCTCAGCTCCCAGCATATATATACACTCTGTTTTGCAACAGTGTTCCAGCCAACAACTAAATCACCAAAATCACTCTTTATCGCATTAATTTATTAACTGTGTTTAATTTTGCAAAGGTAACACTATCTCACCTCTATTAGAGATATTTCACTCCATCTCCAAGGTCATTGTAGAAGTTTGGCCTTGTAATTCCATCCAACTTAGAAACACTGGAGAGTCTCCAATAAGTCAGTTATCATCACCCTGTCCATGAAGAGCTAGGTTGGTCACATATATTGATGTGCTTCAGTACCATGTTTAAATGATTAACCCAACTGAAATCTATTACTTGTACAATTGAAACAATAACTTTTAATTTACTTACTTGAAATTCACTACTGAAATTAGAACTCCATCAGAGGCAACAGTGTTCAGTAATAGCTTCCATTTTCAAATACAACTGCTTGCAAGACAACAGATTAAGAAGCAAAAATTCAGTCAGGTAGAGTGTCAAGTTACCTGCTACTAGTAATTTTGATGTTAATCGATGGGATGAGAACCTAAATTGTACTTCAAGATTCCTGAAATTGCCATTTGTACAAGTTGTTCGACAATTTCATCCGCTTCTCTGTTGACAAAATCTCAATATGTAACTCCATATTGTAGTTTGTAGCTTCTCTGATAGTAATTACTGTATGTTGCTTACCTGTCATATATATGGAGCCTGCAAGTGTCCTCTGTCATGTGCATAATATGATCTCATCAACTACAGGAGTAACTTTTTTCCTTCTGTGAAACGAGTTGGTAATCAACATTTGACTGCCATCTTGATACATTTATATACTTTGGCTTGAAAGGAGTTGTCTAGGAAATTTAACGACAGATAATCCACTATAAGATCCCTCTACTGCTACTTAGATTTTGTTTAGGAAACCAGCCTGCGAGAAACAAGAGCTTCTTGAAGCTGAAAAACTCAGACTATTGTTCCTTCACTTTGGAGTTATAGCTTTCCAATTATCACCCTTCACGTTTTTCTCACTTCGAAAACATCCTTGAAAAATAAAAACGAAGCTTGGGTAAAAACACCACTTGTCAAGTTGGGAAAGAAGCAAAGTAAATTAAATAGAGGCATACGTTGCCAAGTCAAATTCATCTCTAATCACATCCTTTCTACTATCAAATACATACAAGTGAAGTCGTAAAGTAACATGAATAAGAATGAACAATTTGGATGGGTTTTGCCTGCTCTAACTTGATAGATACTGAAATTCAAGTTTGCAGCTGCAAATTTTTTATGTTCTTTCTGACTTTCGTTATTTTGGCTGACCACAGAGAAATGGTATGGGTGTTTCTGAGTTGAACGCAGAACAAGAAGTAAAAACAATGACAAACATACATTTGAATTCAGAAACTTCATTGCTACTTTATGATTCACTGAAAATAACATTTAATAGTTGAATAGCCCTAGAATCCATTTGATCATGGCTTGTTAGATGTAAAAAAATGTAAGATCAATCAGAACACACCTGACACAAATGTAAATGCAAAGTAGAAAGGTTGATGTAGGATTTCACACCTGACAAATGTAAATGAAAATGTAGAAAGGTTTATGTAGGATCAATCAGAACACACCTGACACAAATGAATGCACGGTTGATGTAGGATTTCACCTGGTTGCAAAGTGACACATGACATACGTATGCGACTATATCCATTTAGAGTGGTTTCATACCCTTTGCAAGGTCTAGTCGTGTGGGCTTTTAATTCTGTCATTTAATCATGCAGGAGAAAAAAACAAATCATCAGCTTGTAGTTATTGAAAACTGTCACAAAGAGGTCAGGATGGTCTCTGTCAATCACAGTGCATAAGCCATACTGTTGATTTAATTTTATAAGTACTACCTTTCAAATTGCACGGGTCGGTGTGTATCATAGTAAATAAATAGCTTAATAAAATATTTAACTAGGACTCAATGTTGAAAGCTAAATATGATTGTTTAAATAAACTCACCTCAAACTTCATGTTTGCATTTTGCTTTGAGATTGAGCCTGGAGACGTTGACTTCGTCTGAAACACCTTCATACTTTCCTGTTAAAGAACTCAGTTTCCTTCACAATTATAGGGCCACTACTATGAATGTAAAACTTTCTCGAAGTTTCTAACCCATTATTAGCACTTTTTGGCACAGTCAATTATGAGAAAGAAAACGGCAGTAGCAGCTGCATGTAGCACCAGCATAATGATAAGGAAGATCCAGTCACGCATAGCCAGAGTGACCTGGTAATATTAGTTCTGACATCCAAATGAGAAAACCTGAATTGCTCAATCTTATTGATATTGCCATTTGTAAAACTGGCATGTAACTTTCATTTCCAAATATTTCTTGTTTATTTCTCTTGGTTGCTCTGCTTCATCATCCATTCTTCTCATCTGTTTTTTAACTGGGTTTCCATCTAAGCATCAGTAACTAGAAATTTAAAATCTATTATGCAATTTCCACAAATAAAAAAAGTAAATATTACCTAGTTTTTGAAGAATCTAAGTCTTGATAGATGGGCAACATTTTCTTTCAATTGGTGAGGGAACTTGAATCTGAGTAGAATGATTGCAGATGTAGGATCAGTACAATCTCTGTGGCATCTTGTACGACATATAGGTTTGGTTCACAAGCTTTGTCTTAAAGTAGCATGAAGCTACTTGACTATCAAAGATTCAATGTATATGAATCTGCAGTAATCGACATGAGGAATTGCACAATCAATGTGGACTTAATAAGTCTAGCTAGAGCAGTTGAAGGTGACGGGTCTCTGGATTCAAATGGCCATTTAAAATGGAGTTGCTGTTGTAAGCAAAGCATCTAACCAAGTAGGAGAACGACACTGTTGCTAAATGTTTATAACCCTGCTGGATTGGCAATAAAGAGAGAAATAACCGAAGTACTTGTCAAATTCTGAAGTAAATCAAAAGTCTTAGAACAGGGCCTATGATAAAAAGTAAATTAAACGATGGCCTTATGTTAGACTCACCTTAAACTTCATTCTGTATTGAGGTTGAGCAATCCGACTTTGATTCTGAAAAAACTTGTCTAGTTTCTGAGTGTTCTAAACCATGCTGCATTTACAACTACATCTAAAAACTCTCTTTGTTTAATTAATATAACTATTTGATTAAAAATAAATATATTTATTATAGTACAATCTTACTAAAGCAAAAAAAAAGTAATAAATTTGCAGTACATAATAAGGAGACCTCACCTCTTTTATAGGTATTTCACTCCCTCTCCGTTAAGAACCAACCAATACTTTTCAAAAGCCCAAGCTATCAAGGAGCGGTAGGCTAATTACTTGACTGGAATCATAACACTCTCCAAGGTTAAGTTAGTGTGGCCTTGTAACTCCGTCCCTTTATTGAAAACGGATAAAATAATGATCTGGGATTGTCAATAACAAGCTGAGTCAACAACCAATTCAGCAAATGAGTCAGTTTTGGAGATTTTGTTTTGTAAATCTGAACAGACATTTCCAGTTCCCCATTTCATATACTAAGTAAATAAGGGAGTAATTAGACTTAACTTGAGTCGCTTCAATTATTTTGTGAGAGAGCTCATCGTTGCTTTGGAAAGATTACACATTCAGGTCGGTAGGTCTTCTGCTTCAATTCATATGATGATATGAAATGGCATTGATCATTTTTAAGGAAATTTTCTATTGTGTTTCATATGATGATAGGTATGTTAGCGATAGAGAAGCAAAAAAGAAAAAAAATGACAATGAAATAAAAAGATTTACCTGTGCTGTCCAAAACTTGGCACACTGAACATCATCGCGGAAGTGGATCCTAGCAAGAAAAGTATGAGACGCTTCCTGATTGATTAAACAAACTTGTCTGATTTGTTTATTTGTATACGCATTATTGAACCATGTAACAAAAAAGTTACAATTGGTACACAAAGAAATAGAGAAGTATAAAAGAAACGTGAAAACAAAATAATTTGAATGATTCACTTGCTGGAAGGGGCAGAAAGCTTCTAACTGTTTATTTACTTGTCAAGTGCAGCATCAGATCTTATAGCGGCAATCAAAAAGAATATTTGGAATGTGGGAAATCGTGTGCTAATCTTCGCCCTCATCCCTCTTGCATCGTTTGTTTAGATAAGGATGAAAGTATTTAATCATGACAGATTTAAGAGTGGTGAGTTGCTTCAACCAATCTGGTAATGTTTGAGGGATGTTAGATACCGCAACCCCTGTGACACAAATGCTAGATTCTCACATTCTGAAATGACCACAGAATCAAGAAGTGAGTTGTTCTCCAAAGATTTTAATGTTGCGAGATCACTGACTTATGCAGGTAGACTTCTCAGTTTTTTGCAACTTGTAATTTGTATAATACGCACACCTCCTTTTTCTTGGAATAATATTCGAGCAGGAAATTCCTCTGCACTGTAACCATGTATTCCCAGCGATCGCAAATTGGGAGGAAGCTGTGGAAGTACGAGGCCTTGTAAGTTGTAACACCTCTTGGCTGTTGATGTTGCTAATTAATTGCAGAGAATCATCCCAATAAGGTTAGCACCTGCTTATCTGCAACCAGGGTTGTTGCATCTCTTGCCGATGTAATTCCACACATCTTTACTAAAGGGCAACTCCTTTTGCAGTCTTCCTGTGCAGTTGAAATTCTGCAAAACAGCCATGACACATGAGAATGACATGGTAGTCTAAAATGAAGAGAAATCAACAATTCTTAAACATACAAATCAAATCTTCCAAACTGAAGGGACATTCATAGACCTAGCTTGTCTATGCCAATGGGTGCAATTCACAGAAACAAGCAATAATATGCAATCCACATTTGCGAAACATTGAAATGAAACAACGAAATCTTGAGGGATCATTTATGATCCTTTTGCCCGTCTTTCAATGATATCACTGAAGCATCAGACAATCAAATAGGCCCCAAAATTTCAATGCAAATGTACATGAGATTCTCTTTTGAAATTTGCTAACTCTTACACACTGAGATTATCTTACACACTGAGATAACACCATAATAGAAGCTTTAGGGCCCTTTTAGATTAGATCAATGCAAATGTACATGAGATTCTCTTTTGAAATTTGCTAACTCTTGAGAACAACAAATTATGTAAAGGAGCGTGAGATGACAGCAAACCTAAACTAGTCCTTGAGAAACTGATGTCTGTAGATGCATATCAGGAAAAACTAGGTTTCCACCACTGATGTCGTCTTTGAGCAAGTTACAGACATCCAATTTCGACTCTGTCGATTTTCTAGCGATGGCTTCAGTACCATTTTGCAGGTCATAAAAAGTGAAATTTTCTTGGACGCTGCCGATGTTTTCGCTCGGGATGTGAAGTTCATACCAAACAGATGTGCTTGGAAACTGAATAGAATGAGCACCATCAAACCTTTTTTCAAGTGGAATCCTAGATGAACTCAAATGTCCTGAAAAACAGTAAAGACAAGAGCTAGTATCTAAAGATTAGGAAGCAAATAAAATGCTCCAATATAAACATATAGAATTACTGAGAGCAGATTTTTTAGGGTTAATTTATTATCACATACCACTTTTACCTGCTGTGTTATGCATGTATATAGAAGCATTCTCACATCCTGAACTAGGAATGTTTTCAGCATGGGAGGAAGTTCCGAGATCGTCCCCAGATTCCACATCTTCCAATTCAGAAGATGGTGTCCGTCCATTCCACAGGACAATGATCATATTTTCCAAGCACGCCGGCAGCAGTATCTATAATAACCTCTCCATCTTTATACGCACATACCTAAAAATAGAAAAGAAAAGAAAGACTTAGCCAGATTGAACGATGAGCAATACAGAGATCATAGTAGTTAATCTTCAGATATTTCCAAAACAGAAAAATATTAGTTCCTTGTTGTGCATACTCTCACAGAGAAAACTGCTTGGTCCTTAAACATTTCAATGGAGCTACGGTTCATATGCAACTTTTCATTTAATTTGTTTTAAGCATTTCTGTTTTCTAATTAATAAAAATTGGTTTAGACTAAATAATCATAATTGTTGTGGAAATTTTAGTGAGAATTTCACCAAGATCAACATTTTAGATGAAATGAATATTCAAGTTCTGGAAAAAAAAAGAGCAATAAAAAACATATAAATAAATTATTGGCATACATGCAAGCGAGTTATACAAATAGTCATTCATTATCTCTGAAAATGCAGACAATAGTGCCACATGGTCTCCCTGAAACAGTGACATCATACAAACTAGTAATGTATATACGTTTCAAGACATGATAGACAAACTAGTAAAGTATATATGCAGGAGAATACACAAATAGTTTCGATCGGAATTTTTCAGCTGAGCTAAAGGAAAGGTTTTTTGGATATACTTAAGGTGCATGCAGAGAGACATAATGGAGGCAACTCTCATAACAAATCAAACATCAAATTTCTTTTACTCCACCAGGTTTTGATTGTAAGAAAGATTATACTATATTTCTGTAAGAAGTAGATGACTAAACTTTATTCATTCTAGATGTTTATTCATTCTAGATCTTAAATACCTGGCTGCAGATATGGGTCTACATTACAAAAGTTGGTGATTGCAGAATAAATTAGCAATGGATGAAGAGCTTGGCACCAAGGACATGAAACCCGATGAGAAATGAGGGTTGATTTTGGTCACATTGAAGGTATGGGTACAGGAACGTTAAGATGCAAAATAATTGTCACTGCTACTTTCATTTGTACCTGCAAGTAAAACCTTACATGAGCAATGAACTTTTATCTCACAAAGCACATAGATCAAATGCAATGAACTTTCGCTTGGATATACTTCTTTCTCTTTCTTACCACGGTGTCCACCCTGCAATTTTTCAGTGTCCACGTACTTAATGACTCTAGACAAACTCCCCACCAACAAGGAATATGATTCAGTTAATGCATCTACAAAAGCGATGATAAAACAGAACTGTTCTATGTCATCATCTTCGTCCTCCATCTCTTGAGCAGCTTCCAGCCTACGACGCTTCTTTCGTGGCAAGTTTTTCTACATCAAAGTAGTGCCTCCACATAATCAACATTTATGTCATAACAAGCATCCATAAATGAAACAAACTAGAGGGAAAAATTATGAAACCTCTCGCTCCCGCTTTTGCTTTTCTTTCATTTTGAGATCTTTCGCTTGTTGGGCAGTGATCACTTCCTTCCCCATTCTGTTGTTTCCAACAGAGGCCTGTAAAAAGAAAATGCACATCTTCATGATACAAGAACATGAACACTTAGTAAAACATGTTAGAGTTCATAGACTAACACACTATTCATTATGGGTGATTCTTAGATTATTATTTGACTCCCCTTGATATCTTAAATACAGGAGCAGCTGTAGCCGTGCACACTAGTGAGGAATAAAAAGAACCAAAAGATAATTTTGTCTCCACAATATAAACCAACTTGCAAAGTTGGACACAAAGGAATGGGCCAAAAGATTTGCAAGAGACAGAACTTCAAAAATTATTTGTGTATCAAAGTTTTTACATTAGCCCACTAATCAAACGAACCTTTGTTGCCTCCATTTCAGCTTTTCTTAGAGCTCTCTGCAAACAGATGGAACTTTTATTTTCAAATAACACCAAAAAAAACTCACAAGTAGAGAAAATGCAGGTATGAGACAATAATAACCTTTCTTTCTCGAGAACAGCAGAAACTTGATCTTCCATTTGTTCAATTGTCTGACACCACTTGGTTACAAACAGCAGAAACTCTAATCTGAAATATAACAAACAAATATTAGCCAGAGCTCTGTAATAACTCACAATCAATCAAAGTAGACAACATAGTTTTTAGTTTGGAAAAGAAAAAATCATCATAATACCTACCAATAAGTCTTCTGGTAGCCTCTCCAACATTGACATGTCTGAGCTCCTCCTCGCACGACATGGCTTCTTCAATGGAGTTTTAGAAGGGGAGTAGAGACACAATGGTTCCACTCGCTTCCTCCCCATTGATCCCATGCGCCTAACTACGCCATATACTTTTTCCCCTTCATCAATATCAAAATCCATCATCTTATTAGGGCAAGTTATAGACAATGCTATTCTTTCTTCTTTAAACTCCAAGCTTAGATCTGTATCATTGGATAAAGTACTTGGAAGTTAATAACAACATACAAAAAGCCCCAATTTCACATAAACATCCAATCATTTTTTTTTATCATGAAGTTGAACAATAGCCAAAACCAAATCAAATCCCTCAACCATGCAAACCCTAAATTTCTCAAGTAAGATAAGCCGCAAATCAAACTATTAAAAACCCTAATTTACACAAGTAAATAAGCAAACAATTGTTAAACCCAACTGAAACAAAATCCTCAAAACCTCAACCTTCAAAGACACCAAATCTCTACATTGAAAACCCCTAAAACCAACTATGAAATAAACATATCACCTCATTGTGCTAAACACAAACAACAAGCAACCAAATAGTCCATTTCAAAACACTGAAACAAATCAACAACCATATGTACTGAACCCCAAATGAGCAAACCCCTCAAAACCCGAAGCTTCTCAACCACCAAAATCCCCAAAGATGATAGTCTTCCTTCAAATATCCCAACTTTCTGCAGAATGAACAAAACCCCACCATTTCTAACTCGTCAATAACCACGAGTCTGAAACCCCATTAATTCAAAACCGCTAAACCCATCAAAACCCAAAGCTTCCTAACCACTGAAATCCCCAAATCTGACCTTCAAAATCTCAACTTTCCGCATATTGAACAAAACCCCAACATCTCTAACTCATCAATAACCACAAATCTGAAACCCCATTTATTCAAAATCAATAAACTCATCAAACCCAAACCTTCTTAATCACTTAAAACCCAAATCTGACTAAACATCCCTTCAAACTTGAAACACATAAAAATCAGAAATTGAATAACACCCAACATTTCTAACCACAAATCCAAACAACCAGAACAATAAACAAACATTCTTTATTTGTTACCTGATGAAGAACAAAACTTTCTCCTTACTCTTTCGTTGCGAACTCACTCACGAAACTCACCTCGCCAACTTGAACAAAACACCTCGCGAAACTTGAGAAACTTGAGAAACTCACCTCGCCTTCAAGCACCTCACGAACACTTGAACAAAACACCTCGCCAGCTTATTCTGTTCAATTCTTTTCGCCAGCTTGAACAAAACGACTCCCTCCAAAGCGCCAAAAAAAATTTCACCAAAGCCAAAGCGCGAAACTCACGTGAAAAGCAAAAGCTTAGCAACGGTTTTAAACCGTTGGCATTTAGCCACGGTTTTTAGCCGTGGTAATCCTTTTTTTAGCCGCGGTTTTAAACCGTTGGCCGTTATAGCCACGGTTTTTTGTCGTGGCAAATTAGCCAACGGTTTAGAGCCGTGGCCACCTCCCCGTAGCTAAACAAGCCTTTTGGTGTAGTGCATGTTGACATTGCATATCATCAAAATTTGATCTGTCGACGGCCTTTCAGGAGTGACTTAAGACTTCTCCCATGGGACTAACATTTGTAGCAACACATTTTCTCTATTCTTACTACAAAATTGTCAAAGCTAATACTGGTAGAAGATAAGTTGTAAATTGACTTGAGGCTTCTCCAAAGTGACTAATATTTGTAGCAACATGCTTTGTGTTTACTCGATCATACTTTGCATGGAAGGGGACCAAGGGGTATGTGACAAATGAGGCTGTAAACCAAAGGGGGTGTTTTTCCCTGATGTACATTTGGTGAGTGATAAGTAAGTACCAAAGTCTCTAATTTTACATTGTGTTTATAGAAGTTACAGCTTCTCTGCAGTAATGTACACTTGTCGTAGCAATAATTTTGCACATTCTCACATGAAATGTACAAAACAGTTTGCAATGAATAATATGCTAGGCTAGTTTAACAACATATCAGGCAATTGATCTTTCATAACTGTATTTCAAGCTTAGTTAGTTTGTGGAATTGTTGGGAGTTACCTTCGTCTTATAAAAGAAGTACCTGCAAACAAGTAGTCTACCAGTTAAAACCATAGTAAATGAATCATTTCCCCAAAACATTGGCTTTGATCTACGCATTTTCTAAGATAAATTAGGTTTGAATGCCTTGATGCAATACTTGTACAATGAAACATATCAACGTTCTCACAAAACATGTAAAACAATAAATAGCAACTACTGACACCAACTTATCGTCCCACAAAATGATCTTACACCTTCTTCATCTCTCACCAAATTTGAGAGAAATAGAGAAGGTTTACTGAGAAATGGTGAGATGGGGTGCTCTATTTTTAAGGACTCTGTTTTGATTCTATGTGTGAAGTTGTGCGGAGAAAACAGAGGAAGTGAGAGAGAGCCAAAAGAAAGTGATGGGAACAGAAGTGGATAGTGCTTTGTACCATCCAGGCATGGTACCAAGCACCACACCAGGTAGCGTAGCAGAGAGATTCTAAATGTCGAGGGAGTGAGCGAGGAAACGAGCGAGGGAAATGAAGTGGCGAGGTGAGAGTCGTTCATTTCCCTCGAGATGCGCGCGAGAAAAGTCAACGCACACATCTCAAGGGAAATGAACGGCTCTCACCTCGCCACTTCATTTCCCTCGCTCATTTCCTCGCTCACTCCCTCGACATTTAGAATTTCTCAGCGTAGCAAGACTCTTTAAGCAAATTCCTTCTAACACTTGAGTTGACTTTAAAAAGAAAAAAAAAATCAAAATTACTTCTCACATTGTATAATACAACACTACCCTCCCCTTCATCCCTATCAATCCCACCATGGCCACCACCCTATTATTTATATCCTCCTCTTTCCACCATTTTTATCTTCATACTCTTTGTAAACCAACCACCGTTGACGTCCCTCTCTTCTCGCCACCCCATATCCCCTCATCCTTTACGTAAATCAATCACCCTTACCATAGCCCTTTTTTTCTCACATTCTCTCTGTAAATCAATGGCAACCGTTGTTGGTCACTCTTCTCATTGCCAACCCCTCATCGCATCACCACCCCATTTTATCTCCTCTTATTTGTAAATGAATGCTCTCATTACCACCTCCTACCCACCCTCTCATCTCTATAAACTAAGAATTAAAAGAAAGAAAAATAAGGATACTTAACTACATTCTCTTCTCTACAAATCTAATGCCATTGGTGTCTCCACCGCCCCACCTCAACATGTGAAGAAGAAGAAACAATGATAGAAGATAGAGAAAGTTAGGGTTGGTTGGTATTGGTGTTGTTTGGGTGAGAGAAGGAAAACACTAAAGATAATAAGTTTGCTACTAGACTTGGGTGTGAGAAGGAATGTATGCAGGTGAGCAAAACAATCTCCTTTATGAAGCTTTGAAAGGAAATGAAAATGGAGTAAATATGGGGAGCCATGTTTGGTGGTCCCTTTTGATTTTTTTACCCATTCTTTTTAAAATGAGTAAGTCTAGCTAATCATATTTGCTAGTCTTTTTTTTTACACTTTTTACCCATTCTCTTTAAAACACAATCACAAACACTGTCTATAGAAGTGTAAAAAAAAACTCAAAAAATGCTAGCAAACAAGACTGGCTAGAATTGTTGCTATTAAAACATAAAAGTGTGAAAAAAAACCCAAAAGTGACCACCAAATATGGCTCCCTATAATTGTTGAAGAAAATGTGTCCACGTGGCACTATAAAGTTAAACTGAAATGTACAAAGTACCTATTGGATTGCCTTTTTCTTACATGACTTATAATTTGGCAACAATTTTAGCCAGCCATGTTTGCTGGCTTTTTTTTTTATGCATTTTTGGGTTTTTTTTACACTTCTACCCTTCTATAGATAGTGTTTGTGATTGTACTTTAAAGAGATTGAGTAAAAAGTGTAAAAATACGAAAAAAAAAAAGCTAGAAAACATGGCTGGCTAGAGTTAGGGCTCTTTTCCCGTGATAAACTCATACGAACGATGAGTACTGTTCACTTGTAGCAAAATTGCTATAGGAGCAAGATAATAAAAAATATTTAAATAAAAAAATATTACTCCTTGATTTGTTATTTTCGAAACTCAAACATGATTTTTTGTCTCAATTTCAGTCTCATTATAGTTAGTGTCAATCTAGTTAATAATATCTCCTAAAGCAAATACTTTGTAATTTTATGGTTTGGAGGGTATTTTGGAATTATAAATGTATCTAGCGGCTTAAATGAAAGGTATGAAATCAACGGTTTAAAATGTTTTACGTTATAAATTTGGTTATAAAAACATCACATTACGACTCTGAGTAGCCGCACATTGTGTCTTTTTAATCCTAAAAGGAAGAGTGTATAAGAACATATCTCCATCTACTTCTTATATCTCTCATTGCGTTCATACTCGTTTTGTCGTTGATTCTCTTGAATCTTGCCTTCTTACAATTAAGGATTAGTTGATATTTATCATGTTCAACCTATCATGTAAATTCATACACTATTATTATAGATTTGTGTTATTTATTTGTTTAATGTTTCTACAAGAATTGTCAATTTGTTTTATGGATCAAAACTGACAATAATGTTGCAATTTGAATGGATTGTAGTATCTAAGTAATTTGTTTGTTTTTATTTTTGCAACAACAGGAGGAGGAAGAAGTGCAAGGGCAAAATTTTGTTGCAAAAGTGAGGTCATAGGTCCAATCCCAATTCCCAATCGAGGTAATGTTTTTTGTAACACATTCATTTGATAGATCGATGCTAGAATTCACAAGTTATCTCTATTATTTTTCCCTATTTGATTCACCTCTACATGTCTTCCCCTAATAATTAATTCACAAGCTAGAACAAAAATACACGAAAACGAAAACATATATTCCAACCGGCTCATAATGGTTTAGGTTCAGACGAGTGCATAAGAAATTGAAATGAACCAATAATAAATTTAGTACATCCAATATTGGTTCGGGGATACATTAAAAAAATTTAGAAAGATTTGGTTACAGGCATAATCCGAGTATAGCTATTAGATCCAATATGCGATCTAATTTGCAATATTTTTTTTTTTTCCACTTTGACTAATATTATACAACCACACAAATCTAACTATGGTTGTGAAAATAATGATGTCCCTTATTTATTATCTGTACACAAAATGCATCATTGGTGGTAGAGAGTAGGAATGATTGTACACTTTGTGGTTCGAGGGTGCTTCAAGGGCATAGGAGTGGTTGGGCCTGAAAAAAAAGCCTAAATGGGTTCAAACCGCAATTTGGGAAAAGGGATGCTACTTAGGCAAGATTATGTAATAGACAAAGGGGATGAAGTGACAAAAGAGGTTCAAATAAGGAGGTGAAGAGTCAGTCTAACTGTCGAGGGAATGGGCGAGGAAACGCGCGAAGGAGGGGGGAGAACCCTCCATCTCCTTCGCGATGCGTGCAGAAGAGGGAAGGCATGCATCACGAGGGGAATGGAGGGTCCTCCCTCCCTTGCTGGTTTCCTCACCCATTCCCTCGACAGTTAGAATTGGGGGTGAATAAGAGAAGGGGAAGATTGTCTTCCAGAGAGAGAAGAAAGAAAGAAAGAAGAAGGGAAAGGAGGTCGTAGACAAGAGAATATGGAGTAGAGATCTCTCTTGGAATCAAACTCCTAGTAGTTGCCAAATGACCTATATTTATATTACCTCCGACATGTAGATATCCCCATATTGTGCGTTGAATAATGTCTAGAATCTCTAGATCTCTAAGTAGTGGATCCCCAATCCTTCGTTAGACACTGAAAAACCTACGGGTTTGGCTCAAGTCGCCTTCCAATCTAGTTGACCCTGTCAAATTGCCTCCCTATTCCACGTACACTTCTTGGATTAGTTGGCCTTCTTGCTATGCCAACCATTTTCCCATTCAACCAATTGTACGGGATTTATTATCTGGCTTCCTTCTTGTATACCAATAACAACTGGGATCACTTACTCAACTTTACTAACCATCGTGGGAGTTTCCCTAATGGGACAAGTGTCATGTTATCACGTGCCATACCCATCGAAACTCCCTATGCTTGCCACATGCTTGGCTCACACCTTCTCATGTGTCAAGCATGTGCATTCATTGAAATCGTGTCTCATGATGTCTATTGCCCAGCTCTCGTGCCATGCACGTGGCCATGAAATTATGGTACAAACTTTATGGGACTTTAATTTTCATAGATCAAATTGACATTGTTGAAAATCCGTAGGATCGCACTGGCAGAATTGAAATTTCCATAAATCATTATGTTAGAATAGAAACTTCCGATCTTGTTACCATTATAGAGAGATTTTATAGATTACACAAAATCACATGGAAAGACATTTATGGAAATTGTGTTAAAATTCTTTCTGACCTGGGAAAACCAGTGAGGTTGCTGTTGGGGGGCCTCTTTTAACAACCTTTTTGAAAAATGTGTTTAAAGAGAGGGCGGGGCAAAATTACATTTTTGCCTCCCCAGTCCCCAGGCAGCAAACTAGACAGGGGGACCCAGGCCCTCTAGAATTCCTCAAACTTGTGTGATTATGTCACCGAGAGATCAATCGCTCATGTTATCCATCTTCAATCTTATCGCCACCTCCTCTTTATGTCTATCCTCTGGATGAGGAACTTATCCTATGCGTTTGTTCATTTTCACTACCGCTTTTATAATCACGATGAGTGAATAAAAGCAAGACTCAATCCGTCCATCATTCCATCATCTTCTATCACATCACATAATAAAGAGTAGGTTGCTCGTCTTCCATCGTCACAATAGAAAGATTAGGCGGGTTGTCTTTAATCTATACTACTACAGGTTCTATTAGATAAATCTTCCATTGAACTAAAAAAAAAATAGTATCTTTCCATGGCCAACTCACCCTCACCATTTATGAGCTGATGTGTCATCCATGCAAAAAGTTGCCTATGCCATTTTCCCTTCCCGCTTCAGCTACCTGAGAACAAACAGCGATACATGGAAGAATAACTCTTAACTCAATCGTACTGTCACACCATTCTCATGTTTAATCCACTTTATATATTCCTCTTCTCTTCACACCAAATCATTCCAAGAGTTTTTTTTGAGAATAATAGAGAGAGATAGAGCAAAACAGATATGGCTTCTTCATCTTCATCTTTTCCATCATTATCATCTTGTTCGAATCCATCTTCATCATCTCCTCCTCCTCCTACTGAAACAACGCTTTTAGATCTCGATAGTGACTCTTTAGTTAACTGCATGAAGTACTTGGAATTGCAAGATGTTTCCAACATGGCCATGACATCCAAGTACTTCAAATCCCCTGCATACTCTGACTCCGTCTGGACCGATTTGTTCAGGTAAATCTGTAATCAGTTTCTGTCTTACAAAGTTCTATTGTTTTGATTTGATGTTTTTATGACTAAATGGGCAAATTTTTGACGAAAAAACAGGGGTTTTGATTGAATGGGGTTGTTCATCCCATTGTTTATGATTACTTTTTGATGATTCTGAAATTTTGGGTTTTTGAAGATTCTTTCAAAAAGTTTGATCCCTGAACTAAACTGAACGACCCCAGACCCCAGAACTCAGATTAACTGACATATACATTTTCATGCAAATTGGTCTCTTGGTCTAAAAATCTCATCTTGAATTTGCAGAAAGCGGTGGCCTGAATTTTCTTGCCCTGTACCGAAATCTGAAGTCAGGGAAGCATATTTCTCTAAGTGTATTGGTTGCCAACAGTTTAAAAATGATGACTATGCTTTTGGAAAACTCAGTTTCCAAAACTCGAGAAATCACCAAGGTATCTTGATTGACAAAGAGAATGATAAGGTCTTTGTATCTCAGGTATAAACTAACGACTTCTTTTTGTCGGGCGTAACCTGTTTTTTTGTCGTACTTAGCAATTGCAGAAACTGCACATAAAAAATGAAGAAAAACAAGAGAATGACAAAATAGCAATGTAACAAACTTTATGTCTAAAGCATACGTGGTTCTTTTAACGAATTCAGTTTAATGCCAACTGATAAAAAAAAAAAAAACCTACTTTTGATGGCTTCTGTAGATTCTGGTAATGTTTTGTAATATAATGGTTACATTATTGTTTACTTGATTTCCATACAACCTGATGAGGTCGTCTCAATTTTTATGGCTAGGACTCGGCGATAAGGGAGATGAAACCTTCAGATCATAAATTCTGCGATCAAATACTACAAGGTCACGAGAAAATGGTCACTTGTATGAGGTGAGAACTACAATTGATTTTGTAGATTCCATGATTCCACTCTAGATCAATTTTCAGTACGTGTTGACATCCATCTGGGCATATAGCATTCTTTCTGGAGTTCTTCGTGTGCTAACTCAGAAAAATCCACTCTAAGCTGTTAGTCAGCATAATCACACAAGACCTTTCTGCAAAATTTGAGCTTCTGATTGTTACATTGTTTCTTTCTTTGGGAAATTTTATCATGAACTTTGTTCTCCCAATCCTCTCTCCCCCTTCCCAATTCTAGTTCAGGGAAGTTCACATAACTTTTAATATGAGATGATGGCAAATATGATTGAATTTGCATTCACCTTTTGTGATTTGACATGTAGGTTAATCCCCAAACATGAAACATGTTTATTTACAAGTGGGCAAAGGAAAGATAAGGTTTTGGTAACTTCAAGCCGCGACGGAACTGTTCGTTTCTGGTGGGATGTAAGGACCCATTTTTATTTATTTTACTCTTTTGTTGGTAGATTTAATCAAACTCTGTTCTTTTACATTCACTTTGACACGTGTGCTTGCAGGGAATGTCTCATCGCTGCCATAAGGGGCATACGGGGCCAGTTACTGTTCTTGCTGATAAACCGCTGGGGGATTTTGGAGAAAAATTGCTTGCGAGTGGAGGGGAAGATACTAATATTTGTCTCTGGTCCCTTACGGCAAATGGCAAGCGTGGCAAAAATGGACAACATGCCTTAAAGCAAACGTATTATGGACATAAGAAACCAATTGTAGCATTATCAGTGTTCGGGTACGAAAATATGTTTTTTTTACCTACGACTGAAATATATATCCTATATTATTCATTCTTTTAATAAATCATGTGGTCGTTTCCCTTAAGTTGTATGTATGTGATGAAGTTATCTTGTTTGCCTAGTATGAGAATTGTTTAATGTTGATGATCGACATGATATATATGTTACCTATAGAATGGATACAGATAAGCAAATTAATGTTAATGGCAAAGGCATGCCACATTGAAGTAAGTTATAGGATGCCTCGAGTATGCATTAGTGTTTCACATGTTGATTTTCCTCTTTTTCAGGGACAACTCTTCTCTGTTGGTGAGCATTTCAAAAGATTCTATGGTAAGCATATGTCATAAACTTTGTGTAAATTAAACTTTTATACTACGCATATCCTATGTACCATAAACTTGAAGAGATGTTGGTTCATTTTGAGTGATTTATTAAGTTGAAGTTTAAGTGATGACTGATAGTTATAAGGAATTTTCTTCTGTCAGCAGTAAGTGACTTATTGTTATTATAACTGAACTTATACTATAACACTTGCTTCTCCCCCGCATTGAGCTTGAAAAACAGGAATATGCTCTTCCTATCTCAGTCCCAAGCGGGCTTTCTTGTATTTTTTTTCAAATAGACCAGGTTTGATCCAGTCTTGGGATTTAGAGCTTTCTATAGGTTTATACACGTGTAGATATGTAATCACTTGAAAAAAAAAAGGCTTTGCCTTGGGAGATCTTTCTGTTTAAAACTTAGGGAAATTCCTTTACAAATTGGAATTGCATTACTATCTCAAGGCTATTAGCACAATATCATCAATCAATCGAGAGGAAGAAAAAAGGAAAGAATGAAAATAAATAAATAAACAAAACAAGGAAGAATATGTCAACAGGCTTAAAGTTTCAACATTTTTTCAACTATTGGAACAAATTCATCTATATTATTGGAATGGAAATGAGTTGAGACTTTATTTAACCGACCTTAATTCAACTGAGGAAAGCTAGAAGGTTCTGGAGATTACATCCTTTAAACCATTGGATCTCTTGGTCATGTTTCCCTGGTATACTAGATTTGCTCCTGAAAATGAAATTTCAGACATGGGCCAGGTATCAGTGTTGGAAATACTGCACCCCATGTAAATATGTAATCTACAGGATCCTTGAATTCAACAAGAAACGGTTACCTGGATGAATTTGACGCATCTTTGTAAATTTTCATTTGATATCAGCTTCAATCATTCTCATAATGTATTTTAATAGATCTTCCATGCTTTCTGTAGATGAAGGTTTGGGATACAACTCCAACAACTGGAAGATGTTTGGGGACACTTTCATTACCTACTGTACAGCATGTTGGTGAAAAACATCCAGAACCTATTGGTGTAAAATGTCCTGAATCGGTGATCTATGTCGCTCATGGTAACTGCGTCTCTGCAATTGACCAGAGAAAAATGGAAAAAGTTTTAACTTGTGCATTTCAGCCACCAAAAATTTACTCATTTGAGATGCTGCCTTCTGAATTTTTATTATGTACAGGTGGAAGAGACAAGTAAGGGTTCATCTTTAATGTTACTTCTCAAATGACCGATTTCTGATTCAAGCAATAGGTTTTGACTATATGCACTTGTTTATTGCAGGGCAATGCTCTGGGATACTAGGAAAAGCAGCAACAACAACACATATCTTCTGGAACCCATAACGGAGTATAAACATAAAGGTCGTATATGTCACTTACATATGGATAAGTACAAAGTAGTCACAGGCTCCCCAACTAGTCTTGACATAAATATTTGGGAGCCAAACACTGGTAGATTAGTAAATTCAATAGAAGCTTATGCAGATGATATGATGGACATTCCTGTCAAGTTCTCAGCTATGGCTGTAAACGGGGCTAAGATTGTTACTGCAAGCACGTGCAATGGACGCGGGTGCATTTACTACCGGGACTATGATAAGGATTCTTTCCTTTGCAGTACAGCTGATGAGACTTGTATAATTGAATAGTCAGAAGGCATACATGCTTATATATAGGGTATTACACACAAACTTGCAGAGAGAGCACTTGCACTTGTATATTTTGTTTCTTTAGTTTGGATGTTGCTTTTGCGACTTATTTCCGTTTGGTTTGCATCAAAACTTCTATGTTTGAGCACTATATGTTGAGCATTTGGATGCTATGGATTACAGTGTATGCTATAAACATCCATCTTTTGGTTAAGTCTCCAATTTCTTTATCTCAATGCTTGAAGTTTGTGGTTGATATGCATATTTTAGCTTGAGATATTTTTCCATTGCATGTGCTTAAAATTTACAAACTTCAGTCATGTTTGATAAAATTTATATTACTAAATTAGTATCGGTAGATCATTTGAGAATTTCATTAAGTAATCATCATTTGCTACATTCGGACATATACTGAATAAAAAAAATTAAATGATTTATTTTCAAAAAAAGGGAAAGAAAAATAAAATAAGAACACAATCAGCCTTATTAAAAAAAAACTCATCCAGACTGCCTAAACCCCGCCTAGACTACCCAGACCGCCCAAAACCCGCCCAACCATTAATCTAAGCGTTTCTCTAACGCCTAGGCCGTTTTTTAGAACACTAATTTAAATACACTGTTTCTATCTCTTATTGCATATCTTGAGGAATTTACCTTCTTTTGGAGAACTCCTAGTGCCAAAATCGTTAATTTCTACAACTTCAAAATCTTATGTGATTCGGAGATGCAATGTTATGGTGTTTTTAAGCTAACTTGCAGGCAATTAAGGTTGAATAAATGATTGTGCCAAATCCTTAACTGTAACAAGGTTTCACATAAAACTTTAAAACTGCTATGGTTCACAAAATCTTAAAGCATTTTTTTATGGTGTACCATACTTGTTCAATTGGCAATGCCTCAAAAGCTTTTTCTTAGTGTTCCATATCTAAGCAAGCAACTTTTCTGGGCTATTCTCATGATGGAGTTTGTGAACTCATATAAAAAAAAAGGGGATACCCCTCACACATCAGGCCTTTGGTCGGTTAATCGGGTTTTGGTACCAATGTTGGTGGTATTGGGCATCTCTCAACCCCAAAAGCTAGCTCATGAGGTGAGATTTTCTCTTACACTTATAAACTAACCACCATCCCCTTCCACAACCGATGTGGGACTAAACCCAACAGATACGTATATCACAGTCAATGGTATGTCAAGACTTTCTCACGATTTTTCAAAAGAAGAAATATTTCAAAGACATGGGGATAAATTCATTCCCCTCGCTCAAATGTTGGTTCGAGTTACCAAATTATTTCCAAATTGATTTATCGAGAAAATCTATTGGTTGCAAGATGGGGAGTGCAACTAAAATGAAAAATGTTTTTCAAAGATTATTTCAAAAGTACTTCGAAAAGAATCTCTATTTTTTTATCTGTCACTATGAAAAATTTTATACCTTCGCTACTAACCAATGTTTATGAATGGTAGTATAAAAATCTTACAGGTATATCATCAAGCATCTTGAATGATATAATTTTACAGAATGCAAAAGTGACTTTGATGTGTTTTTGTCATAAGTTCACAAAGGGGGAGGTTGAAAATGTATTTTGTGTTATAACAAAAAGAATTTGTGGAATTTATAAACGGAAAATGACTTTTAAAACCTACTTTTTTCACAAAATTGACAATTTAGATACCATAGTTGATGTAATGATTAATTTGTGCCTAATTTTATACTTTAATTACTATTTCATTAACCTAGGTTAACTCATAAAATTATATGACATATTTATCATTCGTAAATAATAAAAAACCTAATTTTATACTTTTATGAACAACAATGACTCTTTTATTAATAACTCTATTTTCATTATTTTTACTTTTTTTTAGCCCTTAACCCCTCCCATTATTTGTAGACAACAGATGGCCACAAATGATTTCTTTAACTATAGTTAGAGCAATTATTTTATGTCATTTGTTAGCTACAAATGACTGCATTAATATTTTCAAGCTAACATTTTTTATTCATGAATGTTTTGTCACTCTTAATGTGATTGTATTTGACCGGTTGTGAAGGTATATCTAAGTCTAAAGAACAATTCTTTTTGTTTCAATTAATGGTTGCTTCAATTCGCTGTCACTATTTAGTTTACATGAAATTATTTTATTCAATATTGGTTCCCATTTTACCTATGAGGTTATGATCATGTTTTTTGGTAGATAGCTTGTGACTAAATAGCAATAGAGAATAAAATTAATTACTTTACAAGTACCCATGCATTGAAGAATATGAAATCAAATTTCGATAGTGGAAAAATTGATTTATGAACTACATAATAGAATAAGATGCAATGATAACTAAAACCAAAATTTTAATCATCATCAAGAAAGATAATGTACGGGTACCTGTAAACATTTCTAATCAAATTTATGGAAAGTTAATCAAATTGATTTGTTAACTAATTAAACAAAATTTGTAATCGACATTAACTACATTATGAAAAGTTCACCAAACATTAGCATAATAATTTGATTAACTTGCCGATCAATAAAAACTTATAATTGGCTGGTCATAATTAGAATTGTTAATAACGATACCTACCAGCGGCATGGGGTGAGAGGGGTTAAGGGTAAAAAAAGAAGAGTAAAAATAACAAAAAAAATTAGAATCATTAATAAAATAGTCATTGTTGGTCATAAAAGTATAAAATTAAGTTTTCTATTTGTTTAAGAAGGGTCAAAATGTCCTATAACTTTATGAGTTAACCCGAGTTAATAAAAGAGTCATTGTTGGTCATAAAAGTATAAAATTAGACACAAATTAGTCATTACATCAACTATGATATCTAAATGATCTATTTTGTGAAGAAGTAGACCTTAAAAATCATTTTCCGATTTATAAAACCAATATGTCGTATTGTTGATTCATTGCTTAAATTTTAAGGTTAATTTGCGTTTAGGGCCCGTAATTTATACCAACTTTGACTTTGGGTCCTAAGTTTGTCCAAATTTAGTTTGGATCCCAAGACCATGCTTATTGTTAACTATTAATCTAATAATTAAATAAATTTTTGTTTTTGAAATAATATTGACTTTGGTATAGATAAGTTTAAACTTTAGGTTCAACAATTTATACCAGCTTTGTGTTTAGGTCCTATATTGTAATGAGAGTTGACGGTCAACGTGATCTTAGGACCCAGACTTAAAGCTGAACAAATATAGGAACCAAACTCAAAGATGTTGGACCTAAAGTCTAAAATTTTGCTTTAACTTCTTCAACTTGCATGTTAGAAAGATAAATTGGTGATTTTGAAAATTAAGTTTGCTTGCTGCAAAAGCCAAGACTTGTGACAATTTTTTTAAATATCCCCTCCCCCCTTTAAATATTTTGGTCAACTATGTTCGTGATGTTTTAACTGGAAAATTGTGCACTCATTATGCACATGCAACATCCCATTTTTCCACAATCATTACATTGAGATATTAGCACACATTTCATGACAAATTTGTCGATAAACCCATTGTCTTCTCCAAACAACCACCCCACCTACCATCTCTGCAGTCAAACCACCCATTGCAATTGAACCACCCTATCTCTCCACGCACTAACAAATAACTTTTTTTGATACCGTTCTTTCTTTAAATAGTCCAAGCATTTATCCAAATAATCTCATCTAGCATCCACCGGGGGGGGGGCTCCTGCGCATGGTGTGCTGGAGGGCGTCCCGAGCACATGTGCGAGTCGTTGGATTTCATCCGACGGCTCATATCAATGGAATTCAAATGAAGATTTAATTAAAGTGTTGGTAGGTTTTGAATCTATTACAGCCATCGAATCTGATCCGACGACTAAGATTTATGGCTTGGAAAATCCATTTGAAAAAAGAGAGAGAGGGTCTACGTTTCGGGTTTGCAAAAGAACATTTTTTGGGGAATGAAGCATTTTGAAAAGAAAAAAAAAACTAATTCTCGATCTAGATCTAAGGAAGAGGAAGAGAAAGGGGATCTAAGGGAAAGGAAGAGGAAATGGCATCTGAGGGTTCGCTCGAAAGGGCATCTGTGGGCATCTGAGGGATATGAGGGAGTAGGAAGAAGAAGAGGAGGGCTCGCTCGAGAAAGGGGATCTGAGGAAGAAGAAGAGGAGGGTTAGATCTGGGACTTGATGTTGGTGTCTGTTGTCATTGACAATTTTATCTGTGATAATACAGGTTGGAAACAGAATCATCAGGAAGAGGATTCAGGTGAGGATAGAGCATGTTCAACCATCCAGATGCACAGAAGAACTCAAACTGAGGAGAATGCAGAATGACAAATTGAAGGCAGAGGCAAAAGCTTGTGGTGAAAAGATCAGCACAAACAATTAACCCTTGGGTCCTAAGCCTGGATTCATGGTGGAAGGTGCTACCCTTGAAATTGTCACTCCTATTCCATACGATGTGGTCAATGATCTTAAAGGAGTACTAGGGGGTTGTTGATCTCAGTCCTTGGTTTATGTGGATTTTGAAAATGCAAAGTCGCATAACAAGTATTCTTTGCACATGTGATTTACTTTACCTAAATAATTTTCATGGATAAAATGAAAAAAGAATACAAGTTTTGACTTGCAACTTGTAAGGTTCCCTGTGTTTAAGGATTTACACAAATTCTGGAAAGATACATTGCTCATTGGACCAGTGAAAATGCACTCGATTTCATTAACAGAATACTCTGCATGACTGCAGTAAGTTGGTGTTAAACCAATCTTTGTTGCAGCCACTGAGCAGAGTCACCTCCAATATAATGCTGCATTCTTCTGCACTTCTAGCCAAGTTAGCTTTGTCCATTCTGTTGCAAAATGAAGTCCACACCCTTGATCCATAATCAAATATTGTAATGGCTTGAATTCACATTGAAACTCACTATCAAATTCATTGGACACCCGCTCTGTGTTGACATCAAATCAGACTTTATCAATCATCATAATAATCCAAACTAGTTTATGCAGGCCTGTTTGATATCACAAAATCTAAGCATACCATACAGCATGTTCCAATAGTTTCAAGGTGGACTAGAAACTAGCAACACATCAAATAGGTACCAAAATTAATTGTCTCTCGTCCCCAACTAGAACAAGTTTCTAAAGGTAAGCACAAATATCTCTTGCAAAGAATGAACTTACACTAATGTACTTCTGTATGCCTACAGAAAAGGGCGCACTTCAACCCTGGAAAAGCACTGTCAGCAGATTTCTTTGTATAGAATAAACTGCCCTAAACTGATGAAAAGCTCTGCTTTCGTTTCAAAGCTGAAACAAGTAAATTTTATGGAGTAAAGATCCATACCAGTAATGAAGTCGATCATTAAGAAGAAAAGTCCAAATTGGAAACGGCTTGCGAGTGAAAAATGGTTTACACTATGGATATAATTGATTTAGTATATGAACTGTTATCAAGGAAAATGTTGTGAGCCGGCAAGCATTTGATTGCCTACCTGGCTTGCTCATTTGGTTAAACGTTTTACGATTCTTTAGGTGTTTTTAGCAACTTCTTCAAATAGTGAAATGTTGAACGAAATTCTCCCACCAGTTGATTAAAGTGGCCGGTGGTGTTGGAAATCTCCTAATTTCATGGTGTTAATCCTCCAAATTCAAAATAGCATCGCTATGTTAACGCACATGTAATAACACCAATATAAATAATATCAATATTGACAGGTGAGAGGGTTACACAATCAGGGAATACAGAAAGGTCACAGCCAGAGGGCTAACTTTTCATAGAAATTAAAAAAGAAAAGAGGGATTATTACAAGCTTAATACAAGGATGAAGCAATTATAATGGAAGGTTTACTAGAAAGATCTGAAGAAGAAGAGAGCAATATGATCATGATGGATAGATATGATAATATATATATGTTCGGTGGGAATGGAAGGAAGCTCAAATGGCAAGGCATCCATTAAGTAAAGAAGAGATAGTGGAGAAATATTATTATTGAGCTTGTAGTAGGAGTGTTGTCCTTTTAGATGACGAGGTCGTAGTAACAGGAGCATCAGGTGGAGGAGATTGAACTTGATCAGGAGAAGTTACCCTGTCCCTGGGTCGTAGTAACGAACCCTACATGCCCTTTCGAGCGAACCCTTCTCCTCTTTTTCTTCTTCCTCTCGAGCGAACCCTTAGATGCCCTTTCCTCTTCCTCTGCCTCTCCCTCAGATCCCCTTTTCTCTTCCTCTCCCTCAAATCTAGATCGAGAATTAGTTAAAGCAGACCCTCTCTCTCTTATATCAGTACTCCCCATTCTCCTCAAAATATTTCATTGGATGTTTTCTTTACAATTTTTTATGACACGCCATGTGTATAACCCAAGTGTACTCCTCTTCCTTTTCCAAAGACAAATAACAACAACTGACACTGAAAGTCTTTCCATGTCTGACATAACGCGTACAACCTCAAATTGTACTCATAGATGCATGTCTTTCTCTGTCTGTCAGAAAGACCTTTGCCAAGTTCTCTTGATAGAAAAAACCGATATCAATGACAAAATCTCCATAGCCTAAGGGTACTACTCTTCCTTTTCCAAAGACAAACAGCAATAACTGACACTGAAAGTCTTCCATCTTGACATAACGCCCACAACCTCAAAGAGTGACATCCCATAACTATTTGTTTAGTAAGTATAATACAAAAGAAACACAAAAGGATAACATTTAGCCAATTGCATTGAATCAGGGTGGGACCATAAAAAGGCTTGTGACCTTGTTCTCGTAACTGCAATGTGTCACTCAATAACCATTTTCATTCAATAGGTGCATAATCTATTGCAAAGTTAACCTCCCTTGGATCTGAAGTGTCCTTAGCCTTTTTATTGCATTGTAAACAGGTACTACGTAAGATTGGCCAATTATTATTCAACCTTTTAATGTGTTCAATATGAAACGAAGCGAAAATTCTAGGGGTCGAGGGAAAGGGAGCGACGGATGGGTGTAACCACCCATCCTTCTCGAGATGAGCGTCAACACGCATCTCCAAGATGATGCGCTCATTTCGAGGAAAATGGGCGGTTACACCCATCCCTCGCTCCTTTCCCTCGACCCCTAGCAAAGCTCGAAACGAAGCTTCACACCCGACTTTGACCTATCAGCCAATACATCTATATCCCTTTGGCTCCATCTTTCCGCTAATGTAAGAAAATATTTGAAGAATCGTATTATTGTTGTTTTTATTCCTTGATTGAATGCTAGGGGTGGGCAACAATCCTGATCCCGAACCAGTTTGTACCAAACCGTATGGTCTCCTTCTGGTTCAAACCGAAATCAACCAATTCTTTCAAATTTATTCTCAGTTCCAATCCCAGATCGGTTTGAACGGAATCCACAAATTTAATCCTGAACTGTTCCGATTTGTTCCGGACCATGTAGTACCTTTATCTCAATTAATGTCACTGCACACAACTCATGTCCTCGAGCCCTTCTAGGGAGCGAGGGAACGCATGAGGGAGAGGAAGCGAGAAATGGGTGTAACCACTCATCCCTTTCAAGATGGGCGATGAGGGGATCAGTGATTACACCCATCCCTCGCTCCCTCTCCCTCACACGTTCCCTCGCCCCATAGAATTTTTGCATGTCCTCACATATTGATTGATGTGGTGAAAAGTCTCCCATGTCAATAAAAATCACCTTATTAAATAATAATAAGAAAAATGAATGGATGGGAAACATTCAGAGAAAAACTGACATTATTCATTATCATTAACCCAAGCATTAATTCTAGGGGGTGAGGGACCGTGCAAGGGAGACGGCGCGAGGGAGGGGTATAAATGCCATCTCCTTTGAGATGTGTACTGTTGTTTATCTCGAGAAAATGAGTGGTTACACCCCTCCCTCGCTCCCTAGAAGGGCTCTAACCCAAGTATAAAAAAGCCAACTCTTCTCTCTCTCTCCCTCCCCACCACACGATGATCACTGTCTCAAATCTTGAGGAATCTTCACATTCATGTCTATGAAAAAGACCGCACACCCTGTTGTTAGGACCGAGGGGGGCTCCTGCGCGAGGTGTGCTGGAGCGCGTCCTGCGCACTGTTGTCAACCGTTGGATGAAATCCAACGGCTGATATCGACTGAATCAAAATCCCAATTAAAGGAAACGTGTTGGCAGATTTTTAATATGTTACAGCCGTCGGATCATCCGACGGCTGAGATTATGGCTTTGAATGAGATTTTGAAAAGAGAGAGAGATTTTTGCTTTGGAAAGAGAGAGATTTTGCTTTGATTGAAAAATGAGATTTACTGTATGTGTCAAATTTACTGTAGCAAAAATTAAAGGTAAGATTTCAAGAGAGAGAGAGGGTTTGCATACGTTTGAGCCGTTGGATTTCATCCGACGGTTCATATTAAAGAAATTCAAATGAAGTGTTTGGCAGTTTTTAAATGTATTACAGCCGTCGGATCAGATCCGACGGTTGAGATTTATGAATTGGAAAAGGGAGGGAATTTTGTTTTGCAAACAGTGAGGAAACAAAGAAAATTGGCGGGAAACAGCGCGTGAAGAGGAAATGGAGCGTGAAGAGGAAACAGAGCGTGCTTTCAAGAGAGAGTCGGGAAACGAAGCGTGAAGAGGAAACGCGCAAGAGCCCCCCTGGTCCAATTTCCATTGGGTCATAAGGTCATCTCTTCACCAAATCTTCACCTTAAACTCGATTTTAGTTGTTTTGTTAATTTCAGTGTTACCTTTCACGTCAAATTGTGAATATTAAATGGGGTTGATGGAAATTAGTTATGTTAGATTGTGAATATCAAATTGTTAATTTTTGTATGAAAACTTAATGAAGGAGGACATAATATTGGAGGTGGAGTTTAAGGATCTTGTTTTTGTTTGACGTGTGTGTTTATTTAACTTTTATGTTAAATTTATGCTGTGACAAAGTCAAACTTTATATATTGCATTAAAACTTTATATAGTTGATTATTCTTAACAATGTAGCTACTTGAAAATTAAATATATATTTCTTTTGTTTTTCTGCAGAATATTTGTGTTAGTTGGCATGGATGCTATGGATGTTGATGATCCGAGTGTGGGCATGATGTTTGATTCATTAGAATGTGGTTGGGAGTACTGGAAAAATTATGGAAAGAAAATGGGCTTTGGAATTAGGAAGGAGTACTCGAATAAGAGTAGAACAGATAAGTTAATTATCAATGCAGTGCATGTTTGTTGTAAGCATGGTCTCAAGAAAGAAAAACACCCACAAAAAGGTGTTGTCACTCAACAAAGATGGGATGTTAGAACTGACTGCAAAGTAATGTTCAAAATGGGTTTGGATAGAGTGACTTGCAAATACAGAGTCAAAAAATTTATGACTGCGCACAATCATGATTTGGAGCCCAATGAAACAACCCATATGCTAAGGTCGCATAGGGAGGTAAACATATCAAAAGCCTTAGCGATTGAATTGGCTTCTGACTCAGGTATTACTCCTAAGGCTACACAAGAACTGTTGAGTAGGGAAGCAGGGGGTAGAAGTAATCTTGGGTTTCTATTAGAAGATCAAAAAACTTAGCTAAGATCAATGAGACAGAAAGAGATGGTCAAAGGGAGTGAAAGGTAAACGTGTATCAAATGAAGTGAGTTCAACTACGGAATAAAATGTAAGTGATTGGGTTCGTAGGATCCAGTCATATTTTCTACGAATGACATTTCAAGCTTCGTTGATTAAGGACACACGGGCCAACATGGAGAGGTTTATAGACGAATATACAAAATTGCATGAAGAGGTCATCATGAACAATGACAGTGCACCCCAAGAAGCTTTGAAGGAAAATAGTGTGCTCCAAATTGGAAACATGAAAGGTTTGAAGAAAAAAGAAGGTCGAAAAGGTTCAAAACGAATGAAACCCCTACATGAGATACGTATAGGAAAGGCTAAGAGAACAAATACCTCGTCCTCCAAGGTAATCTTGTTTTAATTCATACTAACTAAATGTATATTTCCAATTGTGGCACTTATATAATTATGTGTATATTTCCTTGTAGGGTGATAACACAAGCAGGAATGTTGTTGGAGAAGGTGTACGCAATGTCAATGTACCCTTTCAACCTCCAAAACAAGCACACCCGGGTGAGGGTTTGAGCTTGAGTTTGAGTTTGGGAAGTTACGACTATGTAGAAGGAACGACTCTTCCTTTTGGTTTGATGTAAAATGCCTTTCCTATATTAATTGCTATATTTTTTTGTTAAGCTCTGTATAGCTCTGCAGTGATTTTTTTGTTCAGCTCTGTATTTCTACCATCTCCATTCTGGGTTATAGACAGATATGGAAGACATACAGTTTTTTGTATTCTCCGATTTTTTGTTCATATGTAAATTTGTAGAGAATTTCAATTGTAATTGCAGAGAATTCAATTGACATAGCAGTCTGCATTCTGCATTGTAAATAACATTCTGCAAAAAAAAAATCTGCAAATACTGTAATCTGTAAAAAAAATTGCCATAAAGAATCTGCTAATAAAAAAAATATGCAATTCCTATAATCTGTAAAAAAAAATGCCATAACGAATCTGCAAATACTGTAATCTGTAAAAAATTTGCCATAAAGAATCTGCTAATAAAAAAAATCTGCAATTCCTGTAATCTGTAAAAAAAATGTCATAAAGTGCATAAAGAGCAATTCCATTAAAAAAAAGGTGTATTTATTCATCCATAATCCCATTACATAATAGAAATTCATTACAACATCTGTTCAAGTACATTACAAAATAGAACCTCACATATCATTCACTCATCAACCATTTCCAGAGCTTTTCCTTCCCTACGGAAGCCCTCACAATTCTCATCAGCTTCATTAATGGTAGCTCGGAGTATAAGCAATTCCAGAGATCTTCACAATTCTGTATTTGTAATGCAAGCACTCCACCATTGTGGAGAAACAAGTTAATACTTGGAGCCCATGACTGCATGCATACACTTGATTGCTATACAATTCCAGAGATCTTCATGACTGCATGCATACACTTGATTGCTATACAATCTAGAAACAAAGAAAAGTAAACATGAGAAACAATTTTTACAAGGACATGATAAATACAGTAACAAAGCCAACTATCACAAGAATTTGAAACACAAAGCCAACTATGTTAAGGAGCCGAGAAAACATTTGAGACCACTGAACATAATAATTCATCAACTGCACACATCAAGCTGCTTCAGAAATTTTAAATAGCAATAATCAAGTAAACAAATAAAAGGTATGATAAACAAGTACCTATTTCATTACAAACAATTTTTTTTGTAACTATTGACAGGTGAAGGCAGTTATTTGACAAGGAGTACTAACAGCAATAAAACTTCAGTAGATTAAGTGACGAAATTACATTCTCTGAGCAACAACCAATAGTAATTGCAGTTATGGATTGTTTAATTGCAATATTGAAACCCAATCTAGTGCAATGGAAACTATTTTAATTTTAATAGCAATATATTCATCACTATCAACATAACTAAAAATCAATTCTTAGCTTTGTCAACTTCTTACTAATGATTCATAACACATAAATAGCTGACATGGAGATTCTTATAAATGGCATTGAACAGCCCTAGATGAGAATAGAATCAAAATCAAGTTTCTCCCTCAATAAGCCTTCAAACCAGAGATTATTATCACATATGAGCACATATGCCAGAATCAAGAGAAATAACAGAATCTTCCATTAAAAGTACTCTTCACAGAAACTAAAATGAAATAGAATTATAAACATTAATATGGCTATCCATAAACATTAAGGAGTCAAAACTCTGTTAATCTTCAGCTAAGTATTAACAAAGGTTACCATGCAAATACACATTAACACAAACTATTATAAATTTATAATAAAGATATTTAATTGAAAATGGGGGATTTTTCTCCAGAAATGAACCCAAAAAAAAGACCCCAAAACCCATAGAACAAAAAAAACAAACAAACAAAGGACACCCATATTCTCCAAAATGAAACTTGAGTAGTTTTTGGCTATAAATTCAGGAGAGAAATAACCAAAGGTCTCCAACAAGAAAACCTTCAATTAGAAAGCACTACAATTTGCAGAAAAATTCCGAGGTAAAAGCAAGTCTTTGAATAAAAATGGAAGTTTGGCCATGATACCCTGAGAAAATCATGAAAAGGGGCACCTTTCAAGCTTGAAAACACTCAGCTTTAGAAGAATTAACCCCAAATCAAAACCTCTAAAACACAAATCACTATTAGAACCTCTAATCATTTAAAATTTGGACCTTTTCACCAAAACTACTAGCTTCAATTAGGAAAAACACTTCCAAACCCTAACAAGAAGAAACCCCCAAATTTTCATCATTCAAACAACCCCCATAAACAGGAACAACTACAAATTATACCCAAAACATAGCACAGAAATGAGTGATTAAAATAGAAAGAAAAGGGCAAA
Source organism: Berberis thunbergii (assembly GCA_003290165.1). NCBI lineage: Eukaryota > Viridiplantae > Streptophyta > Magnoliopsida > Ranunculales > Berberidaceae > Berberis > Berberis thunbergii. Next base: position 141,036 of record QNQO01001247.1, read on the forward strand.
CCTGTCTCTTGGTTCAATCTCCAAAACATTTTCCCCAAATGAAGCCTCAAAACCCACATCGTTGTAAAGGTATGACATAGCAGTTTTAAATAATTCTTGTGATAGCAGTTTCAAAACGCAGACCCGACCCTAACCAGGCTGAATGACGACCTCCTCCATCGAATCTCTGTTTCCAAATCCACCCTCTGAAAGTCGACCTTTTCCCTTCTCTTTCTCTTCCTCTCGATCGAGAATACAGTTTTTTTTTTCAAAACGCAGACAGTGACATTTTCTCTCTCTCTTTTCAAAATCTCATTCAAAGCCATAATCTCAGCCGTCGGATCAGATCCGACGGCTGTAACATATTAAAAATCTGCCAACATGCTTCCTTTAATTGTGATTTTGATTCCGTCGATATCAACCGTTGGATTTCATCCAACGGTTGACAACAGTGCACAGGACGCGCTCGAGCACACCCCACGCAGGAGCCCCCCTCTGTCCCTGTTGTTAACGACAATTTATTGAAGTGCACTTACCAATGCAATTTTTCAATAGTTGTTTTTTTGTTTATTAATTTATTTTGAAATGCACCCATTCACTTCACGTCAATACCTACCCAATCTATTGGGCTTTGGGTCTTTAAGAAACAAAAATAAAATCAACAGAGAGCATCAGTGATAGAAAAAGGTACCTCAACCCCAACCCCTCCTTCAAATTTTTCTTCAAGCATATAGAAAAAATTCTTGAAGCATCATTGTTTATAGAAAAAGAAAAAGAAGACGTCGACAATGACAACATCAGTAACAACAAGGGTACCTCAACCCCAACCCCTCCATCAAAATTTTCTTCAAGCATATAGAAATAATTCTTGAAGCATCATTGTTTATAGAAAAAAAAAAAAAAAAAAAAAAGACGCCGACAACGACAACCCCAACCTCTCCTTCAAATTATTTTTCAAAGATTAAACATGTAGTTATGTTACCATTCAAAATGGTTAAGAGAAGATTATGGGTGCACCAAATGAATACCAACGACAAACCTTTTTCTTCTTCTGGTGCTGCTATTTGCCACAAAAACCATCGTCACAAATCACACCTCTCATCTTCATAATCATCCTGAGAAGAGGACCAAAAAGAGTTGAGTGTTTGAATAATAGACCCATGGCAAAGTGCAAAATCGACGAAAATCGCTAGAGAAATCAGTGTTTGAATATAGAATTTAGTGATGGGATTATAAGGAAGGGGTTTGAAGGGGAGGGCTTGGGCTTGATTTTGGGTTTTTTTGAATCGGGATGGCATGGTCCCGTTCCCGACCATACCAGTTCAAAACGGCCCGGGACCAATCGGGTCTTCCTAGGAAAATTTGCTATACCAAACCGTTCTGGTACCATTTCACTGAATCGGGATCGGGACAAGTCCAATCTCGAATCGACCCGGACTGTGCCCACGCCTACTGAATACAAACTTATATAAGCTAACTTCTACCCAACCTTGTGGAAACAGGAAACTTAAAAACTTCCTATACAAAATAGAGTCTTATTTTGACTTTACTTATTTAACTATTCTAACTTTCCTATTCTTGTACTTTCCTTCTTGTAGAGGTGAATCAATATTGGACTTGGGCTTGGCTATGTTGAGTGCAAGCTTATTCTAACACGCCCCTGCATGCTGAGCATGTAGATGAAGATGAAATGTGCAGCTTGGAATAAACTTTGAAGTTCAATTTGGTGAAGAAATCATGATTGTCGAGTGAAGTTGCTAATGGCTTGACTCGAGTCAGCATGATTATCGAATTATGGTTGCTTCTAGATAATCCTGGATAAATTTCTGGTATGAAGAAATCATGACTGTCGAGTGAACGGCTAATGGTTCGACTCGAGTCAGCATAACTCAAGAAATCATGATTGTCGAGTGAACGTCTAATGGTTCGACTCGAGTTAGCATGACTCCCCCTCAACGCGAAGAATGAAAAAATTGCTCAACACAAATGTTGGTATTGCTCAACATTGGTGCTGGTACTAATTTTTTTAACTTGTGCAGTGGTACAGAGTAAAGATGGTGGGTGTCAACAGCGGATAAAAAATTTGAATTTTCCTCTTCCCTCCGTTTCTTCTTCTTCCTTACTACTGCCATGTTCAAGCTACTGTTTGGTGCTCTGTTGTTGCACCTGTGGCGAGGTCAGAGTGGCATGATTGCTCGGTGGTGGTTGGAGACACAGACACAATGATGATGGTGGTGAGGTGAAGGCAAAGGCTGACGGTGGTGCTGGTCGGAGAAGAGAAAAGAATGCTCTATTTCTGTACACGATCTCTGCGATTGTTGTGGGTCTGTTTGTTTTGTTGAGAGAGGGAGATATGTGTCTGTTGTGGGTCTGTTTGTTTTGTTTCATCTTCATTTTGTTGTGTGTCTATGTGTGAGTGGAATATTGATGATTCTTGAGTGTAAGACAGAGAGAGTAATCATTGAGGAGCAAGGAAGCACGGATTCGCGGAAAAACCCTGCCGAATACATGAAAACGCGAGTCGAATACGGATACGCGTGCGATTCGCGTCGGATACGCACTCGACACGTGGTCAACGTGTCGGTCAACTTGACCTGGTCAGGATACGGGATAAATATGGTCCGGACACGGTCCGGATTCGTTTGCTAAATTTTTTTTTCAGATCTTGATACGATCGGACGGTCAGGATCAAAAACCCTAATATAAAACCTAAATCTCGATTTTTCCTTTTGCAATTGCGATTTCAAACAGACAGAAAGTGAGGAGGCAAGGAAGGAACCGAGGCGAGGAGGCGAGGAACCAGAGGAGGCGAGGCGAGGCGAGGAACCGAGGAAGGAGGCGAGAAACCAGAGGAGGCGAGGAACCGAGGAAGGAGGCGGACGACTCAGGCGAGGAACCGAGGACCAGGTTCGTCTCTCTACTCTCTCACTCGACTCTCACTGTCACTGTTGGTCTCTACTCTCTCACTCGACTCTCAGGCGAGGTTCGTCTCTCCATCAGTCCATCTCATTTCGTTTCTCTTGTTTTTTTTTTTTTTTTTGTGTCTTACTGAGGAATTTTTTTTTTTTTTGTGTCTTACTGAGGAATTTTTTTTTTTTTATGTGTCTTACTGAGATTCCCGTGGAAGTGCACTGAAAACATTCATTTTCCACTTCAAGTCACTGTTGAGTTGGCCAATTCTTCTTCTCCATTAAACTCTAATCACAAGTTTTTCAAAACAAAGCTTAAGAACATATTGTCTTTGACATTTCACCTCACAGAATCACACACAGTTCATATTGTTCTAATTCTAAAGCAAACCCATTATGTTGACTAAAACAAGCTTCAATACACACAATTACAGACAAGGGAAGAAAAATAAAAAATTCTTTGCTTACAGCGTTGCGAATCTCTGGACTGAGGATCATCTTTTATAACTTATAAGTTATAAGAATCAAAGTTATTGCTATAATAAATAATATGGTTTCCTGTAAAAATGCATAAAAGTAACTCGATGATATAAATTTTTTAGCTGTTTATTGAGCTATTATCACATGCATCATTTTTTTTTATCTGTTCTACTTGAAATTAAAATGCGTTGCATTTGTGGTTTAGGTACTTTCTACTGGACTTGGTAGAATAGTTCCAAATTTGATATCCAGGAAGCACACAAATAGTGCAGCTACAGGTAGTTTGGTTAATTCATGAATTACAGATAAACAACTTCTGAAAAATGCATTTTTGTAATAATCTTGGTGTTTGAATGCAGAGAATTTAGAGAATCAATTCATTTCTTGGTGTTTTGCCACATCAATACTAGCTGGTAGCTGCAATATTTCTCTTCTTGTAAGTTCTTCTCCTGTCCTTTTCAGCTTGTCCATTTGCCGTAAAATATTCTACTATTCTAGCAATATTACCTGCAAGTTTGCAACACGTAAGACGTAAATAATAATTATGTTAATAATTTTTTAATAAAATATAAAAATATAAATAAGATTTGATTGACGTGTCGCCGAGTCCCCGAATCCTAGTTTTTTGAAAATTGCCGAGTCGCCGTGTCGTATCCGTATCCGATACTACGCGTGTACCCGAGTCCGTGCATCCTTGTTGAGGAGTGTGAAGTTGTTGACTTGCCAGAGACTAATTTAGAATCTTGGTTGTTAAATCGTCAGTGGCAAGATTCAATTGCGAATGCAAGGATAGACACTACTGTTTTGTTAGTGAGAGAAATAGATTGTTGATGGATCAATTAATCACAAGGAAGGAAATTCATATCAACTTTATCTTCTTTGGAGATGTTGGTACCAGAAGATTGAGGTCAATTTCAAACTTTAAGGTCTAGTTGTGACAAGGTGGTGGTCTGTTGCGTGATGGCAGAGTGAACGAAACAGAGAAGAATCTATCTGTGAGCTTCGCGGAAGGTGCAATTTCTTTTTCTCTTGGCTGCATGATGGTGAAGAGCTGTTGCGATTGAGCTCTTTATGATTCCCTCCCCTCCTCTTGTGTCCAACGTAGTCGTCGGAGGAGGGGGAAGAGCTTGAAATCCCAAAGTAGGTCACTAAAAAAAGTTGCACTGTTATCATGTAAAAAGATATTTGAAGAATCATATTATTGATGTTTTTATTCCTTGATATTTGAAAACCAATAAGGAAAATAAGGAGGGAAAATAATGAGAAAATAAAGAGGATTCTAGGGAACGAAAAAAGGGAAAGAAATATGGGAACAAAATCTCATAATTCTAACACTCTCCCTCAAGTTGGAGCATGGATATCACACATGCCTAACTTGTGTAAAGAATAGCTAAACACTTTGCTAGCTACAACTTCAGTAAAGACATCGGCTAGTTGATTTTCAGACTTCACAAACAGAAAGATAATAATTTATGCTTCAAGTTTCTCTTTGATGAAGTGTCTGTCAACCTCTATGTGTTTTGTCCGATTATATTGAACAACATTATGAAAAATCTCAATAGCTGATGTATTATCATAATATAGTTTCATTGCATCTTTGGTGTTAACACCTAAATCCCTCAAGAAGTTTCTCAACCAAAGTAACTCACATACCCCAAAAGCCATTCCTTTGTACTCAGCTTCTGCACTAGATCTTGTTACTACCAGTTGTTTTTTACTTCTCTAAGTCACAAGGTTTCCCCCTATAATTATAAAGTACCCTAAAGTAGATCTTCTATTGTCTGCTGAACCTGCCCAATTTGCATCAGTATAGCCTTCTACCTTCAGGTGATTATGTTTGATGATTAGTAACCCCTTACCCGGAGTAGACTTCAAATACCTCAATATGCATTCCACAACATCCATGTGAGGTTTATGAGAATCATGCATAAATTGACTCACTACACAAATCCCATAAGCAATATCTGGCCTGGTATGAGACAAATAAATCAATTTCCCCACGGGTATCTGGTACTTCCCTTTCTTAGTAGAAGGTGCATTCAAACAATGAAATAGCTTGTGATTCTGCTCAATAGAAGTATCAACATGCTTACATCCAAGCATCCCTATTTCAGTTAATAGATTGAGAATGTATTTCCATTGAGATAAGAAAATATCATGTTTCAATCTAGCTACTTCAATCCCAAGAAAGTATTTCAAGCCACCGAGCTGCTTCATTTTGAATTTTGAGGCCAAGTGTTGTTGTAAACTATCAATTTCATCATGATCGTCACCTGTCACCACCATATAGTCAACATAGATAATTAAAGCAGTAATTTTACCCCTCCTATGCTTTAAGAACAAAGTATGATCAAAGTTGCTTTGTTTATAGCCGAAATTCTTCATTGACTTGGTAAATTTACCAAATCAAGCTCTTGGAGATTGTTTCAACCCATACAAAACCTTATTTAGTTTACAAACCATCATTGTATTTGAGTACTTCACTATACCTGGAGGAGGATCCATATACAATTTTTCAGCAAGATCTCCATGCAAGAAAACATTTTTTACATCGAACTGAAGAAGTGGCCAATCTCGATTGACTGCCAATGACAAAAGCACTCTCACCGTATTAAGTTTGGCAACCGGTGAAAAAGTCTCTTGATAATCAACCCCATAAAAATGTGTATACCCTTTTGCAACTTGTCGAGGTTTGTATTTGTCAACGGTTCCATTTGCCTTGTCCTTGATAGCAAATACCCATCTACATCCCATGGTTTTTTTTTCCTTTAGGTAAAGACACAAGTTCCCAAAAAAAAATCTTTCAAGAGCTGCCATAACTTTGGTCCATATAGTATCTGCTAAAGCTTCCTATATTTTACTAGAAATATAAACATATGATAATTGCAGTACATACGATGCATATGACTTGGACAACTTTTGGGAAGACACATGATTACTAATGGGATATCTAATTTTGATTTTATGATCATTTTCATATCTAATAGGTTGTATGCCACGGTTAAAACGGGGTGGAAGGTGATGTTTGGACGATTGAGATTCAAGATTAATATTATCATTAACAAGAGTAGGATTAGAAAGTACTCTAATGGATTTAGGTGAAGATTGACTCAGTGGTTTCGGGGAAGTGTTAGGAGACGATGTACTATCGTGGAGTGTGATGTGTCCAAAAATCGCCTTCCTGTGAGTTTGACCTGCAAAAAAAATGTTAGACTGCCAAGGACCACCTTTTTGGTGGCCGAAGAAACTCCGATGCTTAAGTCAGCAACTCCGTTTGAAGGAAGTAAATCTGGACAAAACTTAGTTAAAGTTGCCTCCCTTTGTCGAATGTTCCCTTTACCTTTTATAATGGTCGCGGTTAATTTTCTGTGTGACTTAAGTATGTGAGGCGCAATGGAAGGAGATGTGTCTCGTAACAGTCCTCTTCTTGATGCAGATGCATCCGTGGAAGCGTAACTCCCTACACGACTATTTTTTGGTGCAACATTTCTCTTCTTTATGAGAGAGCTCGTGTCGGGTCTAGATTTTGGCTTTGACTTATTCGAGCCTGGATTTGGACCTTGATTATATCTTCGTATAGTGGGCTTTATCTGGGCCTCTATGGTTGGTTTTACCCTTCTTGGGTTTTACGAGCTTACCCAATAGATGGGATGCCAAATCCTCGTGATGGATGTTCTCTGTCACGTGTATGGTCGTGATGGTCGGTCTATTTTGATATATCATCATAGTGGATTTGCTTCAACACTTGTAGATGTCAAGTTGTCTTCGGCCACCATAGGATGGATTTCAGAAGAACCTTTGGTTGTTTGGTTATTAGGAAAATATGAATTCAAGGGGAAAAAATATCCAAGTCTTCATGATAAAGCACTTCATCTTGATTCTCCCACTGAAATGATGAATCAGTAGTCAGTGGTGTGTAAAAGAGTTCTTTCTCATGAAAGACGACATCCATGGAAACATAAAATTTTCTTGAAGAAGTATGATAACATCGATAGCCTTTCTGATTCATTCCATATTCGACAAACACACACTTCAAGGCTTGAGAATCAAGCTTAGTACGTTGATGTGGATGTAAGTAAACATAAACTACACACCCAAAAACCCGAGGAGCTAGAAGAACAACTAGTGGAAGAGTACAGTGATCAAAAAGAGCATCCAACTGTCTTCTAAAATTTAGAACACTAGAAAGTGTGCGATTTATCAAGTAGACTGCGGAATCAAAGACTCACCCTATAAATGAGACATGACATGACCACCAATCAAGACAGATCGAGTGACATCCAATAAATGTCTAGTTTTCTATTCGGTGATGCCATTTTGTTGAAGAGAGAAAAGGCAGGTTGTTTGATGAATAATGCCTATCGAATGCATGAACTCCGTCAACTCTTGTTTGAAATATTCATCCCCATTATCAGAATGAAAAACTTTTATTGAAATTCCAAATTGTGTAACAACCATCTGATAAAAAGACAAAAGTCTATGCAAACATCACTTTTGTGTTTTGATGTTAACTTAATTATTACATAACATACCTCCTAATTTATATTTGTTAGTATTTCGAATAACATATTTTAGTTTAGTTATTTTATTTTTGTATTTTGTAGGATTTGGAGTTTAAATGACAAAAGTGCATTAGCGTGGCAAATTTGAAAATTCATAGACAAATTGACGAAGTGGAGCGGGAGACACTCAAGCCAAATATTAAGAGAACCAATGAAAAAATAAAGGAAATTATTTTAAATTTTGGTGGAACAAAGAAGTGATATGGATGAACATAGCCAAACCCACATTTCCTAGAAAAGAATCTAAACAAAAGGGGTGGTTTCCAATTATATTTGGTTTCCAATTGTATATGAACCCCTTTTGTTTCCTTTTGTATTGGGCTTCCAATTTGTAGTTTGTTTCCATTAGTATTGGGTATTTGGTTTCCAATTGAGTTGCCAATAAGGGTTCTTCTCTTTACCATAAATATAGCAACAGAAAAGAGAATAGGGGACAATAAAGAAGGTGTTTCTCTTGACCATAAATACAACATCCAAAGACTGAAGAGAGGGCAATACACTGTCCAGGAACAACAAGTAGAGTGCGCAAGACAGCGGGACAACAGTGAATATAGCAACAACAGCCGAAATGTAGCTCATAACAGGAGGATACGCTGTCTAGAACAGCATAAAACGCTGTCCAGAACAACAGTGAAAACGCTGTCCAACAAGGTATGCATCGCTTATCCACTACGCACTGTCATGCCAATGAAGCTCCACACCGCTATTGTTGTCATCACTTCCACCATGTGACACTAAACTCCATGCAAGGCGAAGAAGTGAACTCCTAGATGTGACGCACTTTATTAGTATTTGATTCGTTTTATGCTTCCATGATGAATAATGGTGTTAATGATTTTCACTTTTATTTAATATATGAGTTTGTGTTATTTTAGTGACAAAGATTTCATCAACTTCTTCGTAGATTATTATTCCAGTGATTGTCTTTTTCTTCTCCATATAAGTCTAGTCACGCTTTTCTTATGTGTAGAATTTTTAAGGATCAATTCATTCTAGTAGGTTAGTTATATGTGATTGTTTTTTATTACTTTATTTTCCCCGGATATATCGTAAATTTAGGATATCCTATATGACCAACCTTTGTGTTTTCTAGAAAAAGTGAAATCTAAAATTCATTTACATTAGAATATATTGGTGCATTAAAGATTATTTTTCCGATTATGTTGTTTGGGATGTGAAACACGTAATTGAGTTATCATAGCGAATCAATACTAGTTGGCGCGTGAAATCTAGGAGGAGTTCTTGAAACCTTGTGACTTTTCTAAACTTGATTTTTATTAAACTAAATTCAATTTCATATTTTAAAATTGCTATAATTTCTTACATTTAGTTTCGCGTAGTTTTTCTTCTTTGACCTTGTTTTGTAGATCACTTTTCCTCGTGGGATCGACACCCCAATCTTTACTGCAATTGACCACGTGTACTGTTTGGGCATAATCAATTTTTGGCGCCGTTGAACAAGCGTCATTCTACAAGAGAGGTTTCGGGTATTATCTTTCTTGTTCATTGTTTTATTTTATTTTTAGGTTTTAGGTTCAGTTTATTTTTATTTATTAAAAAATTGCGAAAAACAAAAAAGGATATTGGGGGAGTGTGAGTTGGAATAGAGACCACAACCACCTAGGTCATACCCTACACCTCCATACAATGCGCAATCTAACAGAAGTTCCTTATCAGACACATTACATGTGTTTATAGAGGCACAAGGTAAAACTAATCAAAATTTTGAGGTTGCATTGACACAGTTGGCAGAAGATAACAAGGAGTTCAAAAGTTAGATAACCAAACTGACATGTTCATTAACAGTACAAGAGCGGGGCCAATTTCCATCACAGCCTAAAGCAAATTCGAAGGGACAACTTATGGCACAAACCTCTACTTCAAACCCTCAGAATGTCAAAGAGGTTAATGCCATCACTACTCGGAGTGGCAAGATTTTAGATGGATCAAGCTCGTCCACGACTATATGCACCTCCCCAAGTGCAAAGGAGAGCATCCTTGAGGATGAGCCCAACAAGAACATTCCAGTTCCTTTTCCTCAAGCACTACGACCTACTAGAAAGAAATCGGAAATGCATGGTGAGATTCTAGAACACTTGAAATAGGTTAAAATTAACTTACCTTTGTTGCATGTGATTAAACAGGTACCAACTTATGCTAGGGTCATCAAAGATCTATGCACTATCAAGAGGAAACGTCATGTCAAGAAAACTGCCTTCTTGATAGAACAGGTAAGTGTGGTGATTGAGCAGAGGACACCACCCAAGTACAAAGATCCAAGGTGTCCTACAGTCACCTGCTAGATTGGGACTCATGAGTTCGGCCAAGCCTTGTTGGATTTAGAAACAAGTGTAAATCTAATGCCATATTCTATTTACTTGCGACTGGGTCTAGGAGAAATTAAACCCACATCCATGGTACTACAATTGGCTGATAGATCGGTTAAGAAGCCAAGAGGAATAGTCGAGGATGTCTTGCTGCAGATTGATTATAAGTTTTACTACCCTGTCGACTTTCTTATTTTAGATACTCCTTCTGCGGTTAATATGGAGTCTATAATTTTGATTATCTTAGGTCGACCTTTTCTTGCCACAGCTAATGCTCTTATCAATTGCAAGAATGATGTAATGAAGCTGTCTTTTGGGAACATGACTCTGGAGGTCAACATATTCAATATTAGCCAGCAACCACATGATGATGATGAGTTTCATCATACCTACATGATAGACACGCTGATATCAGAGGAGGCGCTCCTGAGCACAGACTCTGAAACCTTAGAGTACCTCCTTTCTATTTCTGATTCTGAGAGTTCACTTTATCCTGACAATGTTTTTGTTATTTCTATTGTTTCAGGGTTAAAAGATAAAGGAGGACAATAATGGAAACCATGCTTTGAGGAGTTGCCAAAGGAAAGACAGAAACCACAACCATCCACCGTGGAAACTCTGAAAGTTGACCTAGCTCCACTGCCTGAGGGACTTAAACATGCATTCGGCGGACCAGGTGACACTTTTCCTGTTATTATTTCTTCCGTGTTTGATAGCTCACAAGAAGAAGAATTGATTATTATGTTACGTGAGCACAAATCTGCATTAGGTTGGACTATAGCTGACAATAAATGTATTAGCCCCTTAATATGTTCCCATAGGATTTCACTTAGAAAAATAAGTTAACCCCCGTAGAGACCCTCAAAGACGACTTAACCCTACTATGAAAGAGGTGGTGAAAATGAAGTCTTAAAATTGCTAGATGCATGCATCATTTATCCCATCTCTGATAGCAAGTGAGTTAGTCCAACTCAAGTGGCTCCCAAGAAATCTGGAATAACAGTGGTGACTAATGATGAAGGGGTGTCTGTTCCTACTAAGGTAGTGACAGGGTGGCGCATGTGCATTGATTTTAGGAAACTTAATTCTGCCACCCACAAGGATCACTTCCCACTTCCATTCATAAACCAAATCTTAGAGCGAGTAGCTGGGCATTCTTTCTATTGCTTTCTAGATGGGTATCCAGGATATTATCATATGGAAATTGCATTAGAGGATCAGGATAAGACTACTTTCACATGTCCTTTAAGTACTTATGTTTTTCAGCGTATGCCATTTGGTTTGTGTAATACACCGGCTACTTTTCAGAGATGCATGATGAATATTTTTAGTGACATGGTTGAAAAATATATGGAAGTATTCATGGATGATTTGATTGTGTTTTGGTGATTCCTTTTATTCATTTTTATTTCACTTGAAGGTTGTTTTAAGTAGATGTGAAGAGAAGGATTTGGTGCTTAATTGGGAAAAATGTCATTTCATGGTTTCCTATGGAATAGTTCTGGGACACAGTTTTTGATAAAGGAATCGAGGTTGATAAAGCTAAAATTGAATTGATTTTTAAATTACCTACACCTAAAAGTGTCAAGGATGTGAGATCATTTCTAGAGCAACGCGGGTTTTTATAGGAGGTTCATACAAAAAAAATTGCCATCTCTAGACCATTAAGTAGCCTCCTGGTCAAAGACGTCATGTTTCAATGGACACAAGAGTGTGAGGACGTCTTCCAAACACTCATTAATAGGCTTACCTCTGCCCCCATCACGCAACCATCGGATTGGAATTTACCAATTGAGATAATGTGTGATGCAAACAACTATGTTGTGGGGGCAGTTTTGGGATAACAAAGGGAAGGGAAGCCTTTTGTTGTTTACTATGCTAGTCGAACACTTAATGATGCTCAAAAGAATTATTCGACTACTGAAAAAGAGTTGCTACCTATAGTTTTTGCTTTAGATAAATTTTGTGCTTATTTGATTGGTACACCTATCACTGTTTTTATTGACCATGCGGCTCTTAAGTTTCTTATCTCTAAAAGATGCTAAGGCAAGATTGATTAGGTGGATTTTACTTCTGCAAGAATTTGATCTAACTATAAAGGATAAGAAGGCGGTCGAGAATGTTGTGGCGGATCACTTGTCTCGTCTGGAGTTTAGTGATTCTGCCAATGGCCCACCCATCCGTGATGACTTCCCTGATGAACACATATTCACCATTACTCAAGTACTATGGTATGCACACATTGTTAATTACTTGGTTTCCGGCGAAGTTCCATCATCATGGAGTGCTCAAGATAAGCGCAAATTTTTTAGTCGAGGTAAGAAATTTTTATTGGGATGATCCTTATCTATATAAGTATTTCCCTGACTAAATTACGAGGCGTTGTATCCCTTAAGGTGAGATTGAAAGTGTCTTACATTTTTGTCATAGTGCAGCTTGTGGAGGCCATTTTTCTATGAAAAAGACCGATGCAAAATTTTTACAGTATGGATTATATTGGCCTACATTGTTTAAGGACACTAATAATTATTGTCGTTCTTGTGATAGATGCCAGAAGTTAGGTGCATTGTCCCGGAGACACATGATGCCCATTAACCCCATCTTAGTCATTGATATATTTGATTGTTGGGGGATTGATTTTATGTGACCTTTTCCACCTTCCTTTGGATATTTGTATATTTTGCTTGCAGTGGACTATGTGTCCAAATGGGTAGAAACTATGGCATGCCGGAACAATGACAACAACATTGTTGTCAGGTTCATCAAAGAACACATTTTATCCTGTTTCGGTACACCACGAGCCATTATTAGTGATCAGGAGACTCATTTCTGTAATCGCTCTTTTGAAGCTTTGATGCACAGGTATGGAGTTCATCACAAGGTCACCAATGCCTATCATCTGCAGACAAATGGCCAAACCGAGCTGGGAAACCGAAAAGTGAAACAAATCTTGGAAAAGATGGTGAATCCTGATAGGAAGGATTGGTCCTTGCGCCTTCTTGATGCACTTTGGGCTTACCATATCGCTTATAAGACAATTCTCGAGATGTCTCTATATCGGCTTATATATGGAAAAGCATGTCATTTACCTGTTGAGTTAGACCATCGCGCTTATTGGGCCGTAAAAAACACTAACTTTGATCTTAATGATGCAGGCATTTAGCGAAAATTTCAGTTAGCTGAAATTGAGGAGTTGCGGAATGATGCCTATGACAATTCCCGAATATACAAGGCGAAGATGAAAGCAGCTCATGATAAGCAAATTCTAAGGAAACATTTCGAGCTCAATCAACGAGTCTATCTTTATGACTCACGACTTCATCTTCATCCTGGCAAGCTAAGATCGAGATGGACGAACCCATTCATGGTAAAACAAGTTTTTCCCAATGGTTCCATAGAAATTGAAGATCCAAAAAATGGGAGAGTATTTAGAGTAAATTGGCAGCATTTGAAACACTATGTGGAGCGGGTAGAGGTGCCAAAAGAGATCTCTCTGGTTGCCCCTGTCTACTTGATTTAATGTTCTCCACCCTATCTTTAGTTTAGGTTTTTATTTTTATTTTTTTATTTATTTATTTTTTAGTTTAGTTTAGGTTTTTGCTTTTATTTTTTTTCCTTTTAGTGTTTCAAGTTATTTTAGGTGTTGCTACTGGAGTCACTCGAAGCTCCTCATCCCCTGTGTTCCTTTCTCCCATCGGTATGATTTTCTTATATTTTGGTGACTGTGAGGACATTGTCTATTTGAAATTGGTAAAGCTTCACCATGGTAATATCACTCTAACCCTCCTATTTTCTTTTTCCTTCATTTGTCATGATTATTATTTTATACATTGAGGACAATGTTTGGTTTAGGTTTGGGGCTGATGGTGGTTTATTAGATTTTTGTGCAATTTTCAAAATCTTTGAGCTTAAAACGTATTTTACAATTAAACCGAGTCATTTTTTATGTTCTACTCAATCTCCATTAAATACTTAGATGATTACGGTAATTGTCCAAAATCTTTATGAAAATGCATTCAAAACCTGTACTCTTGGTGAATTTTAAAAAAAACTAAATAAAAAAAAAGGGTTTTGAGTCTTTTTAATTTTAGAGAATATTTTTGTTCCCTTTAATTTTGAGAAAACACATACTAACACGTGTCACATAGTTATATTAGTAGAAAACATGATATTTGATATTATCCTTATGTTAGATGTATTTCGTGAGACTTTTCAACTCGACTATTCGTGCACTATAAGCCAAGTCAACATGATTTGAAGTTGATTACTGAGATATTGAACTAGAAAACCTTAGAATAATAGTTGAGACTTTGACCCTTGTGAGTTTTAAGTCATTCTTTATTTCTTGAGGGTTATTAATTACACTTTGATTTTTCTTGAGTCCGCATTATTTCGTTGATGATCTCATTATTTTTGACTTTCTTATTGATTGCTTTAAGAATGACATAAAATTGAATTTTTACACTAGAACTTATTGTTTTATTTAGTTGAAATGTCCTAGTATTAACGAGAACTTATGAAGTGATATAGGCATTTTTTTTTCTTTAAACCTTTTTTTAGCCTTTTAGCCTACCCAATACTAAATATCCATTTGCAGCCCTTTGAGCCTTTAAATAGTCTTCTTTTTGTTAACCCCATTCTCATTACCTACTCCAATCAAGGAGTAGTACTTATATTATTTTATCCTTGCCCAATTTTCTGAGAGTGTATATGGTGAGATATATTTATGGAATGGGCAAATATAAAGAGTTGAAAATAGATATTTCATGTACCTTCAAAGTAAAAGTGTTTGATTGTATAAACGGGAAAAAGCATGTAAAAAAAAATTTGTTGAAGAAGAAAATAATGAAGAAAAATTTAATGGTGTACAACATTGATTTGTTCTTCAATGCCCTATGTGTTTATTCAAGGGTGTAGCCATTCTCAGAAAACTCTTGTATCTTTTTTGTCCATTATTGTTTGTCATAATCCAAACCCCATTACAACCTAGTAAAAACCTAATTGATCTTAAGTGAAAGTTGGTTAAGTAGATGTGGAGATTGAGTGCCCAATCTCTGAGTGTTTTATTTCTGAGTGGCATCAGAGATTTGTAGTCGAAGCGTAATTTCTAAAGGTCATCTCGTCACATATTTACTATGATCAAATGAAGAGTTATGTTGATAAGGCTTCACACACACACACTTTGAGTTGAGAATGATTAGGAAATTTATTTAACCTTTAGATATTATTAAAGTTATTGTACTCTATTGGTGTACTATTGTGACAGTTTTAGTTTGTTCTTTTTCTTGAATTTAAAGCAATTAAAAAACTACTCTAAGGAAAATAAAGGAGAATGCTCATGTTTTTGCATTATTTTTTTTTTAGAAAATAGATTTTGTTTTATTGAGTCAGTAATGTTTGAGGGTAACATTTCTGAAAACCCTCACGAGACTATAACTCGCCCACTAGAGGTAATCTAGGGGTTTAAAGCTTTGTTGCACGTTAAGGTAAGTGCAACCGTGATTCCTATGAAAGTGAGTTAAGATTTTATTCTTAATTTTATTTTGCTCAAGGTCTAGCAAAATATAGGTTTGGGGGTATTTGATGTTAACATAGTTATTACATAATACACCTCATAATTTATATTTGTTAGTGTTTCGAATAGTGTATTTTAGTTTAATTATTTTATTTTTGTATTTTGTAGGATTTGGAGTTTAAATAACAAAAGTGCATTAGCGTGGAGAAATTGGAAATTCATAGACAAATTGACGAAGTGGAGTGGGAGACACTCAAGCCAAAGATTAAGAAAACCAATGAAAAAATAAAGGAAATTAGTTTTGAATTTTGGTGGAACAAAGAAGTGATATGGATGAACATAGCCAAACCCACATTTCCTAAAAAAGAATCTAAACAAAAGGGGTGGTTTCCAATTGTATATGGACCCCTTTTGTTTCTTTTTGTATTTGGGTTTCCAATTTGTAGTTGGTTTCCATTTGTATTAGATATTTGGTTTCCAATTGAGTTGCCAATAAGGGTTATTCTCTTTACCATAAATATAGCAACAGAAAAGAGAATAGGGGACAGGAAAGAAGGTGTTTCTCTTGACCATAAATAGCAGCTAAAGACTAAAGAGAGGGCAATACGTTGTTTAGGAACAGCAAGTAGAGTGCGCAGGACAACAAGGAATACAACAACAACAACTGAAATGCAGCAGCAGAACAGGAGGATACGCTATCTAGAATAGCAGGAAACGCTGTCCAGAACAGCAGTGAAGACGTTGTCCAGCAGGGTGTGCATCGCTGATCCATTATGCGCTGCCATGCTGATGAAGCTCCACACCGCTATTGCTGTCATCGACTCCACCATGTGTCACTAAACTCCACGCAAGGCGAAGAGGTGAACTCCTAGATGTAACACACTTAATTAGTATTTGATTCGTTTTATGCTTTCACGATGAACAATGATGTTTATGACTTTCACTTTTATTTAATATAGGAGTTTATGTTATTTTAGTGACAAAAATTTCATCAACTTCTTCGTAGATTATTATTCTGGTGATTGTCTTTTTCTTCTCCATATAAGTCTAGTCACGTTTTTCTTATGTGTGAAATTGTTAAGGATCAATTAATTTCGGTAGGTTAGTTATATGTGATTGTCTTTTATTAAATTTAGGATATCATATATGACCAACCTTTGTGTTTTCTAGAAAAAGTGGAATCTAAAATTCATTTACATTAGAATATATTGGTGCATTAAAGACTATTTTTTCGATTATGTTGTTTGGGGTGTGAAATACACAATTGAATTATCATAGCGAATCAATACTAGTTGGCGCATGAAATCTTGGAAGAATTCTTTGAACCTTGTGACTTTTCTAAGCTTGATTTTTATTATACTAAATTCAATTTCATATTTTAAAATTGCTAGAATTTCTTACATTTAGTTTCGCATAGTTTTTCTTCCTTGACCTTTTTTTGTAGATCACTTTTCCTCATGGGATCGACACCCCAATCTTTACTGCAATTGACCGCGTGTACTGTTTGGGCGTAATCATGTTTCATTTGGTAGAGCCATGTCATCCTAGTACAATCATCCACAAATGTAAATAACCACTTCATCACATTATGAGTAGAAAGTGGTGTCGGACCCCAAACATCTAAATGTACTAATGAAAAAGGAAGAAGTACTTTTTTACCAAATAAAATCTGAAACACTATACACACTGAATAAAGATGGAAACAATCTCCTAAGATAACTAAATGAGGGATGTCCTAGTCTTTTGTGCCATAACCAAATCTCTTCTTTTTCTTGTCAACCAAGTTTTCATTTATCAAGTGAGTTTGCCCTTCTCTGGTAGATCGTTGGAACCCATCCTCCATATAGTACAATCTGTCACTTTGTTTACCACTACCAATCTTCTCCTTGGTATGGATGTTCTGAAAAACACAATGAGTAGGAAAAAAAATAGAGCAACACAATTATGAGACTTGGTTAACGGATTAATAGAGAGAATGTTGCAATTTAGAGAGGGAACAAACAAGACATCTTTGATAGTTAATGTGGGAGATAAATGGGTTGTATCAACTCCAACAATTGAAGATGATACACCATTGGCATTAGTAATGGTAGTTTTGTAACACCTAGAAGATAAACAACTAAATCTATAGCGATCACAAGTCATATGATCTGTTTCACCAGAGTCAATTATCCAATCACTATTTCCAATAAAAGATGAAAGCTTAACAGCAGGGCTAGATGTACCTGACTTGGCAGCAAATCTGGTAGTTGTGGTTAGATTCCCTTTCGGATTAGAGTCATATAACTTAGAACTGGACACCTGAAACACCTACTTTCCCTTTATGTGCCAATCCAGGTGTCCATGGAGTTTGAAGCATGCATCCACTACATGATTATTACCATTACAACGAGTACACTTCCGAACACCATTGATTGAGATGGGCATTTTTTGAGAAACCATCACAGCCCCTTCACTGATCATTCCTCCTAGCATAGCATCTTAGCGACTAGCTTCGGCACAAATCATTGCATAAACGGTTTGTATGTTTGGAAGTGGTAAAACAGCAAGTACACGACCACGAAGTCCATCCAGATCAGTGTCAAGACTAGCCAAGAACACATACACACGTTAGGAATTGATCTTTGTGGTATACTTCTCAATATCATTGGCACACACCATAGTAAAATTCTCAATATCATCGGATTCCTGCCATAACTTTTGTAGTTTTCCAAAATAAGAAATAACAGAACCTCCATTTTGGCGGACATAAATTAACTCGCAATATAATTGATATGCCTTTGATGCATCCTGATTGACCAAATAAGTTTGCTTGACTGCCTCCCTTATTTCCCTGGTCGTAGACAATTGAAAAAAAAGAGATCTGATATCCTTTGTCATCGCATCAAAGAGCCAAGATTTAACCAAACAATTATCATCCTCCACGCTCCATACTCCTCCGCTTTAGTGTCTTTTGGAGCAGCCGTAGTACTCGAAATAAAACCTTAATGTCTTCTCCCACGGATTTAGTCTGAGCATTCAAGGACCACTCGATGTAATCAGTACCATCCAACCGTTCTAGAGTAATTAAAGCAGTAAGTTCAATCTTCCCTGTTAGAGAATCTTTACCACTATTTTTTTGAATCAGTCATAGTAATATAAAACCAAGAAAGAACTGTCGTAATGCAATAAACAGTATAAGATGATAATAAAGAAATAACTGAGAAAACGAAACCAAACTTTGATTCCTATGATAATGAAGATAAAATCAAAGGAGGCTCTGATACCATGTCAAGAACACAAGTTAAGAACACAATTGAAAGAGTATTCTTAGATTGAATGTTATTTCTTCAAGCTTACATTGAATCCTATTTATACATAAAGAATATAATCAAGGAGGAAAATAACAAGGAAAATTAATGATGAAATAAGGTGGATTCAAGGGAAAGAAATATGGGAACAAAATCCATAAACATGGGAACATAATCCCATAATTCAAACAGTAGAGATACACCAACGCCTCAGAATAGTACATTTTCTTCATGCCACCACATTTTACTCCCCCATTAAGAGTTTGTAAAAATTTAAGTTGGAAGTGGAAGTTGTCGAGAAAAGTTTTCAAGTCAACATAAGTATATGAAGAGGGACGAAATCTGTCTTAAGGGGATAGTACAAAGTACTAGACTCGATCAAACAAATTTTGTGGTACTTTTTCTGTTTCAAATTCATCTACACACTTCTGTAAGTCTTTCTGATTTTAATTTCTCTTTACATATTTGTATGATTAAATATTGATTACAACATTATGGTTATCTCATTCACATTAACTATACAGGATTGAGAATCATTTATTTAGTTAACCCTACTATTTTTACAACAATCTTAAGACATGTTTCTTATTTGGTATTGGTTTTATCAATACTTGATATTGGCTACTCCAGTGATTCCGAGGCTATGGCTCAAACTGCCAATATCGTGAATGATGGGAGGAATTTCGTGGTTCCTTCTTTTGTGATTTATGGAGAAAAACCAGTGAAGTTTTCTAACTAATTTTAAGATATGTCAACAAAAAATTTTGTTCTATCTCACTATTTTGAATATGGTGAGATTTCTCCATGAAGATGCCCTTGTTATTGAGGATATAATAGATTCTCAGTTTGTTGCTCTAGTTAAAGCATGGAATAGATATGATTTCTACGCAAGAACTACATCCTCAATGGTTTGGCAACATGTTATATAATGTGTATAGTCCAAAGAAGACTGCTAAAGAGTTGTGAAAATCTCTTGATAAGAAGTATACGACTGAAGATGCTGGAATGAAAAAATTTGTACGTGGTTGGAAAATTCTTGGATTACAAAATATTGGATTCCAAGGGTGTGACTAGCCAAGTCCATGATCTTCAAGTCATCATTCACGAGATTCATTATGAAGGAATGTCTCTTAGTGAGCTATTTCAGGTGGCAACAATAATTGAGAAGTTACCACCCTCCTGGAAGGAATTTAAGAGTTATCTCAAACAAAAGCGAAAGAAGATGAGTCTTGAAGACCTTGTTGCATAGTTGAGGATTGAAGAAGACAACCGTGCTTCTGAGAAGAAGGGGATATTTCAATCTATCAAACCAAGGCAAATATGGTGGAACATGACAACAATCCAAATAATAAAAATGAAGTTCTTAGGAGATGACAACAAGGACTCGAAAAAGAAGTTCAATGGCAAGTTATTTGTGATAAGGTTGGTCATAGAGCCAAGGATTGTCACAAAAGGAAGGTTGTAGGAAATTCTAATAAGAAAGTTGGACAAGCCAACTTGACTGAAGTTGATACACTTTCTAAGGATATGAACGAAATGAATCTATCAGTTGCGGTTTCCGAAGTTAACCTGGTTGGAAACAATCCAAAGGAATGGTGGGTTGATGAACAACCCATCACATATGCTCAAATTGAAAAATATTTTCGACACGTGAGAAGGTTAATCGTGAATATCAACTCTACATGGCTAACTCTTCAACTACTATGGTGGAAGGACGAGGAGTGTGGTTTTGAAAATGACTTCGGCAAAGACTCTCACCCTCAAGAATGTGCTTTATGTTACAGAAATTAGGTTTGTACTTATCAAGAATGGCTTGTATGTGGGAAAAGGGATACTTGAGCAATGGTTTGTTCAAGTTAAATGTAATGACAATTGTACCTTCTTCTATCAATAAAAATATGTGCATTGCTTACTTGCTTGAGTCTTCTAATATTTGGGATGGCTGATTGGGACTTGTCAATTTTGACACTTTGTGTAGATTAATGAATATGCAATTATTACCAAAGTGTGAAATTAACAAAAATAACAAATGTAAAGTTTGCGTAGAGGCAAAACTTGCAAAGGCATACTTCCATTCTGTTGAAAGATATACTACACATCTAGAATTAATCCATACAGATATATGTGATTTAAAGTTGTACAAACTAGAGGTGGGAAAATGTACTTTATTGATGATTGCACAAGGTATTGCTATGTTTACTTTTTAAGAAGTGAGGAGCCTTGGATGTATTTATGCATTACAAAAATGAGCTTTAGAATCAATCAAAAAAAAATTTGGAAAGAAATCAAAGTGTTACAAAGTAATAGGGAGGTGAATATGAATTGCCCTTTGAAGATATATTTCTCAAAGTGGTATAATTCATCAAATTACATCCCCCTATTGTCACAACCCGATCCACAGAGTATTATATTGTTCACTTTGGGCCCAAGGCCCGCACGGCTTTAAAACGCGTAATACTTTGTAGATTCAACCTCGTACATATATAGCACATCCCCTTCCCTCACCTAGGCGATGTGAGACTATAATCACCCCTTGGTAGCTCGCCCAACCCCTCTTGAGATCCATGGGCCTATTGGGCTTCTCCTGCACCCTCCCCCTCAGGTCTGCCCACACAAGGGTATCACAGTCCACCCCCCCCCCCCCCAAGGGAGCCCAACGTCCTCGTTGGCACACTTCCGGCTAAGTCCGGCTTTGATACCATTCTGTCATGACCCGATCCACAGAGTATTATATTGTCCGCTTTGGGCCTAAGACCCGCAGGGCTTTAAAACACGTAATACTTTGTAGATTCAACCTCGTACATATATAGCACATCCACTTCCCTCACCTAAGCGATGTGGGATTAAATCACCCCTTGGTAGCTCGCCCAACCCCTCTTGGGATCCACGGGCCTATTGGGCTTCCTCGTACCCTTCCCCTCAAGTCCGCCCACACAAGGGTATCACACCTATACACCTCAATAAAATGGAATTACAGAAGGAAACATTGTACCACTACAAGAATTTTATTTTTTATTTTTTTATCCCTTAACCCCTCCCACCACAGAGGCCACCGGTGGGTTCGACCATGTGAACTTGTGATACCATCCGCCACTGTTCAACCACTGAGCCATTACACCTTTGGCCATACAAGAAATTGGCAATTGAGAGGCGGTTATTTAGTGACGTTTACAAAAACCACCGCTAAATACTTTATCCAATGACGGTTGTTCAACCGTCGCCCGAATAATATTATTTGGCGATGGTCATAGTTAGCTACGACGTTTAACCGTCGTGAAAAACCCTATCCCTTATTTTCTCGATCTCTACACTCTATCATCCCCTCCTCCTTTGTTTCTATGATCCGAAACCCAATCAAAATCTGACCCACCACCAACAACCCCCAAAACAAATTTTATGTAGAAACTGATAATTTTGTTATATTTTCGATTTGGGGTTTTGTTTTCAAGGACTATTCTACACTCAGTAGGCAGAAGAAGGATGCATAAGCCAATTGAAAGTCTCAGGTATCTTTGTTTCATATTTGGGTATTGGAAGTCTAAGGTATGTATGTTTCAGGTTTGGATTTGTTTTGTGAAGTGCTTAGGGTCAAATACTTGTACTCTAAAGTTCCCATTGGGTCTTTGACAATTTGTTGTTGAGATCAGATTGATCGGAGTTCTCTATGCAATCTAAATTTTCATGTTTAAATTTGCTGCAAATTGTGACTTAGGTTGCTAATTGTAGCACCTAGTGAAGGTCAGTCTATATCTACTAATGGGGTGATTTCATATTTACTACCCGATGGGTCATTCACATAACCACTCACATGAATGGGAGCCTTGATGAGTCAGTTCTAGGTCAAGCTGAGTTGTGAAGGGAGCTTTCAGTAGCAATCTCATATTTCTCCGAATAATGATCTTAAGTGGAAAGGCATTGCTTCGTCTGTGTTTATTAAGGAAGCGGTATGTCTTCTTTTTTCACTAATTTAGTGGATTTGTGTTATTGAATTTGTTGTGTTGAAGTAGCTTTCTTTAGTATTTTAGGGTTTTATTTCTGTGTTTTGTAGTGTTACTTATGTTTGTAGTTTCTGAAATTCAGTTTTGGTTCTTAAGACTAAAATGTTGACTTGGGTGCTTGACAAACAATGTCACTTACATATATATACTGTTATGAACTTAAATTGACTCAATAACAAGACGGATGATGCGAGGACAAACAAAACTAGGAAGACTATTAGCAACAAATTTAACTTTGACTAAGAATATAGGGAGTCTGATTGATTCGGTTTAAATTTATGTAAAAGAAATACAAGGGCATCAATGGGGTAGTTGTACCCAAAAGGCATAAGTATATGTTTTTTCATCCCAAATCAGCATATGGGTTTCAAAATCAATTGGCCTTGCTTTGTCATATGTAACTAGCTATCACAGCCAGCTAAACCCAGCACAACAACTACGTACCCACCCATACCTCTAGAATCACAACTATCATTGATGCAATTTTCAAATTTGTGTTACAAATAACAAGGGTGTGAAAGCATTCTATGGTTTAATGATCTATTGGAAAAAAAAAAAAAAAACCCTCATTGTAAATGTTTCTGAAGTCATTGAAAGTTGTATGTAATAGAACTAAATGAGAGACATACTCTATAAGGGTAACTCAGTAGTAGTATTAAAAGAAATTTTTTTGTTCGCCTTGAAAAAAATGCATTTTTCATATCTTTCACATCTCTAAGAACTTCTTTGTGTGAAAAACAGGATGCAAATAGACCCACATCAAACCCTCTTCCTCCACAGTCTGAAGCTTTTACTTCTTATTAGAATTGATGATACATAAAAACGGTTAAACTTCTGAGTTGAATACATGTCATGATGATCTCGAAGAATTACAGGCTAAAGCATCGGCCCAACATAGATCCAGCCCAAACGGATCTAAGCCTGCTCAACTTCAGTTTGCCAAGCAGACCCGGACTCTCACAGCATGTTAGGCCCACACGTCTCACAGCTATTCACGATACCCATAAGACTTCTTCAGGCAAGTATCTCGAGGATCAGCTTCGGACAAGCAACTACAGCTATTCTTTGCTTCCCAGATTATTCTCCACATAAGGAAACTTCCTTCTACGAATTGCTCTTGGATTGGGAACTATCTCCCGCGTATCTAAGAGTGTCATGCTAATAGGAAACTTCCCTCCTACAACACGACTCTTAATCAGAGAGGGATCTCCACGAAGATCTCCTCTCTAAAATACGCTTACGATGGCCTGGTTGAACCAGAACTCCTTGCACTAAAATAAGACATGAGGTTGGTAAGCTAAGGTACGCTACAAATCCTTGTTACTGCATTACACCTTCCTCAAATCCATGTATGACTTTAGCAACGAAGTGCCATCGGCCACCCCACGGTGGTTTGTGGTTCACGTGCGTTATTTGTGCAGATCAGTACGAACAGGATTAAAGCAAGTATCGAAAATTGACTGCATCAGTTTGGCGTCGTCTGTGGGGATCAATGGCCCATTCCATGGACCATGTCCAACTCCTCTTCGGTTCAAGATCTCGAACCCCAGCACAAGGCAAGGAGACAAGGCTAGTCGAGAAGCGGTGGAGACGACCACCACAGAGTTGGACGCAGATGCTATCTCTGAGATCAAACATTCAGGAACAACGATAAGACATCTGCTCATAACAGACAGACTCTTCCCTTGGAAGGGAATCCTTACTAATTCTCTGCGTTATGAAAAGGAATTATGAGACCTCGGCAGATCAACTACGTGCCCACTCATAGAAGGTGACCACGCATAACGGCAACTATCGCCATGCCTGAACGGCGTAAACATCAAAACACTCGGAGACTCTAGACATGGAGATACAACTTCAGCCTTTGGAAAACCCAAAGCATCTTCTTTAGCCTTTGGAAAATCCAAAACGTATTTGTGATCGCCTAACCTAATCAGGTAAGCCTACCTGGTGAAGACTAGCTACGAAAGTTTTGATCAAACCCTAGACTTGTAGCCTCCAATCTGAGAGTGTAGATAGTCCAGAAGGTGGGAGCCCGGTCAGTCTCGAACTGATTTCGACTGCTAGCCACGGGACCACCGCTCTTCAGCGTGGCCGCCGAATCACCAACCCTAGACTTGTAGCCTTAGCATAAGGTTGTAGATAGTCTAGAAGGTGGGAGCCCAGTCAATTTTGAATTGATATCGATGATTTGCCACGGGACCGCTGCTTTTCAGCGTGACCGCTAAACCCTCCCAAATTTGTAGCTTGGTGCACTCAGGTATAGATAATTTGGATGGTGGGAGCCTAGTTAGTCCCGAACTAATTTCTATGGCTCGCCACGAGACCATTGTTCTTCAACATGGCAACCAAAACTCTCTCGAACATGTAGCCCCCACTGCGCAGGGAGGGTGTCGACGGTTCGAAAGGTAGAAGTTTAGTCAGTCCTGAACTGATTATGACTGCTTGCCACGGGACCACTACTCTTCAGCCTAGTTGCCAAACTTTTACTCCCTGAATTTGTCTACCGCTTTGCTTGGTCATAAATAATTCAGAAGGTGGAAGCCTAGTCAGTTTCGAACTAATTTCAACGGCTTGCCACGGGACCACTGCTCTTAAGCCCGGTCGCCAAATCCTTACTCCCTGAATCTATCGACCGCTCTACTCAGTCATAAACAATTCAAAAGTGAGTATCTCAAACAGCTCTCCACACAACCTCCGCTCTCCCTCAGGACTGCGGACGCCAATATGAGCTTAGCTGAGTCAGCGCCTTCACGCTCAAACGGATTGACATTCTAACATTAGAAAAATGACACTTGTGCTAATACAAAGATAGTACAACTGATGCTCGGATAAAAGCTAATTAGGACGCCAACTTGAGTCAGTCGATGTGAACACTCTGACACCTATTTTTGGCCACCACAGCTTACCTGCGACAACAGCTATAGCTGATCAGTTAGACAAACAAGAAAAAACTCAGCTACAACCGACCAGTCATCTTACCTATGGGACATGACACAACTCGGGTGACTCAACCCCTAGTTAAACTGTTTGCACGCAACATGCCCGCTATTGGACATAACTACGCAAAAATGACCCCGAGTCATTCACAATACAAAGCGGTCAAGCTCTCTGTTGCAGATAGACCAAACAATGACCTATTGATTCAACTAGCCTATGCCAAAGTAAGACTATAAGGCAAAACGAAAAACATGCAATAGAGACGCCAAATACGAAACGAAGAAAACTGTTTTCATTAATGGTCAAGGCAAAGAGTATACAAGCAAGCAAAGTTTGCTCCTAATCAGGAGAAGGTACAAAAATGGAAGAGCTAAGCCTAGGGGGAGCAGAGGCAGAAGTTGTATATGTACGTGCTTCAACCTAGACGCTAGGAATCAAACTGCCTTCCTCGCCCGACGAATCTGAGGTAACATACAAGTCCACATATGACATCTTCTTGTAACGGCTAAGATCTCACTCCGGATGCTCCTCCTTCATCAACTTTAGTCGACCATGAACAACCCAGCAGAACACACATTTGCCTTGTTCTTGGAAAAGTTCTTCTTCTCGCACCTTTGCATCGATAAAGTCACGCTTCAATAGCTCAAACTTGTCAGTTAGCGCATCGACCTGAGATTGCTCTGTGGCCAAATTGCTCTTTACAACAGTAAGTTCATGCCATCTCAGTTCGAGTTGGCCTTCGGCATTCCTTGTTTCTCGAGCATAGAACTCCACTTCAGATTCCAACTGTTACTTCTCAGCAACCCAGTCAGCTCCCTTCGAAACACTCTCCTTAGCAAGATACTGCAGCTCTTAAGCCGCTCTTCAATACTGTGATCCGACTGCAACTCTTCAATCTGCTTCTTAAGCCGCTCGATTTTATGAAGAGCATCAGAATACAGTGTCTGCAGCTGCGAAAAGATATGGTCCAAGGTATATACTCTCTCGCAAGCCGCCTCTAATTCCATTTCAGCAACGGGCGTGTGGCTCATATGAGACATACCAAGCATAAGATACTTCAAACTTTTGTCCACATGCTCTTCCAGCGTATCCTCCTCGGGTTTTGGAGCGTGGTCCATCATCCAACTGTGGCGCCTGCTTCCTTGAAGCATACTCAACATGCACCTTTTGGTGTTAGACATGTGAGCTCATTTTTACCAAGTCCGGTGCGAAGAAACTTATTCGTGCCTCACGATGGAGTTTCCCCTTATCAGAAACTATTCTAGCACTGCCCTTCACGGTTGCTGATAGGGGCATAATTATGCTATTTTTAGTACCATATTTCTATATATATTTTTAGCTATTACTTGTTAATTATGATATTAATTGCTATTTTCATGTTTGTGTAGGTTTCCAATTACAATATTTTAAAATAGAAGCAAATTGGCAATTTAGGAATACTAATTGCACAAGGAATTCACACAAACAAGGAATTCACACAAGCAAGGAAACCACACCAACAAGGAAACCACAGAAAGAAGAAAACAAGAATAAAAGGAGGAAAATACCTGGCTTTGATCGATCGCATCCACTGCATTCATACACAGCATCCACGCTTACAAACCCTTAGCTAATTTCTCATTTTTGTCATCTCTTTAGTTTATTATCTTTACATTAATTTTCGTAGTTATTTTCATAGTTTAATTTAGAAAATTCAATCCCCTTTTATTTAATTAATTAGGTTGTTAGTTGTCTTTTAATTATTATTAGTGTAATTAACAAGCCCTCTAATCCCCGGTCTAGAACGATCCCTACTTATTCTATACTACAAATCACAAAGCAGTGTATTAAGTTGTGTGCTACTAAAATAGAGCATCAATTTTTGGCATCGTTGCCGGGGATTAGAAAAGTTGTTGATTACTTAATGAGTTTTTATTTATTTATTTTTATTTTTATTGATTTTTTATTGCTTTTTTTTATCTCAGGTACCAGTTCATGAACAATAGGAGATCCATCGAAAACTTAGTAGAATACGATTCAGAGCCTGAGAAAACATTTAGAAGACGAAGAAGAGAAACAAAATAACTACAAACATCTAGCTTTGAATCTGAATCTGAAGAGTTCGACATGGGAGACAATAGATCTATTAAAGAACTTTCGGCATCCACCTTGGACAATGCCGCACCCTTGTGCATTCAGTACCCATTAGCCGCGCAGGGCAAGACTGAGTCATTCGAGCTGAAATCCAGCCTACTTCATCATATTCCGAAGTATCATGGTCTTTCTATGGAGGATCCAAATAAACATTTAAAGGAATTTGAAATAGTATGCTCCAGTATGACGCCAATAAATGTGGATGAAAACATCCTATAGTTGAGAGCATTTCCCTTTTCTCTGACTGATAGGGCTAAGGATTGGCTCTATGAACTACCTTCCGGAACAGTATATTCTTGGGAAAGCATGAAGAAGGTGTTTCTAGATAAATTCTTCCCAACTTCCAAAATTATCTTATTGAGGAAGAAAATTAGTGGCATACAGCAAGGTCCAGGAGAATCATATCCGGCTTACTATAAGCGCTTCAAAACTCTCATAGCATCATGCCCGCAGCATCAGATGAAGGAGGAGCTCATGTTTCAATACTTTTATGAGGGATTGCTTCCTCTTGAGCAACAGATGTTAGATGCAGCGGCAGGAGGAGCTTTGGTTGATAAAACTCCAGCAGCAGCAAAAACTTTGATTGCAAACCGAGCCTTAAATGCCCAGCAGTATGAAGGAATTGGAGAGCCTTCTCGCCAAGTCAATGAGGTAAGTACTAATTCTAGTTTGGAAGCTCAAATAGCTAATCTTACCTCACTTGTGACTCAGGCCCTAGGGAAGCCGAATATGCTAGGAGTTGCACAGGTTTGTGGCGTGTGTACAAAGCCAGGACATCCATCTGATCAATGTCCTCAACTGATTGAGAATGGCGGTTGGGAGAATGTCAATGCAATAGGTTTTCAGGGGCCAAATCACTATAGAAATAATCCTTATTCGAACACCTACAATGAAGGTTGGAGAAATCACCCAAGTTTTGGATGGAGAAATTCAGAACAACCTCAACAACTGACTTCGAATTGGCCACCCCCTGATTTTTTTCAAGGACCACCTGAACCACATCAGCACAATTCAGGTATGCCGCTTAATTATGATGAGATTCTGAAGTCATTAACTATTTCTCAGCAGAATCAAGCAAAAGATATAGTAGATTTGAAGCTACATATGGGACAAATAGCTGAGTTTATTGGACAAATTCGCGAGCAAGGAAAACTTCCTAGTTCTACCACTCCAAATCCAAAGGGCAAGTTTGAAACTGCAAAAGCAATTACATTGAGGAGTGGTAGGCAACTTGAGAATGATCCAATAGTCCTTGAACAGAATCGAAATAAGAAAGCTGAGTTACAGAAGGATGATTCAACCACCATTGAAACACCAGAGCTTCAAGGTAAGAAGGTGAGCATTCCAAATTCAGTTTCTGCTAATCTTGTTCCACCTTTTGTGCCTTTTCCAGGTAGGTTTGTCAAATCTAGAAAGGATGAACATGATAAAGAAATATTCCGCTTCTTGATGCTATTAAGCAAGTGCCTAAGTATGCAAAATTTTTGAAAGAGCTTTGCACAACAAAGAGACATCTTCGAGACGGAGAAGTAGTTAAGGTAAGTGAGAATGTCTCCGCAGCTCTTCAAAGGAAATTGCCACCGAAGTGCAAGGATCCAGGTAGTTTCACTATCCCTTGTGTTATCGGTAATACTAAAATTGAAAATGCAATGTTAGACTTAGGTGCCTCAATTAATGTTATGCCGTATTCTATTTATCAATCTATGAATCTTGGGAAGTTAAAAAATGATGTTGTTATTATTCAATTGGCTGACCGTTCTAATGCATATCCTCGAGGTTTGTTGGAAGATGTGTTAGTGCAGGTTAACCATTTGATATTCCCAGCAGATTTCTATGTGCTTGAGATGGAAGATTCGGAATTTTCAGCACCTTTGCCTCTTCTTTTAGGGCGCCCCTTCATGAAAACTGCGAAGACAAATATTGATGAACATGCGGGGAAACTGACCATGGAATTTGATGGTGATGTGATTGGCTTCAACATCTTTGAAGCCACGAGATATTCTGATAAAAATCATTCTTGTTTTTCTATTAATGTGAATGACAATTTGGCCCAGAAATTGTCAGACCTCAAAAATGAGGATGAACTTGAGACCAACATCACTACTGCCGTTGGATATGAGAGCAATGGAGTTCCCTATGACACAAAGAAACGGAAGAAATTTCAGTAGAATGAGCTTGAAAAGATTCAGGATGAGGCTTATGATAGTAAAAACAATTATAAGGAGAACACCATAGTTTTTCATGATCAGATGATCCATGGAAATACTTTTGTCATTGGAATGAAAGTCTTGCTTTTCCAATCATGTCTTAGAACTGGTAAGTTACGTTCTGAATGGGTTGGTCCTTTTATTGTTACTAATGTTTTTTCCCATGGTGCTATACAGATTAAGAGTGTCACAACCGGGAAAGAGTTTAAAGTGAAACATCATCGACTTAAGCCCTATTATGAGTCATTTGTGGAGCATGACGTAGAGGACGTATCACTCTATGTTCCCACTTATTCTGAGGATTAATTGGAGATACCGTCAGGCTGCACGACGTTAAGACAAGCGCTTCTTGGGAGGCAACCCAATCAGATTTGCTTTATTTATCATTTTATTTTATTTTAGTAATTTTTGTTTTTGTTTGTTAGTAGTTTGTTTTTTCGCGTTTAAATCTTTCATTGCATCTGCTATAATCTATTAGCATTGAGGACAATGTTAGGTTAAAGTGTGGGGGAACAACACATTGTTTCATTTAAAAAAAAAGTGTCAGTCCCTATAAAAAAATGTTGGTTTTTATTTTCTTTGTTGGTATTAGTGTCATAAAAATAAAAATAAAACAAATAAAAAAATAATAATAAATTTAAAAAAATTATTTATTTTGAGTCTTAGGATACTTTCCAACACAATGATGAGATTTGGTTTTTAATTGCATGACTTTAAGATGATTTATAAACATGATTCAAGATCTAATATTATTCTTTGGTTAATGCTCATTTATGGTTATCATATGCAAATTCACATGTAATCAACTTAGTAATTGGTACTCATAGCATGCTTAGTTGAATTTAACTCATTATAACCCATATGTGAGTTTTGAGCCTATTGTTCCTTTGATTTTGAGAGTTTTTAGTTAGGTTATCTTTTATTTCTTTTGTCAATAATAATTCGTGGCATGATCTCAATTTTGTTTGCTTTGGTTGCTACTTGGATTGCTTTCAA
This sequence comes from Berberis thunbergii, assembly GCA_003290165.1. Classification (NCBI taxonomy): domain Eukaryota; kingdom Viridiplantae; phylum Streptophyta; class Magnoliopsida; order Ranunculales; family Berberidaceae; genus Berberis; species Berberis thunbergii. The sequence goes on from QNQO01001247.1 coordinate 172,372, forward strand.
AATTAAGATTTAAACACTAGAACTTGTATTAATTTTGTTCAAAGCATCATATTGAATTGCATGACATGCTTTACATGATAAAGGCACCTAGTTTCCACCATTGCCAAATAAGCCCGATCCATAATATTTTTCCTTTAGGTTAACCCCATTGAGCATGTTATTAAGCCTTTTGTTTCATTACCCTCATTTTCTATCCCTAACCTAATAAAAAGAGTGGAGCATAATTTGATTTGTAGATACTTTATTGTGGTTCAAGGTATGTTGAAAAACAAGTGTGGGGGAGACCCTTGTGGTAGACAGTTCAAAAAAAAAATAGAAAAAAAAAAAAAAGTTACAAAAGGGATACAAGTCCTTATTTTTATCCATTCAGTATTACAGTACCATACAGATAGTTCAATTCTTTTCAATAGATACAAAATAATTGTTGAAACTCTTCATTATCAATGAGCCACCTCATCATTTTCCCACTTATGTCTTGAACCATATGATTCTTTGCTAATGTCTCTAATCTTATTGCATGCTTTCACAAATTCTTCAAGCCCTTTGAAAACTTCATATCCGTTCTTTCTCTTCCCTTGACCCCTGGCCCCATTACAACCTGAATTAAGACCTTTTGATTGAGTGTGTCTTACAATATCACGATGTGGAGATTCGAATGAGGTATGAGCATATTGTGTCCCTAGTTCTTGCATTCAAGTAGTAGCATTACTTCCATGAGATCATATATCTAAAAAAAATAAAAAATCAGAAAATGCCATTCTTTCTTGTTATATCATATGTGAGCTATTTGTTTCCTTTTCACATCAATCATCTCACATATAGCTAGAATAGGAAGAGTGATTTTACCAAACAATCAGTGAAAAAGAAAGGAGTGTATCTAGTGAGATTTTTGGGTTAATTCTTCTTGGCACGCGCTTGAGTTTCACAGTCACTTGGATTGATTTAATTGTAAATTTTTATATCATTGCTATGAACGTGTATTAATTTTCGAATGATGTGGATTTAATCTCGTGTTTACAAAGAATCTTAACATGTCATGATCCATTGAAAATCTCTAAGACAAATGTTGGAAAGTATAGATTGAGTCATTTGAGTCTTTTATTTTTGTTTCTTGGATTTGCTCGAGGACTAGCAAAAGATAAGTGCGGGGGAATTTGATAGGAGCATAATTATGCTATTTTTAGTATCATATTTCTATATATATTTTTAGCTATTACTTGTTAATTATGGTACTAATTGCTATTTTCATGTTTGTGTAGGTTTCCAATTACAATATTTTAAAATAGAAGCAACTTGGCAATTTAGGAATACTAATTGCACAAGGAATTCACACAAACAAGGAATTCACACAAGCAAGGAAACGACACCAACAAGGAAACCACATAAAGAAGAAAACAAGAATAAAAGGAGGAAGATATCTGGCTTTGATCGATCGCATCCACTGCATCCATACACAGCATCCACGCTTACAAACCCTTAGCTAATTTCTCATCTTTGTCATCTCTTTAGTTTATTATCTTTACATTAATTTTCGTAGTTATTTTCATAGTTTAATTTAGAAAATTCAATCCCCTTTTATTTAATTAATTAGGTTGTTAGTTGTCTTTTAATTATTATTAGTGTAATTAACAAGCCCTCTAATCCCCGGTCAAGAACGATCCCTACTTATTCTATACTACAAATCACAAAGCAGGGTATTAAGTTGTGTGCTACTAAAATAGCGCATCAGTTGCCACCATCCTCAGACTCTTCTCCATGGCTTTTCCCTTGTCAAAAACGGGTGACCCTTTATTGCGAGACAGCCCAACAAGATCCGGAGACAGAGGAAGGACTGAAGTATCCAAAGGACCTTCCAGTAGTTCTAGTTGTGAGCTAGAACGAGACGGTGAGCAATACAAAGTACAGGAAACAAGACCGATACCACAACCACTTTCAGGCAAGTCAACGGTGGGGTAATCAGATTCCACCAACTTAGGCGAATCAGATACAAAACCCTCTGTCGGAGTGACCCCACGTGAATCAGTGTCAGCAGAAGCCGCCATTGTGACTCACACCAGACGGTCATTCAGGGCTTCAACCTACGCATTACTAAGATTTGACCCATCAGCAACTCCAGCCAACCGCAGATAATCTTTCTCCAAGCCAAACACATTAGTCCCTGCCTCAACAGGCCTAGAAGACTCGCATTCCTCTCGCAACGGAGCAGGTTGTGCCAAAGACGGCCCGGCCCTAACACAAGGTATCTTCCTCACAAATGAAGCAAGCGTCTCAGATGGATCCTCCACATCAGACAGAGCGAGAGTCTTGGCCCCAACAGCCTTCCTCTTTCTGGAAGGGGCCCTTTTTCCAGCTTAATGCGCAACTCTCGCTACAGAGTGTGGGTGTTGTGGCAGTTAGGGGTGGGCACGGGACGGGATGGGACAAGATAGACCCATCCCGTTCATACAGGATCGGGACGGGACGGGATGAGATTAACCCCATCCCTACCTCGACCCATCCCAAACGGGTTCGGGACGGGACGGGATCATCGTGTTTCAAATTGACCATGCAATTTCAATAACTAAAATAGATCTTCAGCAAATTGAATGTTCACACATAACCATGTTGAAAATGAAATAATAAACCAAAATGCAATCAACTAAAAATAATGTAACCTATGCCATAAGAAGCACATGAAGTTGTCGTTGGAATCTCTCACAGAGTTTAATTTTCATGCATATCTATCCTTGCAAATGAGATGATACTAGGAACCCATTAAATTGTATTATAGGTTGAGTACCCAAAGGTTTCAATGAAATCGAATGTACCCTAGTTAAATACAATTAAACAAATTGGTCTTCAAATATGAGTTGATAGCCTAACGACATTGAGAATTTTAGATGCTAAAATATTATATGCATAAGAGAATTTGTATGGGCATCCAAATATTGCAATCCTAAAATAAATATATAAATAATATTGAAAAATTAGTTCGGGATTGACAGGATTGAAAATCTTCATCCCATCCTATTCCATTCTAGATCGGGACGGGACAGGATCGGGATGGAATTATTCAATCCCATTAAGACCAGAAAAAATCAGGACGGGACGGGAACAAGATCGCGGAATGGGATGCCCACCCCTAGTGCCAGTTGTCCTTCATCCCACTACGAATGAAATTGGAAACTCTTATGATATTAACCGTCTCCCTTTTTTCCATGTCGCGGAATGCCTCCATGGTGGTTTGCTCTTCTAAGGTAAGTGGATCAGTGGGAAACCTTCCTGTAAAAGAACACAAGCAATGATCATTCAGCTCACTTTCAAGCACATCAAAGTCAAAGGAAAGGAGTTGAACTTACGAAGCGGCCTGAACTGTTGCTCAAGCAAACTACCCTTGCACCGAAAATACTTCGAATCCGCAGGAGCCAAGAAGCAATACTTCTGCCAGAACTTGAAATCATCAGGCAGTTTACCGAAGCAACTCGATAACTTCATCGTGCAAACAACATTGTTCTACAGTCGATGACTGGTCAGCAACTGGATCACCCATAGAGTCAAACTAACACCGACCTCCTTAGCACGGAGCAGAATCATGATAATGATCTTGTATCCATTGGGTCCCAACTAAGCCGGAAGAATCCCCAAGAAATCCCATTTCACGTCCAGAACTGGGAAGCGCACTCCAGTTTGAAGCATCCCTCGATGCAAACAGATGAAATTGGCCGAAGGCGACATTGGCGTTTGGTCGTCCGTCAGGAGGTACAATGGCAAGTTTTCAAGAACTCCATACCTTGCACAGATTTCAACGAGACCAGGCTCGGACAACAGCCTGTCTTCAAAGAACTCTAAGCCCTTGGCAAGAATAGCGACAGTTTTCTCAAGCCATGAAGAAGACGAATGAACCTTTCAGAACAATATTTTTAAAAGCAAGTGAAGTAGAAATTAAGGTCAGCATCAACACTGCGGATGACCAGGTTCCACCTCTTTTTCACCGAACCGATGCATGCCCAATTAATGCAGCGTGCGGCTCAAGCAATGATTTAGACTCAATCATCATGAGCATTGCATCATTTCAAGAAATAACTTAGCGAACCGATGTGACGGCCTACTAACTTGGGGGAAGTAGCTGATGATACATAAAATGGTCACACTCCTGAACCGAACACGTGTCATGATGATCTCGAGGAATTACAGGCTCAAGCATCGGCCCAACACAGATCCAGCCCAAGCGGATCTAAGCTCGCTCAACTTCAGTTTGCCAAGTGGACCCGGACTCTCATAGCATGCTAGGCCCACACGTCTCATAACTATCCACGATACCCATAAGTCCTCTTCAGGCAAGTATCTCGATGATCAGCTTCGGACGAGCAACTACAACCGCTCTTTGCTTCCAACTAGGAAGCAAACACCAGATATCTTTCACACAAGGAAACTCTCTTCTACGGATTGCTCTTGGATTGGGAACTATCTCCCGTGTATCTAAGAGTGCAGAGCTAACAGGGAACTTCCCTCCTACAGCACGACTCTTAATTAGAGCGGGATCTCCACGAAGATCTCCTCCCTAAACTACGCTTACGATGGCCTAATTGAACCGGAACTCCTTGCACTATCAATAAGACATGAGGTTGGTAAGCTAAGGTACGCTACAAAATCCTTGTACAACATTACACCTTCCTTAGATCCCCTGTCTGACTTTAGCATCGGAGTGTCATCGGTCACCCCATGGTGGTTTATGGCTCACGTGCGTTACTTGTGCAAGTCAGCAGGAACAAGGTCAAAACAGGAAGCGAAAATTGACTGCATCAAGAATTAATGTGTGTCAGCACAGTAAGTCTTTGAAAGTGTTTCTAACCAAACTCCAAATTCTGGAACTGAACAGATCCATCTTGAAATCTCACTCTTGTTTCTTATCAAAACTAAATGTTTCCATAGTATATGTTATGATTGTTAGTGTGATTATTATCAGTAACAACGAGACGAAGAAACTCTTATGTTATCGTTCAGTGTAGGCTGAACAAAGTCACTGAAACGCTCAGTTTGAAATGAGCTTTGTGCTATGCACTGACCTTTTTGGCCTTTTTCTTTGAGCTTGGAATTTGTAACTTAACTTGTTGAGTAGAAATGAAATGTTGATATGCATTTTGCAGCTCTTTTCTCCTCGCATATCGCTGAATAATGGTCTTCATTATGTAGGATAAAGCTAATTGTCCATTCCATACTAAAACTGGAGCATGCCGTTTTGGATCACGGTGCAGCAGAGTTCATTTCTATCCTGATAGGTCGTGCACACTACTTCTCAAGAACATGCATGTACAATGGGCCTGGCATTGCCTGGGAGCAAGACGAGGGGCTTGAGGTCTGTAGCATATGATTTTTTGTGCTTATGTATCCTCATTACCATTCTTTAGCTTTATTTTCCATTTACATTGATATCATATTGTGTTCCTTGATGCAATATGTAATACCAGGGATATTTGCTGTTGCCGAATGTTTTGCTGTTCTTTGACTTAACATCCGAGACTTAGCTTAAGGTTTGACAGAGATTGAAGGTTATGACCTTGTTTGTGGATGAGAAGTTTATGTATCCTATATCACCTGATATCTTTGACTTGATAGTGATTATATTAGCATGTTTACATAATATTTATGTTAGTTATTTGTACTGCTAATGTTTATTTTATGTTTCCAAAGTTTCTTTTCAGGTGCACAGTTTATTTTCCTTACCCACTTTTAAAATTATTATGTTTTCTAAAAGTTTGCATAGCTCTTTATGTGCATTTTTTTTTCCTCCTTAACATCTTAGTTATAACTTGGTAGATAGATATTACCATTTGATGATCGTGGACCATATATCATATGAGAAATCGAATTAATTGACTAAACTGCCTGAACCAAACTGAACCGTCCATTTTGTTTTGGTTTGGAGTTAGTAAGGTTTATAACATTTGGAAAGTAAGGTTTGTAACATTTTGAAACTGAAGTGATTGGTTCGGGTTTAGGCAAAAAAATTTGAGGAAACCAAACCGATGCATATGTTAATTTTTCAAATCATATATAATATTAAAATTCATAAATAATACATAATTTTTGTCGGTTTCATTAAACATTCGATTTGGTTTGGATTTTTGTCAAACCAGTCGATATGGGTAGGTTTGCAATGTCATATTGAAACCGAATCAAGAGCAACCGGGGAATAAATAAATATGAAAGCAGAGTACATGACAAAGTGGGATGTATATATTTTTCTTGTTTTGTGTTATTAGCAGAAATATGTATGGCATCAGGAAAGCATGCATAATATTTTGTATTGTGTGTTTGGACAGGTGAGAGGCAAAGCAGAGTTATCAAAGGTTTTAGATGACTAATGTGGGAGACAAAGTCGTACTAAAGATTAGGAGTGGCAGCGATAACTTAGAGCTACCCACAAGTTCCTAATAAGATCAATTCAATTGTGGTATGCAATCCACACATTTTGATCTGATTCGATATTTTTTTGATAATTCCATAGATAATGTAAATTTGACTTGATCTCTAAGTTATCAAACTTAAAGTAATTCGACATGTACTAACTTTGATATTTTGTTAACTTTGATGAAAATATAGTTGAATTGAAGCTTTGTTGAATGATTTTTGCATAAAACAGCTATATAAAATTGTGGGTTGTTGGATGTAAAAATGTGATTGCAGGTTTAAAAATGTGGTTATATATGCATATTAGAATAAACATGATACTATGACTGTCATTAACGACGGTTGTAATCGTTGCTAAAAGGACTGAATGTAGCGGCGACTGTGAACCATCACAGAGTGCCTCATGGATTTTAGCAGTGGTTGAGAACCGTCGCTAGAAAGCAAAATATTGGATTGTTTGTTAGGTTTGTAACTTTAGGTTTCCCGATGGTTTTGGTTGAAACCATCGAAGATTGCTATTAACAGTCATTATTGTCCCATATTTAGCAACGGTTATACTAGCGGTTGCTTAAAACCATTGCTGAATGACTTAGTGACGCCTTTATTAGCGACAGTTGTGTAAACGTTGCGAAATGCATATAGTCACCGATGCTAAATTATTGCTTTCTTGCAGTGTACCTTAAAGGATATGATGAATGTCATCCTAATAAGATATGATTTACCTAGGAACTTATGGGGGAAGGGAATTCTTTCTGCAAATTACATTCTCAACCGAGTACTTCACAAAAGCAAACCAAACGGAAATAAGTCTCAAAAGCCACATCCAAACTAAAGAAAACAAACTATACAAGTGCAAGACACAAGTTTTCAATTTCATGCTCTCTCTGCAAGTCTGTGTGTAATACCCTATATATAAGCATGTATGCCTTCTGACTATTCAATTATACAAGTCTCATCAGCTGTACTGCAAAGGAAAGAATCCTTATCATAGTCCCAGTAGTAAATGCACCCGCGTCCAATGCACGTGCTTGCCAGTAACAATCTTAGCCCCGTTTACAGCCATAGCTGAGAACTTGACAGGAATGTCCATCATATCATCTGCATAAGCTTCTATTGAATTTACTAATCTACCAGTGTTTGGCTCCCAAATATTTATGTCAAGACTAGTTGGGGAGCCTGTGACTACTTTGTACTTATCCATATGTAAGTGACATATACGACCTTTATGTTTATACTCCGTTATGGGCTCCAGAATATATGTGTTGCTGCTTTTCCTAGTATCCCAGAGCATTGCCCCTGCAATAAACAAGTGCACATAGTCAAAACCTATTGCTTGAATCAGAAATCGGTCATTTGAGATGTAACATTAAAGATGAACCCTTACTTGTCTCTTCCACCTGCACATAATAAAAATTCAGAAGGCAGCATCTCAAATGAGTAAATTTTTGGTGGCTGAAATGCACAAGTTAAAACTTTTTCCATTTTTCTCTGGTCAATTGCAGAGACGTAGTTACCATGAGCGACATAGATCACCGATTCAGGACATTTTACACCAATAGGTTCTGGATGTTTTTCACCAACATGCTGTACAGTAGGTAATGAAAGTGTCCCCAAACATCTTCCAGTCGTTGGAGTTGTATCCCAAACCTTCATCTACAGAAAGCATGGAAGATCTATTAAATTACATTATGAGAATGATTGAAGCTGATATCAAATGAAAATTTAGAAAGACGCGTCAAATTCATCCAGGTAACCGTTTCTTGTTGAATTCAAGGATCCTGTAGATTACATATTTACATGGGGTGCAGTATTTCCAACACTGATACATGGCCCATGTCTGAAATTTCATTTTCAGGAGCAAATCTAGTATACCAGGGAAACATGACCAAGAGATCCAATGGTTTAAAGGATGTAATCTCCAGAACCTTCAAGCTTTCCTCAGTTGAATAAAGTCTCAACTCATTTCCATTCCAATAATATAGATGAACTCGTTCCAATAGTTGAAAAAATGTTGAAACTTTAAGCCTGTTGACATATTCTTCCTTGTTTTGTTTATTTATTTATTTTCATTCTTTTCTTTTTTCTTCCTCTCGATTGATTGATGATATTGCGCTAATAGCCTTGAGATAGTAATGCAATTCCATTGTAAAGGAATTTCCCTAACTTTTAAACAGAAAGATCTCCCAAGGCAAAGCCTTTTTTTCAAGTGATTACATATCTACATGTGTATAAACCTATAGAAAACTCTAAAACCCAAGACTGGATCAAACCTGGTCTATTTGAAAAAAAATACAAGAAAGCCCGCTTGGGACGGAAATAGGAAGAGCATATTCCTGTTTTTCAAGCTCAATGCGGGGGAGAAGCAAGTGTTATAGTATAAGTTCAGTTATAATAACAATAAGTCACTTACTGCTGACAGAAGAAAAGTCCTTAAATCACTCAAAATGAACCAACATCTTCGTCAAGTTTATGGTACATAGGAAATGCGTAGTATAAAAGTTTAATTTAAGCAAAGTTTATGACATATGCTTACCATAGATTCTTTTGAAATGCTCACCATCAGAGAAGAGTTGTCCCTGAAAAGGAGGAAAATCAACATGTGAAACACTAATGCATACTCGAGGCATCCTATAACTTACTTCAATGTGGCATGCCATTGCCATTAACATTAATTTGCTTCTGTATCCATTCTATAGGTAACATATATATCATGTCATCAATATTAAACAATTCTCATACTAGGCAAACCAGATAACTTCATCACATACATACAACTTAAGGGAAACGATCACATGATTTATTAAAAGGATGAATAATTTAGGATATATATTTCAGTAGTAGGGTAAAAGAAATTTATTTTCGTACCCGCACACTGATAATGCTACAATTGGTTTCTTATGTCCATAATACGTTTGCTTTAAGGCTTGTTGTCCATTTTTGCCACGCTTGCCATTTGCCGTAAGGGACCAGAAACAAATATTAGTATCTTCCCCTCCACTCGCAAGCAATTTTTCTCCTAAACCCCCCAGCGGTTTAACAGCAAGAACAGTAACTGGCCCTGTGTGCCCCTTATGGCAGCGATGAGACATTCCCTGCAAGCACACGTGTCAAAGTGAATGTAAAAGAACAGAGTTTGATTAAATCTACCAACAAAAGAGTAAAATAAATAAAAATGGGTCCTTACATCCCACCAGAAACGAATAGTTCCGTCACGGCTTGAAGTTACCAAAACCTTATCTTTCCTTTGCCCACTCGTAAATAAACATGTTTCATGTTTGGGGATTAACCTACATGTCAAATAACGAAAAGATGAATGCAAATTGAAGCATATTTGCCATCATCTCATATTAAAAGTTATGTGAACTTCCCTGAACTAAATTGGGAAGGGGGAGGGAAGATTGGGAGAACAAAGTTCATGATAAAATTTTCCAAAGAAAGCAACAATGTAACAATCTGAAGCTCAAATTTTGCAGAAAGGTCTTGTGTGATTATGCTGACTAACAGCTTAGAATGGATATTTCTGAGTTAGCACATGAAGAACTCTAGAAAGAATGCTATACTGCCCAGATGGATGTCATGAGTAGCTCTCACCTCATACAAGTGACCATTTTCTCGTGACCTTGTAGTATTTGATCGCAGAATTCACGATCTGAAGGTTCATCTCCTTTATCGCCGAGTCCTAGCCATTAAATTGAGATGACCTCATCAGGTTGTATGGAAATCAAGTCAACAATAATGTAACCATTACATTACAAAACATAACCAGAATATACAGGAGACATCAAAAGTAGGTTTTTTTATCAATTGGCATTAAACTGAATTCGTTAAAAGAACTGTCATTTGTACCACGTATGCTTTAAACATAAGTTTGTTACATTGCTATTTTGTCATTCTCTTGTTTTTCTTCATTTTTTATGTGCAATTTCTGCAATTGCTAAGTACGAAAAAAAAAAAAAACAGGTTACATCCAACAAAAAGAAGTCGTTAGTTAGTACCTGAGTTTTGGAAACTGAGGTATTCAAATGCATAGTCATCATTTTTAACTGTTGGCAACCAATATAATTGGAGAAATATGCTTCCCTGACTCAGATTTAGGTACAGGGCAAGAAAATTCAGGCCACCGCTTTCCTGCAAATTCAAGATGAGATTTTTAGACCAAGAGACCAATTTGCATGAAAATGTATCTGTCAGTTAATCTGAAGTTCTGGGGTCGTTCAGTTTAGTTCAGGGATCAAACTTTTGAAAGAATCATCAAAAGTAATCATAAACAATGGATGAACAACCCCATTCAATCAAAACCCCCTGTTTTTTTGTCAAAAAATCGCCCATTTAGTCATAAAACGTCAAATCAAAACAATAGAACTTGTAAGACAGAAACTGATTACAGATTTACCTGAACAAATAGGATTGAGTTGGTGTGAAGAGAAGAGGAAATATAAAGTGGATTAAACATGAGAAGAGGAACAAATTGGGGAAGGAAAAACGAGGAGATTATTAGAGAAAAGGTTGGGATGAGTTTTCTTTTATCTCAAGTGAATGAAGAAGAGTAAAGTAGTTTATTTCAATATATTGAGCTCCAATTTATCAGTTATGTGAAAAATTGTAACAAGTGGAGAATAAGATTGATTACTTCTGCCCAGTAGAGTATGTAACAATTGCACAATAGCATGCTAATAGATCCATGGTTATATTTACTCAGTTGGACTATGAGATCGAATGTATAATTAATCACAGTTAAAGTAACAGCAGCATCAGCTCTTTCTTCTGCTGCTTCAACTAGTTCTACAATTAGTACAAGAGTGAGTGGCAATGTATATATGCACTTGGTTTTTCCTAATCGTGTTACAAGCAGGACACAAATTTTGCAATTGAGATCACGAGAACCGCTCAGTTCAACTAGCTACTTAATCCTTCGCTTTTGCTTTTAGACTTGAGGGCATGTTCTTGTTGATCTTCCTCCAACTTTCTCCTTAACCCTATCAAATCTTCTTCAGTCACTAAGCCATCTCTTGTTGATTCAATGCATATGTTTCAGCTATCTCCTCTTCCTCTCGATCGAGAATACAGTTTTTTTTTTTTCAAAACGCAGACCCGACCCTAACCAGGCTGAATGACGACCTCCTCCATCAAACCTCCGTTTGCAAATCCACCCCTCTGAAAGTCGACCTCCCTCCCTTCTCTTCCTCTCGATCGAGATACAGTTTTTTTTTTCAAAACAGCAGACAGCAACCCTCTATCTCTCTCTTTTCAAAGCAAACATTCCAAAGCCATAATCTCAGCCGTCGGATCTGATCCGACGGCTATAACATATTAAAAATGCCAAAACATTTGCTTTAAATGTGATTTTTGAGTTCCGTCGATATTAGCCGTTGGATTTCATCCAACGGTTGAACAAACATGCGAAGGACACGCTCCAGCACACCCCTTCGCAGGAGCCCCCCTCGGTCCCTCTTTATTATGTGATGGGATGGAAAGATCCCCATGTTTGTGAGTTGCTTTGCAAATTTCCGAGGCAAAAGCCAAGTTGTCCACCAAATGTAGCTTAGTTTGGTCGAACTTCCACTCTCCTTGTAAGAGGCTATAGGTTCGGGACGCACTAGTGTAACTTAATGAGTTTCCAACCGATTATTAAGAGCACATTTACCCTTCGGGTAATAAATGTAGTTGCTTAGGTAAACTAGAGCAAAAGCAAGTCTTCATTGCAAAGTGAAAGCAGCCTAGATATTGAGTGGCAACAATGATATAGCCTTTGGCCATTGTTTCATAATTACCCTTGGAAACTGCATGATAACCTTGTGCTGATATATATTAAATAAAGATTAAATACTTTAAACTTAGAACCAATACATTTGTAATCTACCTTGTGTGGCTATCCCAAGGTTAGACTTGGAGGATGTTTACATGCGTCCAAGATACGAAGAATATTGAAAACTAGCTAGAAAGAAATAAAACAAATATGAAACTAAAGCAAATAAGACACTAAGATTTTTGTGGTTTGGCCATGCTTGCTTCGTGCACTCAAAGCTCAACACACAATTTATTGTGCTTTGCCACAAAATAAAACTAGAAAAGGCGATGGATATAGCATTTCATCAATTTTAGGTTGATCGCCTCAAAACTCAACTTAATAAAATGTAAAGAAGAAACTCAACCCTAGCATTGCCATTCGTAAAAGCATTACACTATCTATGCTCACGACCAATCACTTAGGCACCTACTATTTCACACCATAGATTCTTCTCTCCCCACACCACTCGACCTTTTTTAACATACTAACCCACACCTCCCATTTAAAACTACCATTCTTTTTTTCTCTCTCACCATCTCTTCTCAAGGCAACAGCAACAGCATAGAAAGGGGGTAGCGAGGAAGGGCGATTGATGCGAAAAGACGATGAGAGATAGAGGAATGGAGCCACAACAACCACCGTCGCCCCTTTCCATCTCATTTTTCTCCTTCCTCTCTCCTAGTTCTCCACTATCATATTCTCCCATTCTCTATCAGTTATCCTCTCTTCTTCTCTCACTCTCTATTCTTCTCGCACAAGTTGTCGCCCCTATCCCTCTCCTTTTTCTCTTCCGCTCTCCCTTATATTTATTCCTCGCCCTCGGCAAGCCGCCTTTGCAAATGGGGAACCCATCCTCACATAGGCCGCCATAAGGGCTAGGAAAAAATAGAAAGGGGGAGGGAAGGAAGAAGAATAAGGAGAGGGAGAGGGGCGATGGCAGCATAGAGATCAAGATCATGTAAAGGCTTCAAGCTCTTCTTCGACTTCGTCTTCAAGTTTGATTTAAGGGAATTGAGAGGATATACGATAGGTGTTTGGGGTGCCCCAAGATGCGAAGGAATAGAAGTAAAGAAGGAAGAAAAAAAAAAAAATAAAAAAAAGGTGGTGGTGAGAAAAGAGATAAATGGTGTGGGAAGAAAAATTAGATGAGTGGTGTGGGTAAAAGGAATTTGTGGTGCCAAATAGTCGCCACCAATCACCTATGGACCCCATGTAAGCTACAAATCGCTAAGGGTACTATACAACAATAATATCGCAAGATAAAAAGGAGAATAAATGTAGAAAAAGAGTGTTGTTTTTAATGGCGCCATAATATCAAAGGAAAACTTGTTACCTTGATAATGGCGAGAAAAAAATACATTATTTATTTGTTTTTTTTTTTTCATTGAAAGTTAGGGCAGAAAGGTTCACCTTGACACTCAAGAAGATTCTCGTGCCAAAGACGAGCTAATATGAGTTACACAACTTGTATTGGAAATTTTCCATATAGGTTAAATGAGGAACACATGCAAAATTCCTAGTTAGAACGAGGGAAATCTAAATTGCAAAATAATAGCTTGTCTCTCATACAAGCCGAGTTAGCTTTTATTCTCAAACCCAAAACCAACCAGCCTTTGAGTCTTGACATGTCGGTTTGACATTGCTTGACATGTTTGACCACTGTTAAGCTGTGTTTTTAACTGCGCCAAAGCAATTCTCTAAAGTGTTCATGTACGTACTTCAGCTACAAGTATTTGTATGTGCTTTTTGACAGTCATAATCGTGTCAAAGTCATATAATTACAACAAACAAAATTTTTATATATGATAACATTCTCAATAATTAAATAGTAATTATGAATAAATAATAAATAAAACTTCCCAACATGATTACTTCCGCAAGAAAGAACATATGATCACATACAAAAACAATATGAAGCTAGTTGATAAATAAAGCAAAAAAGACAATGATTTTCCACCGTTTGGCAAGATATACTCCATGTGCTCATTGTTATTCAACAAATATAAACATTGTGAAGGACAATAGGAAAATACTATATGCACTTCATCAATTTTGAACAAGTCACCTAAAAAATTCAACCTAAAAAAATAGAGACAAAAACCCTAACCACAACATTTACCATCCTTAACTAAAAGGAGTACAATGTCTAAGGCTCTCGATTATCAGTCACTATGGTCCCCTTGTGATTAGGGGTAACAATCTACATCAAAGAAACCCAAGACGTTGATGAGGCATGAATCAGGAAAATGGTGATGGTTTTGTAACATTCGAGGAATACTTGTTTTCTTGTTTATTTATTATTTGTTAGTCACATATTTAATAAGGAAGAAAGGGTTTTGTCACTCTAAATGGACGCAGAGTCCAGAAGTTGTTTTAGACTTAGAATAATGGCAATGTATGAGATTTCATATTGGCAATCTACAAGATAGTGATAATAGAAATGATGAATATGATATTCACTATAATCGTATAATACAACCAAACTTTAACACCGTTCAACCGACTTTATATTTGAAAAGGTCATGAATGAATCCAATCATAAATATTTTCTCCCAATAACTTGCAGATTAGGCTTACATATCTTTATTACCCTATGCAACTCCAAAGAGTAGCACGGAGGCAGCATTATTAATATCTGCAACCTACAACAAACAAAGGAGAAAAAGAGAGATTTAGAAAAGAACAGATGGAGTAGAGGTGTCTTCTCGTTTTCCTGGCTAGCAAAATCGCCTAGAAAATAAATACAACGCTATCATGAACTCTGGACTTTGGTTCTGTGCCACACATTCAGAGATCCACATAAGGTTCCTGATTTCTTGCTCCCTTAATCTCATATATGCAAAGAACACCCCGTAATGGAACTGCAATTGAGAATAAAAGAAAACAACCATCAATTGGGAGGTAATCAATCCAAAGGCAAACAAACCAGGCCTATCAATACATTTTATGTTTTTTTGGAAGGCGAGCTAAGTTTTTAAGGATCCCATAACATATCAATTGGGCGACCCATAAGTCAACACCCATTAAAAAGTAACCATGCCGCAAATGGGGTTTGAAGCTAGGACGTGGGGGACAAACCCACACAGCCCTAACCACTAGGCCATAATACATTTAGCAAATATTAAAGACATTTTACAAAATCTGATTTTATCACCTACTCTTGGGGAAAAAAAACCAAACAAGGATTTGAACAAACAAAGAATCAGCTTCGCTTTGTTAAACTTCATTTGACAAACAAAAACCAGTATGATCTTAAAGCTTACTCGACATGTAAATGGCCGATCAACAAGGTTCACTCATTCCACTTGGTAATAAGCCAAACTTTGACTGGTCTGTCCAATCTGGCTCATTCATCTAGGGGTGGCACTAGGTCGTGTCAGTGTCATGCCGCCACTAAATTGGGGCTGTCATTAGTAGGTTATGTCGTGTCAGCCAGTGTAACACAGTTGTTTACTCTGATAAATGTCTGGCTAAGACATGTAATTTTGTCAGTATTTTGAAAATTTTTAGTAGGTTAATTAATTATATCCTTATGCTGTTTACGTGTCCTAAATTGCAAATATAACTGCACTATATTATTGGATATATCTTATAATTATATCAAGAATATAAGATAATTGTATCAAAATGCGTCAAAACAGTTTTTGGCATTAAATTCAAACCCAACCCATTTAATAATTGGATCACAGATTCGTGTGCTTTCACAAACTGCCACCCCTACATTCTATCCATCTAAAAATATTTAGATAAGCCTCCAATAATTCATTTGCCTTTCTTACACTGGAGAAAAGAAAAGAAAAGAAAAGGAGATGACATTTCAATTTCATAAAATTCTGAACTTGCAACAGATGCAGGTCTCTTGAATTCTAGTTTCAAGGCTAAACTATCCAGAAAACGCCTTGGCCAGGAACAAGATTAGGAGCATTGAAGGGAGGTTCCCCTTTTTATCAAAAAAAAAAAAAAAAAAAGGGAGGTTCCACTTGCAACAAATTGCTTATTTCAAATAGTACCAATCATTAGAGAACTAGCCAGCACATTGCTTATTCCAAATAGTACCACTTACAACAAATTTAATACGAAACTTGTCAGCAGAATCTACATACCTGTTGTTCAAATGACAAGCAGAGCCGTTTTACCTCCTCTTCATAGAAGGCCTTGTCCAACATCTGGCTCTCTCCATAAGACATTTTAGCAAATATAGATTGATATGGGGGTATTTTTCCATGGCAGCGCGAACCTAGGTCAAGAAAACACTTCAAACATGAAATAGCAAAATAATCACAAATATATATAGGGGTGGGTTTCTTGTACTAGTGCATCGGAATGTGAATGGAAACAAAGAGGTTGCAGCAGTTGATAGGTCACATAGCCTCCATGTTTTCATTTAATAAGAAACATATTTATTCATACAGCTGCAGTCCTATTATAGAAAATATCCAGACAATAACAAACAGAAAAGGTGAAAAATGTAGAAGTCCTCCATGAGAGAATCTGGATGTGATTTCAGAAGAACTCAGCACAATTAAGATTTCACTTTGATGGCAATTTTTAGGTCCTATTTAAAAAGCTAAGGATAATGATATTATAACAGATACTCGACGGACACTCCTTTCTAGTCTTCATATCTTATAGTACAAACAAACATTGCACTAATTGTTTACATCAGTTGATTTTTTTTTAATTATTATTTTGAGTTTGTGGGCTGGGGTGAAGTGGGATCCCTGGATCAGTGTCTTGTGGATTGTGTCCCCTATCTGCCATCATGTGGATGATTTAGGATCAAAGAATTTGGTTTCAAGTACGGGGAAATCTCAATATGGCGATGCTGGAGGTGTGGGCTACTCTTTGATATTGGAATTCTGGATACACTTATACTTTTAATAGGATCCAGTTTCAAGACTTTGTACTTTTAACTGGTAGAATCTTTAGCTATGTCAATAACTTCCTGTACTTGGGGTGCTCATGGCCATCTAATCTCTCCTTGTTATGAATGAAGTATTTTGAATAAAGTATCCCAAAGAAAGAAGAATAATGACTGTGAAACTAACATATGAAAATGGATAGGGATTTAGAATATACTTGTATGTGTATCCTAACCTATGATGCACGGACTCGGATACGCGTGTCGTGTCGGACACGGATACGCGTGTCGTGTCGGACACGGATACGACACGGCGACTCGGCAATTTTCAAAAAAATATGACTCGGCAACACGGTCAAACTTATTTTTTTAACATATACATGGTTTCGAATGCTTACATGCAAATAAAATGAGCAAAAATTGCATAACTACCTGGTAGAGTTATTCCATGTGTCATGATTTTATTGGAGAGTGACACAAGGAGCAAAAGGCCCAATGGGCAAAATAAATATTCTTCCAAAATCAGACTTTAGTTTGGATAATCTCTCTCTCATTTATTTAATTATTCCACTTCCATATAGTTATCTTCTTTCCTTCATTTCACAACAACAAGGTCTTCCTCCCAACTCAACAGATCACCTCCATGACTTTCTCAATAACAAAAAATCTCTAGATCACTCCACCATTCAGCCACACGCATCTCTGAATCGAACCAGCCATTCTCGGCACCACAAAAGGAGAAATCGCAGGAAAAAAATAAACGAAAGAAAGTAAGATCTCTCCCTCTCTCTGTCAAAATCGATCTCTCCCCCTCTCTCGATCGATCCCTCTCGACAAATCTCCCCCTCTCGCGATCGATCTCTCCCTCTCGACAGATCCCTTGACAGATCGATCTCTCCCTCTCGACAGATCGATCGATGTCCATTGATCTGTCCATCGATCTCTGTCCATCAATCTTTCAACATGTCCGGACCGTGTCCAAGTCAGTCAACGAATTTTGATCGCTGACCACGTGTCCAATACGTGTCGGGTGGGAATCCGTGTCTGACACGTATTTGACGCGTTATTCGAAGGTTTTTCAGAGAGTTGGTGCATCAGAGATCCTAACATTAGGTGGTATCTACAACATTTGTTTGATTTGATTAACCAATGCCTACGAAAATTTTCATGACGGCATAGGAGGAATTTACTTATAAAATGAATAACCTGAAAATATAACATTATTGGATCATCTCCATCTCCCATCATAATTGGCACCACCAAGGCTAGCAACTTCATTTGTTTCTCACGAAGCAATTCCCACTCCCCACTCTTAAGATCCCTTCTAAGATGAAGAGTGATTCCAAGTCATTAACAAACTCTGGAAAAAAGTTCATCCTTTAGTGTTGTTAAGGCGGACGCCTAGGCGCGCCTCAGGCGCGCCTTGAGGCGTTTTGGCAAAGAAGCGCCTCAAAATGATGCGAGGCGAAGCGGTGAAGTCAGGCGTCCGCCTCGAACCGCCTCACGCCTCGCCTCAGACCGCCTCGGGCCGCCTCAGCCCCGCCTCAGACCGCTTCGGGCTGCCTCAACCCATTTACAGCTTAAAAATCAAAAGCCTATTGCAGCCCACTTGTCTTTTAAGGTTAAGATGGGGGTATTTAGAGTTTTAGACAAGAGAACGACTCCTTGGGGGCTATTGTTGTTGTTGTGTGTGTTCTTCTCCTTCTAATCAGGTTCCTCTTTTTCAAATTAGGTGTTGCCTCTTTCATATCAGGATGTTTCCTCTCTTCTTCTTCCTCCTTTCTCTTCTTCTTCTCTCTCCTTCCTGTGTTTTTTTTATATGATCTGTTCTGCAGCTTTTTTTAATGATCTGTTCTACTCTTTTTTATATCATCTGTTCTACTGTTTTTCTTAATGATCTGTTATGTGTTTTTTATATGATTTGTTCTACTCATTTTTTTATATGATTTGTTCTGCTGCGTTTTTTTTCACAATAAACAATAATAAGTAATATTTCAGTGTATGGATCGTAATATTTTAGTATATGGATCGAAATTTGGTGCAAATTTTCAAAGTTAAACCAATGAGACCTGCTGGGCGATGCCTCACCAAATTGTAATTTTCCAAACACTGTTTCAAATTTCCAAAGTTAAACTAATGAGAAGTTGATGAACTAGTTTACATTATGCTTTGATGTTTTTCTTGTTTGTTTCTTTTTTAGTGATTTAGTGGATAGGCAAGTTAAGTATACTTATGTAGTGCATCTTTTTGCTATGTTATGCAACTTTATTATGTTTCTATTTAAATTCTAAATAGTTGTATGACTTTTTATACATATTAGCATATGCAAGTTATCAAATGATGATGAATATTACTTATCTAAATGTGTTTCAATTTATTATAATAAAATATCTTTAAAAAATGTTAAAGACCGCCTCAGTGAAGTGAGGCGTCCGCCTCGCCTACCGCCTCGCCTCTGAGGCGTTTTCAAGGTCATCCGCCTCCCCGCCGCCTCAACGCCTTAACTACACTGTCCTTTACCTTTAGAGACGAAATATTCTAGGGAATCAATTCTCATATTTCAAATAGGTTGTTATTCAATTGTCAGTTTGAATGAGAAACCAAATTAGCTTTAGATTCAGTCCTAACAATCAGACCTCCCCCACGTCCTTGAGAGTCGGGGTGTCGGTGTCCATTTTTAATTTCTCTATTCTTAAAAAATTAATGTAATATTCATTAATAACCAAACGTGAGGATTAAATAATATTTTAATAATTGAAGGTTAGAACAGCCAAAATTATATAAGATGGAAAAGTGACTAACTTAATATCAAGTTATGGACTTACTTGATCAATGTCTTCACAGACAGCAAGTTCCTCATGGCCATACGGATACCTGTGAAGCAGAAACATTGAGATCTCCTGATTAGCAATTCCTAACAGTAAAAACAAACTAGAGTTGAAAAAAAATACAATAAATAAATGAAAAACAAATAAGTAATAACTAAGAAAAAAAAAATTATAATAAACTTACAGTAACCCGAAACTAGAGTAGAGCTTCCTCCGGTCATCTCTTGTCAGTTCAGTACCAATACTGCAAAAAAAGTAAAACCAGACTATTCTTAAGGAAATGTATTACCAGAAGAGGTAATCATTGCAGCCTGAATTTCCAAATCTCTCCTTTAGGTCAATCAACTTATTTGCCACTAGAAATACATCCACAATTGAATTTTCTTAGTTCAAGCGAATTCTAAAGCTTATTCTTCGTCTTTTCATCTCTGGATTGTATACTTTTCTATTTGCTCTATTAAAATGATGTAAGTGGAGTAATATTATTTGTAACTAGGCCAAGTATAGAAAATTCATATTAGTTAGAGTTAGTTACTCGCCAAAGAAGCTACTAGTATTATAAAATATAAATAACGCTTGAGAATTAGATTGTAGTTGGTTGAATGATTGATTAACAAAGTTTGAGCTATTTCAATTTATCTCTTGTTTATCTCTTACTAGGGTTACCATAGTTTAGTGTAGCATAGCTTTATATCTAGCTTAGAAATCATTAACTTGTATCAGAGCTGAAGCGATTTTTGTTCGTTGATTTGAAAAAAGAGGAAGTCATGACGAGAAGATTGAAGAAAACTTGAGAAGATATAGGAAAGAAAAACAAAGTTATTCATAGACAGACATTGTAATCAGCATTGTTTCAAAATTTTCAAGTACCATCGAATATGTTCATAAAACTCCCCACAAATTGCAAAAACCTCCTTTTCCCATAACAACAGTTATGTGCACCCCAGAATCAGTGAAGGCGCCAACAATGAAAAATTTTAAATAATAAAAAATGTGTGACCCATAATATAACCAATATACATACCCCTATTATCCCTACCCATACTATTCTTCGTCCCCATATCAATATCCATATAGCCCAAGTCAAGTCCAATATCCACTACCAATTTTACTATCCACAACTACAAACCACCTATGTCCTCCATTATACCCAACCTGAACAAGTTTCCCCTACACCCCCAGTAACCAATGACATACACCCACTACCACCTCCACTATGACGCAAGTTGACAAAGACTCGAAGAAGTTTTCAACAGATTAGCACCCACCTTGCTCCAAAGGTGGAAGGCAAACTTGCCCAGATGCACAAGTAGCCGGGTAAGCCATATTGTTTGTTAATCCCTCCAGCTTTTTGAGGACATTGAGGGCACTGTCACACGTACTCAATTTCCGAAATGTGGGCCCTTAGACTTCTATGATTCCTTTCCTATTTTTTGTCAAGACGACAATGTTGCTATAGCGGCTGACACAGTGAGTGACGATGGTTATATCGATTCATTTTGGGAATATCTTGTGACATGAGCTTATCCGCAAGAGTCTTTCTCAACAAGTTTATTGCAACTTATGGTTATTTGAGACACCTTGCAACTTTCTGAGTTGGTGCTATCTATGGTAAGTATCATAGCAAGTTTCATGCTCGACTACTTCGAGTGCATTTCGAATTGTATTCTAAACCGACTGTTTGTGTTCATCGGACTTCTTCGACTTCAAGCTCAAGAACGAGCTTCTTCAACCCGGAAGGATGGTGTAGGCGGGTTAATTAAGTAATATTATTTGTAGTTAGGGCTAGTATAGAAAAGCCCATATTAGTTAGGGTTAGTATTAGTTCCATGCCAAAAAAGCCATTAAGTTTATCAATCAGGCTTGAGAATTAGATTGTAGTTGGTTGATTCATTAGTAAAGTTTGAGTTATTTTAATTATCTTTTGCTTCTCTTACTAGGATTTATCATATAGTTTAGCATAGCATAACTTTAGATCTAGCTTAGAAATCATCGTAAAAAGTGGAAATAAGTCAATAATTTTGAAAGTTTTTAGTGGATCCTCAACGCAATTAAATGCCATCCATCACAATCCTTACCAACTAAGCTAACAGGCGTTGGCAACTCAGAAAGAAATTGAAATTACATTGTACAAGGTTTAGATTATATCACAAACATATCTAAGAGGATTTTTTTTTAAAGGAAGCAACACTTGAAAGAGCAAATAAGAATCTTGCACTCGCGTTTTAACATTGAACGATGAATTGATGATACTTGAAGTTTCAAATGATAAGAATTGCGACTAAACAACAATAAGATGTAAGGAAACTAGATCTAATGATTTATCGTGACATTTATAAAGATGTCAAATTTCTGAATTACTATAATATACACAGAAAATTGATAAGTACGGATAATAGTATGTCACACAACTGACAAAACAAAGCAAAGATATTTAGAACTTTGAAATGTCATGTGAGTGTAAACTCACAGAGCCATGAAAACTTACAAACCGAATTGATCTAACTCGAGAACTTAGTTTTCAAATGTAAACATACAATTGTTGAAAGGAGTGTCTTACAACCCAATATCAGCCCAAAACATACAAAAGTTTTGATATCTTTACAAAAATTGACAACCTCTTTATGTATTCCTTCCAACCTTCTTGAATTTATTTCCTCTGATGGATGCAGGATGTCCCAAAAACACTTTCATCAATATATGACTTGTGTGACACATATTGACAAGTGATTCTTTGTCGTTTATCCATTCATTCACGTCACTTGCACAAGGACAAGACATCGTTGCATCATCCCATACAGTATATTATAAGATATTATGTATTGTATCAATGAGGCTTGGATACGATACATATCATAAGATATTAATAACTATACACACAAGCCTAATCCGAATTCAATTTTTTTTATAGAAAATGTTCTATTCGACTAGGCTTGACAATTTGACAAGAGTTTGCCAACACAAACCGAATTTGACCCATTATCGATGGGTTTGTATCAAGAGAGGTTTTTCATTTTGTCACATTTTCCAGGTGGCATGCCTATCCATTTAGCAAAATGGACCGTTTGCAGGTGTGTCCAAATACCTAATTTGAACTCATGTTGTGTTGTATTAGGTCAAGCGGGTTAATGTCGCATCATTTCGGGTTGTAACATGTCATTTCAAGACAGGTTATCATGCCGAACTATTGTTGGGTGTTGGCACACATTTAGTGAAAGAGGCATGTGATGGAAGAGTACCTCGCATTCATTACTAATTGGAACCCATATATTGCCAATGAGAAACACAGCGAAATACTAGGTGTTCAATTAGCATATTAAACTCGACAATGAAGAATTGAGACCAATAGGGAGAAAATGTCAGAATTCACTTTGCCTCACCCTTGTTTCACAAAAGGGTTATTTAATTCTTTGTACCCCAAATACTAATCAGTTCACTAAGAAGAGAATTCCCCAACTCCATTCTACATAAATCATAAAAAATATATATATAAATTGATCTTCAAACCAATGGGCGCACAAGAAACCCTAAATAATTTTGAGCAAAACATCACTTCACTTTAGGAGCCATTTCTTACACCCTTTTCCTTATCCTTGCTCATCATTCTACTAAAAACTTCTCTTTTTCTCTTCTTTTGGAAATAAGATTCAAAATTATTTCATTGGAACACAACGGAAAAGCAGGAGTTAGAGAACCTCAAAATTATTATCTCAACAAAAAAGCCCCTTAAAGCCAGCATTTGTGGATTATGGAAGAAAAAACATATTAGTCATCGTCCTTGCCAAAAGTGGGCAGTTGACACATGATTGAATACACTTTCCCTATTTATACTCAAAACTCATCCTTCCAGAACTATCCATTTATTTTGTAACAAAAGTATAGTAAATTTTGCTTGATTAATTCTAATATAGATACATACAAATAGGAAGAATATGTAAGATGAATGTGCTTGTCTTGTGAAGTACAATCTAATACTTGACGTGTACCAAAAAATTAAGGAATAAGGTGTCAGTTCTATTTGTTTAAAGGGTTTGCATTTTGAAAGACAAATAGATTGTAGAGCAAGAAGATCCATACACCTAAAAGAGATATTGGGATCAAATTTTCGAGTTATTTTGTTGAACGAAGTATTAAAACGTCGATGTAATTTAGGCTTGTTCATGGTTCGGTTTAGTTCGGTTTCAACCTGAAACCGCAAACTAAACCGTACCAATCGGTTTGAGAGAAATCCAAACCGAACTGAATGTGTAATGAAACCGAACCACAATGAAATTCAATTAAATATAAAAACTATGCTTTTATGTATTATATATTAAATTTTTATATCATAAATTTTTTTATCGGTTTAGTTTGCTCAATTTTTTCAACCTAAAACCAAAAATCACACCAATCACTTTGGTTTCAAAATATTTCAAACCGAAACAAAATCAAACCAAGTTAGTCACTACAATTTGGTTCGAGCAATTAAACCGGTTCGTTAATGTAAGTTAACAAGGAATGGCTTATCATATATGAGCAATTTCAATTAATATTTTCTAGTAATATAGCAATTTAATCTTGCTATAGGATCAATAAAGGTAACGGTAATTTAATTCTGCTATAGAACCAAGAAAGATCAAGAAGATTGGTGTCGTTGAAGTTGGTAATGATGACATGGAAAACCTTGGAAGAAGAACAAGAAGCTTGATTAACTAACTTCAATTTTATTTTTTGTTGTTTTAGATATTAGTAGTTCAAAGATGAACATAATCATAGTGTTTTACTCTTTACGTTGGATACTTGGATGTTAGATTAAATCAGCAATAGAAATAGTATTTTCTATGGTTTCTTATTTATTTATCTATTATATTTCTTATTGCATTGGAAATGAATGTATATAAACCAAGTGTGATAATTCACCATGAAATGCGTTTTTGTTTTTATTCGGTACAGAATCTCATCTTTTCAAAGAGGATCCTACTTTTCATGAAGCAAACAGAAATACGTGCATGTTTCATTTTTTGCAATCGCATGCTATAATTTTTTAAAAGGATCTTTATGAACCTTGTGTCACGATTCAATTTGACCATCTTTTATTCAAGGTTTTAGTTTACTGATTGACAACATGTCCTAGGAACAACAATGGGTAGTAATCTACAATACAGTAAGTTCTAGAGCTAACTTTCTATAATAACTCTACCTGTTTATTGTGATATTTACAGCTCTTCTATCTGCTTCAAAAGACAGTAGGTCAGACATAATCTCAGCAGTCGCTCCCCCAAGTTTCTGTATAACAGCATAAATTAATAGGTGCACACTTGTATAGATAAAAAAAATGAAGGTTGAAAAATGTACATCAGAGATCTATACCTGACAAAACCTATAGAAATCTTCAAGATAAGCCTTGTAAAGTGTGTTCCTCATGATTTCAATATTCATGTCATCCAAATCCTACAGAAACACGCAATGAAAAATAATGTCAGAGCGGAAAGGAAATACCAACCAAATTTTCTTGGAACAATAGCTATAACCTATACTGACCAAATATTAAAAAACCCAGCTTCCAACATATACTAATTAATCAAACCAAAAATAAAGATTAAACTTGACATGATATGAAATACACGAATGTCTTCTGTTCTAGTTCCCACTAGTAAAAAGAATCCTACATCAATTACACTGAAAAGGTGGAGATTATCTTAACCTGACTGGACTACTACCTACTTATTGAGTCACAACTCCCTAAACTATCAAGTGACAGGGCAGACTTCGTTATAAAAGCAAATATGCAATTCTGATATCAGTATATTATGGGGTCAGTACTAACCCTCTAAATAATGGCAAAGGAAAATACATTTAAGTCTGAATGCATGTAGACCAAGCTACTACCTCAGATGTAATGCATTCAGAGAAATATGGAGCCAATGGTGTATCAACAAGCACCAAGCGATAAAGCTCACGCATATTTTGTGCAACAGCGAGGGTAGCAATGCTGAAAAGGGCCAAAAATAAGATAAATATTCTAATATACGAAGAAAGAAAAATAAAAATAAGATAGTGCATATAAGAGAAATTACCTGTCAAACATACCCAACGGGTGGCATTTCTCCAATAGTTCGTTGACATCTCGCTCGTGCAAGGTACCAGTAACAATGAGAACAACATTGTCAATCATGTGGCCATACCTGAAAAGTGTTCAAGAACTTTAGTTTTTTTGCAATTCAAGGACAAAGTAACAGAGACATGTGAGCTTTAATGCAATGACCTTATTTATATCATTATGTAATGAAATGATCAATGCAAGTAGAGTTATGTGCATGTAATCTCCATATGAAAGAAAAAGTAATACATACGTAATGTACTCAAGAAAGGTCGAGAGAGGCTCTGTGGCTTGGCATAGCATGTGCTTATACTCATCAACCAATTTAAGAGTGCATTTCTCCACAATAGTAGTTGTGTGCAATGGAGAGGGCTCTGCCAAAAAATCAATCATAAATCAGTATGAAACATATTGAAACCATACAACATTCACCCGACAGCCTCCAAAACATTGAATAGCAAACATTTCAACTACTATTTTAATGACATTTTGAATTGTTGCACTCCACTAAATCCTTGATTCAAATCTAAGCAATGGAGTAGTGAACGTAGTAAATTCTGAAAACCACCTTTGTCCCACATATAGAAGTATCGTTAGAATAACAAAATAGAAAACTGATGGAAAGTCCATCTTCTTAAGCAATAATAATTTATTTTCCTACGGCAAAAACAATGTAAATTTCACTAAGACGTTCATCCAACCTCTTCATGCAGAATCGTTAGCCCAGTTTCAAACATCCCCTTAATTCATTTACCAATGCATTGCTTGATAAGTTTCTGACTTAGCTGTCATCTTATCACTATTCATGGAACTTAGGTTGAGAAGGAACACAATGATTGGAGTTTGATAGTCAGGTCTCCTGGGATATTATTAGGGGCTCTCCTCAAGCTCTATCACATCAGGATTCACGTGTTTGGATTGGTAGCAAATCAGGAACTTCTAAGTTAGCTTAGATTAACAACTACATCAACAAAAGATAAAGCTTTTGAACTCCACCATCATTCTATTTTTCTCATGGGTAATCCATGGTTTTTTAAAACTGTGAAACTTATAGGCTCGATTCGCATAAAACCTATGAAAAACCCGTAAATACTTGAATTGAAACTTAAATTTCATATGAACCTAAATTTTATGTTTCACGTTTTAAATGTGAGGGATAATATATGCATATATATATAGTCATGCCTTACTTTTTAAATGCATCGCCTCACGCCTTTTCGTTTTATAAGTTAAAACCATGGGGTAATTCAAATAGTCTTTGTATCATTTAACCAAGTACCGCAATTAAAAATTCACATTTGGGGGGGGGGGGGGGGGGCGCGACTCTTCAGTTTTTTTTCTTTTGGATGGATGTACCCAATTTTTCAAGAGAAGAAAAGATCCCTCACTTATATGGCATTACCCATGCAACTCTTGAGTCACAAAGAATGAAACTCGAAATCGAGAAAGAAGAATAGACAAACCACAAGTTTCCAATTCAAAAACAAATGGACAAGTATTAAAGTAGATAATTTGATACACTTCCTGAGTAAGAATTTTATCAAGAATCAAAAACTACAGAAAGAAAGATACCCAACTCCTAGATCTAACATGATCACCTGAAATGCATTTACAGTCAGGTGGTTGGAGTCTGCTTTTGTAAAAACACTGGGGTAAGTCAAAGAGTTTAGAGGACTTCATTTTGATGATTACATGGAGCCAACTGTAAGACTTGCAATTTATTTTGGAAGATCGTTTTTCTTGGCAGTATGTGTATGCTAACTTCAGCCTCCTTGTGTTATTTTTGTGTAGTTCTTAATCGAAATCAAATTTACACCATGTTGAAATTCGTGGTTTCGACCGAGTGGCAGAAATTTTGGTATAATGGATAAGGAAATTTTGTGAAAACAAAAACCATTCTCCCAACTAGATCTTTGCACAAACAACAAAGAGATGCAGCTCTAATCTGATCAAGACCAAAATCAAATCAGACAATCACATAGCATCCAAACACAGAATTTTCCAACTATGTGTGAGGACTTGGAAATCATGCAAAACGAATTGCAGATTCAAATCTGACAAAGAAATCAAAGTTGGATTCCAAGCTCAAGAACCATAGGATGCATAAACCAGATCATATAAACCACTAGATTAAGTTTTCATCCTCATTGTAATCGATGAAGACAATCTCAATAAACAAATATCACAAATTTATATTCTAGAAATTCAACTCACCGTTCTGCAAATAAGGACCATATTCAGTCGCAGACAGATGCATTTTAATGTCATCCAGGCTTTCACACTGACAAAGATTGTTGTAGTCAGCAGCAGTGAGAAGGCCAGATCTATGCCCACGCACAATAGCTTCAAGATATCCGCCATGGATGTTAAACGTCATTGCTTCGAATCCATACATCTTTGACGCAAACTAGAATGACCGAACTGAGAATTGAAGTTCAGATTGAAACAAATAGGTGAGGTGGGTGACCAAATTACCATGCGAAGCGCACCTTCATTTTGAAATCTTGAATTTTGAACCCCTATGAAAGTTCGTTCTTCTTCGACACTACTTAATCCTGTGATTCTACTCTCTCTAATGTGTTTGTACTAGTAAAAACATATAAATAAATCGCTCAAGAAATTAACCTAAATCAGATTCATATGGTTAAAGCAATTCAATACGGACCAAATAACATAAGAATTGAAAACCCTAAAAGCTAATGCAAAAATTGAAATCGTGAGTCTGCGAACATACCTTCGATGAATCTGATTGCAAGCAACTCAAACGAGAGGGCTTTTTAATCGAGTGGGAGGGGAAGGATCGAATCGCAACCCCAACTCGATTTTTTATCGACAAAAACAGATTGAATTGAGATCCCTTACTTTATTTGTCAAATGGCAAATCTTGCCCTTTTCTTTTATTGAATTGTCTAATGGGTCCTTTTCTCTTGTATGGACTTTAAGCCTAATTCTTGGATGGCCCATCTGGAAGCTCAAGCCCAAACCAAGAATATTCTATGCATATTTTGTTCGTGTATGTTGGTTAAGAATGTCAAACCGTCAAAACATTCTAGAAGACACAGTAACGCTCATCCGTCATCACTCTCCCTGTAAGTTGTAACTGCTAACAGCATAACGTCCTCTTTGGCTCCAATTCATAACAAAATAAATAAATATCTAGATAAAGAAATTCAAACCCATTTACGATCACAATCAACCAACATTTTTCACCGCGGTTGTTTCTCGTATCTTTTTCCATAGCATTATGATGAAAACGACGAGTATATAGTTCAGAGATTATCTTGATTTATCATTAGTAGACCAGATGCTAAACCTCCCAAGTCCAAGTGGGTTGATCGTAGTAATGAGTTTTTTTTTATTTACATGAGCAATACTAAACTGCAATTAACTCGTACGCATTTATCGGAGCTTATTATGATGCAACTGTAAATGCTTATGTTACAATTCTAGAGGGCCTGGATTTCACGCCTGAGAGGCTGCTTAGACCCTCCTGGGCATGTGAAACCCTTTTTTGCAGGGAAATCTTCAATTTTTCATTTTCACTTTCTTCTTTTGGCTCTAAACAAAAACCAGAGAACAAAACTCCAGAGAAGGAACCCAGATCTCGTGCGCTCCAACAAGAAAGAAAAGCTCGGAAGAAGCTCCCTTTTCCAAACAATAGAAAGTCTCCATCGCTGTTCTTCTCGTCCTCACTGCTCAGATCTCCATTGCACAACAGAAACTCCCTCCCCATCTTCGACTCAACCAAATAAAGAGATCTGAGAAGCCTCTTTAAGAAGTTGAGAGCTGAGAACTCCCTCCCTCCCCATCGTCGACACAACAAAACTGCTCTTCTCGTCCTCATTGCTCTTCTTCTTACTGATTCGGTTGAGAGCTGAATTTGGAGCAATATGTCAGGAGCACTATTAAGCCCCTTTAGAAGTTCATTACTGTTTTTATTGTTTGTTTAGTCTTTCATTCTCCTTGAGGTGGAAACATGAGTAAATAAGAGTTCCTGAAGATCCAGGTACATTTTTTCTTCATCAATTTGTTTCCTTTAATTGCTTGTTCTAAACTCCTCTGATTTGGTTTTACTCTGCAAAATTTCTTAATCAATGAGATGAGACTATGGCATTCTTTTAGTACTACTAAAACATATTGGCTTTATGGTTCAGTTCTATGCATCTTGGGCCTGCTTCAACAATTTCTTTGAGCTTGAGTGTGATGAGATACCAACTCAAGAGCTCCTTGTGGAACACTGCAACCATTTGATTACTTCTTTTGTTTTGCTTGCTCTACTTCTTTCTTTTGCGATTGGATTGTTTTCACAACTTGTTTTGAACAAAATTGGAGAGAACTATAGTGATGATTTTAGGTGACCAGACCCACATGGTTTACTTTGGCTTTAATTTGAATAAAGTTTGTTTCTTCTTTGTTTCCCTTAGACTGAACTTTAGGGGTGTGTGTTGTTTTCTCTCAACTTATTTAGGAATATTGAAGGTGTTCATATAGATCATAAGATTATTTGGGATTAGAATAAATAAAGCAACCCCCGCCATCTCTCGGTGTTTTAAATCGAATATATTCACTTTTTTAATCCAATATGCAATATTATAGGCTTTTTGTATCCACGACGCATGATTTTCTCTCTGGAACGATGTTAACAAATTAGAATACTTCTTATGATCTTATTTTAGTCCTATAGTTTCTTCATTTCCATTGGTATAGAAGGAAGATAGAGCAAGGCATGCTCGAGTCATAACTTCTATAAAGCTTTAGTTTTACATTCATTTACTAAACTATCAGGAAAGTGAAGCAACTTGATAAAATTGTAAGAGCCATTTTCATACATGTTCCAGGATAACTTTAACTTTACTGGTTGCTGCACTCAAGAAGATATGTTATGTAAAAGCTGACCAGAGGCTCGCAGAGACGATATTTTGTAGGTTCATGTCATTATTATTGTGAACCAGACATAATGACAGAAAACATCCTACCTAAGCTTTACCAATCCCACCCGCATTGCTAATTTGGAGTTAAAAGAATTATTTTGTGATGTAATACATGCAACGTTTGTTAAACTGTCTCTATTAGGTCATGTTAGAAGCCCCCTCTAAAGACACTGCATGCTGATTGATTCAGCATTTTATGTTCCAGTGGTGATACATGGAATCAGGTAAAAAAGAGTACTTCAAAGGCAACTGAAGGATTTTAGTAGACTGCGTTCGGTGAACGCTTTGATAAAGCACAGCAAATTCAAGGGTATGGAACTTGAGAAATTAACAAATAGGCAACTTTTTTCTTTATATGGCATCATAATGTAACAAGGGCTTACTGAGAGCAAAGATTCATTTTTTTAAAAGCAGGGGTGTTAGCCTTGCTACAATTGCTTTCATCATCAGTCTCGCAATATGAGCACAAAGACAACTTTTATGTATCTTAAGCATTTTGAAAGTATGCTCCTCATTTACGCAATAAAACATAGTATGTTTTAACTGTGATAAGCATATATTTACGCATTATATAGCAAGAGATTGCAAGCATTTCAAGAAACAGGAAACATCATACCTTTATTAAGTTGCAATGAAATATTTACATTGTGACAACGGTGAACTATGAGAATTTCAGTAAAGGGAATCCTATGAACATGAAATAATTCAAGTTCTAAATTGACCAACACTAATCCAAGCTGACTTGCTACTAACTGAGATGGGATGTACATATGGTGTGATACATTGTATCTCATGGACCTTACTATGTATTGCTACTAAGTAGTTATTCTACCACTAGTTTCCCCAGTTAAACCTCAACAAGATCTAAAGCTTCTCTGAGTGCCCAATGATGCTTAGCAGGAGTGCGTTTCAACGCCTTCAGGCTCAATGTATTGTTCTTTCTCTGCATTACAAAAATATCATCAAATGATCAAAAGCCAAAACTAAATTGTCATAGCAACTAAGACAGTTTCTAGGACATTAGTATTTTGAGACGTAGTTAAATATTAGTACCATTAAGACGTAGTATTTTTCTGTCACCTTTCCCTGTTTTGCATCAACTGTGGTTGTATAAACCCCCGCAACACCAAAATCAAACCAAC
The DNA here is from genome assembly GCA_003290165.1 of Berberis thunbergii. Classification (NCBI taxonomy): domain Eukaryota; kingdom Viridiplantae; phylum Streptophyta; class Magnoliopsida; order Ranunculales; family Berberidaceae; genus Berberis; species Berberis thunbergii. The sequence goes on from QNQO01001247.1 coordinate 204,391, forward strand.
ATTTTTACAAAACTTTAAAAACCGATCATCAAAGTCACAAAAATAAAAACCCCATTGTTTATTTCATCAAAAACAACACACAAATCTCCTCAATTTTGTAAAAAAAACGGTTTTGAAATAAGGGAAATTAATACCATACCTTCAATTTTTTGCAACAATTTCTTCACTTTCTGCTTACACCCATCACAGTGTAGGTGCACTTTGAGCACACAAGTCTGCAACACACAACAAACAATTGTAAAAACGCAAAATTTCCAACTAAAATAAGAAATTTTGCAGAGTACAACCAAAACAGAGGAGTTCAGAACAAGCAATTAAAGGAAACAAATTGATGAAGAAAAAATGTACCCGGGTCTTCAGGAACTCTTCTTTACTCATGTTTCCACCTCAAGGAGAATGAAAGACTAAACAAAAAAAAAAAAAAAAAAAAAAAAAAAAAAAAAAAAAAAAACAATAATGAACTTCTTAAAGAGGCTTAATAGTGTTCTTGACATATTGTTCCAAATTCAGCTCTCAACTGAATCAGTAAGAAGAAGAGCAATGAGGACGAGAAGAGCAGTTTTGTTGTGTCGACGATGGGGAGGGAGGGAGTTCTCAGCTCTCAACTTCTTAAAGGGGTTTCTCAGATCTCTTTCTTCGGTTGAGTCGACAATGGGGAGGGAGTTTCTGTTGTGCAATGGAGATCTGAGCAGTGAGGATGAGAAGAGCAGTATTGTTCTTGATCTCTGGTTTGTTCTTCTGAGGACAAGAAGAGCATCGATGGAGGCTTTCTATTGTTTGGAGGAGGGAGCTTCTTCCAAGCTTTTCTTTCTTGTTGGAGCGCAAGAGATCTGGGTTCCTTCTCTGGAGTTTTGTTCTTGATCTCTGATTTTTGTTCTATTGTTTCACGTGCCAAAGACCCTCCCAGGCACGTGCCCAGGAGGGTCCAGGCAGCCTCCTAAGCGTGAAACCCAGGCCTCTAGAATTGTTATATTTTTTATTGTTTACATAGTGGACAGTAATATTGAGGCATGTAGTATTTAATGTGAATATTGTGCTAGTACTTTTAATTTGTATGATTGTAATGTCTAATATTTCATGTAATATTTAAAAATGATTATTTTTTTTACACGAACCACTAATCATGATAAACACTTTCGTCGATAAATTACAACAGATTTCAAAATCATATTGAGTTAAAATCTCATAACCATAAAGATACTTTTAGAAAATTCTATTGTTTTTCACCAAGAAGATAACAATCAAACAGTTTTGCTAAAAGTTTGTGAATTCCTTGAGCTACAACAATTGTTCATCTATATCTGTTTTGCGAATGAATAAAACATAATCCCTTATCAACACGCAAAATTAAACATAAGCAATTAACTATGATACTCCATAAGCAAAACCAAATTAATCAACAATAATAACCAAAACATGATCTAATTTTACTCATCACTGAGGCAAATCAGAGCTAACACGATCAAGCATGCAAGAAAATTTGAAATCAAACATAATGATTTGAACATATCTCATATTGATGACAAGCAAAACAACAAAATGAAAAGTAGAAAGAAATTTGACCATCTCCATCCTTGTCGAACCAACTGAGGGCTTCCTTGAACTCAAAATTCTCATCGTCTGTAAGTTGATCCGCCGTTATAAAAGGGTATGCTCTTCTCAAGCTGAACCAAGTCACCAACTTTGAACTGGTTCTCAGGGTCATGAGCTTGGAACTTCTTCTTCCTCACTCTTCTTTTGTACTTGGGGTGAGGTGCAAGTTGAACCACTTCCACTACAATAGTTTTGTCATGCAAACAACCATTTCTTGCAATGTTTTCATGGCTTGATTTTATTTATTTTATTTTTTTTGGAGGGGGGTGATGGGAGTGATAGCGATAGATAAGAATGGGGTTTCTCGACGAGGTGAATTGGTGAAAATCCATTGAGGAAATTTGATGTCAACTTGAAAGATTTTTTGACAGTGTTTGCAGATAAAAGGTAGAAAGAGGCGCGGGGGGGGGGGGGAGCGGAGGTTGTGTTGTTTGCGAAATAAAGGGAAAAATGAAGGCGGGGAAGAAGAAGGGGTGCGAAATAGAGTGAGAAAAAAAAGTGAGTGTGTCAGGGGAAAGGGAATGAGTGAGTGAAGGGAGGGGAGAGTGAGCAGAAAGTGAGGTGGGTGAGGGGAGGGGAGGGAAGAGTGAACACAGAGTGAGGTGGGTGAGGGGAGGTGGTGTGAAAAGGGGTGGGGTTGGCAAGGTTGCGAACCAGAAAGACACGAGGAAGTGAGGAAGAAGATGAAGTTTTTTTAACAGGTGTCAGATTTTCCTCGAGATATGATTATGATTTTAATCTGACCATTCGATTATCCTCAAGATACGTTTATGATTTCAACTGGACCCTTTAATTTTCTTCGAGATGAGATGTCCAAGATACAATTTTTATTAATTGTTAATTTTTTTTCGAGATACATTTACAAATCAACTGCACCTTTCGATTTTATTCGAGATGAGATATTTGATATACAAAACATTCAATCTCAACCTTTGATTTGTTAAGGATATAGTGACAAAACATATATGAGTTAATTTTTGTTTGCCCCATTATAATAAATAGCTAATTGGTAAGTGCCCCACAATCATTCTATATGACACTTTCCCCCTAAGACTAGCAATTAATGTGCATTGGCCGTATGTTTCCAAAATAGATGACTAAAATATCCTTGAAAAATCAAAAGCTGATATTGAATGTTTTGTATCTCGAATATATCATTTCGAAAAAAAATCGAAAATTCAAATTGAAATGATAAACTTATCTCAAGGAAAATCCAACAATTGTTATTAAAAAAAAAAAAAAACATAATTTTCTTCCCCATGCCTCATTCTCCTCCTTCTTCCGCTCTTTTTTTTTTTCGTAAATCGTCGCCGCCCCCTTCTTCATCTATAACTGTTTTGCGAATGAATAAAACATGATCCCTTATCAACACGCAAAATTAAACATAAGCAATTAACTATGATACTCCATAAGCAAAACCAAATGAATCAACAATAATAACCAAATCATGATCTAATTTTACTCATCATCGAAGCAAATTAGAGCTAACACGATCAAGCATGCAAGAAAATATGAAAACGAACATAACGATTTGAACAGATCTCATATTGATGACAAGCAATGAATTGAAACAACAAAATGAAAAGTAGAAAGAAATTTGACCATCTCCATCTTTGTCGAACCAACTGAGGGCTTCCTTGAACTCAAAGTTCTTATCGTCTGTAAGTTGATCCGCCATTAGAAAAAGGGTTTGCTCTTCTCAAGCCGAACCAAGTCACCAACTTTGAATTGGTTCCCAAGGTCATAAGCTTGGAACTTCTTCTTCCTGGCTTGAGGGGGGTGATAGTGTTAGATACGAATGGGATTTCTCGAGGAGGTGAATTGGAGAAAACCCATTGAGGAAATTTGATGTGAGCTTGAGAGATTTTCTGACAACGTTTGCAGATAAAAGGTAGAGAGAGGTAGGGTGGGGGATGGAGGTGGTGTTGTTTGCGAAATAGAGGGAAAAATGAAGAAGGGTGTGAAGTAGAGTAAGTAGAAAAAGTTAGTGGGTGAGGGGAGGGGATAACGAATAGAAAGTGAAGTGGGTGAGGGGAAGGGGAATGAGTGGGTGAAGGGAGGGGAAAGTGAGGTGGGTGAGGGGAGAGGGAAGGAATGGGTGAGGGGAGGGGAGAAAGAGTGAACACAGAGTGAGGTGGGTGAGGGGAGGGGATGTGAAAGGGGGTGGGTGGCAAGGTTGCAAACCAGAGAGGGGGGAAGAAGGGGGCGAAGGGAGGGGGTTGCGAACTAGAAAAACACAAGGAAGGGAGGCAGAAGATGAAGTTTTTTTAACAGGTGTCAAATTTTTCTTGAGATACGATTATGATTTTAATCTGACCATTCGATTATCCTCAAGATACGTTTATGATTTCAACTGGATCCTTGATTTTCTTCGAGATGAAATGTCCAAGATACAATTTTTTATTAACTGTTAATTTTTTTCGAGATACGTTTACAATATCAACTGTACATTTCGATTTTATTCGAGATGAGATATTCAATATACAAAACATTCAACCTCAGTCTTTGATTTGTTAAGGATATAGTCACAAAGCATATATGAGTTAATTGTTGTTTGCCCCTTATAATAAATAACAAATTGGTAAGTGCCCCCATAATCACTTTGTATGGCACTTTCCCCTTAAGACTAACACTCAATAGATGACCAAAATATCTTTGACAAATCAAATGTTGATATTGAATGTTTTGTATCTCAAATATCTCATTTCGAAAATAAATCGAAAAATTCCAATTGAAATGATAAACTTATCTCAAGGAAATCCAACAATTGTTAAAAAAACACACACACACACACACACATAATTTCTCTCGCCCATGCCTCATTCTCTTCCTCCTCTCGTTTTTTTTTTTTCTGTAATTCATCGTCGCCCCCTTCTTCCTCTATATCTGTTTCACAAATGAATAAAATATGATCCCTTATCAACACGCAAAATTAAACATAAGCAATTAACAATGATACTCCATAAGCAAAACCAAATGAATCAACAATAATAACCAAATCATGATCTAATTTTACTCATCATCGAAGCAAATTAGAGCTAACCAAATGGGCGGAGATGGTGTTGTTTGCGAAATAGAGAGAAAAAAGTAAGGCGGGGAAGAAGAAGGGGGGGTGCAAAGTAGAGTGAACAGAAAGTTAGTGGGGGGGGGGAACAGAAAGTGAGGTGGCTGATGGGAAGGGGAATGAGTGGTTGAAGGGAGGGGAGAGTGAGTGAAGGGAGGGGAAGGAGTGGGTGAGGGGAAGGGATGGAAGATTGAAGACAAAGTGAGGTGGGTGAAAGGGGGTGGCAAAGTTGTGAACCACAGAGGGTGGAAGAAGAAGGGGGCGACGGGAGGGGGTTGCGAACCAGAAAGACACGAGGATGGGGATGAAGAATATGAAGTTTTTTTTAAGAGGTGTCAGGTTTTCCTCAATATGCGATTATGATTTTAATCCGGCCATTCGATTATCCTCAAGATACGTTTATGATTTCAACTAGACCCTTTGATTTTTTTCGAGATGAAATGTCCAAGATACAATTTTTTTTATTAACTGTTACATTTCCTCAAGATACGTTTACAATATCAACTGGACCTTTCGATTTTATTCGAGATGAGATATTCGATATACAAAACATTCAATCTCAGCCTTTGATTTGTTAATGATATTTTGGTTATCTAATTTAAAAAATATACGGTTAAGGCACGTTGACCGCTAGTCTTTTTGAGAGAAAATGCAATACGAAATGATTATGGGAACAATTATCCATTAACCCAATATATATCTCAGATGAAACACGAATGTAGCTATTTTAAGCTTTGTTTTCTCATAATCATTAAGGCAACCTAATAAATATTTACTTCATTTTTATCTCTTCTACAAATGAAGTCGTCGTTAACCAACTAACTTTTTATTACAGCGTAAGCCATGCGTTGAATATTGTTTAATCTAGCAAATCTCATATTAATTGTGAATTTTATTTATCCCTCAATTTAAAGGATCCATAATTGAAATTTTATTTGATTACATAGACAAGGGATTTGGAGAAAACATTCATATGAAGAATTGGTAGACACTTGTTGGAGCAAGATAACACAAGTAAACATAAAATATGAGGGGCCTTATATTGTAGAAAAATAAACTTCATTATTTCAACAAGTTCAGAAAATTTTATGTTTAGAAGTGTCTATTCATAAATAATTCTCTTTTGCCTCTTACATAGTTGTTTGATGGTCTCCTAATTGAAGTAGAAATAAGGATAAGTAGTTGAAAAAAGTACAAATGTTCCCAAAAGCAACACAAACAAGGAAAACAAAAGTCAAGATTTCTCTATTGTGCTATATTAAAGCTTAAAAAATCAACAAATCTCTTTAATTCTCACTTAATAGGATTGTTTAGTGAGATTCTCAGTAAATTAAACATTTGAGATTTATTTTTCCAAAAGAATGATGGATATAAATTCAGAGATAACTATAAAAAGATAAAGATGTAGAACAAGTGGATGAGGAGAATTGTGCAAAATGCCCTTTAGGGGAAATTAAATTGAAGGCATCATTTGCCTTTATGTTGATGCATAAAAGAATGTGGAATATGTCATATGAAATTTATAAGTTATGAAATCATTTTCACAATAAAAATCATTTTAATATAAAATATATAAGAAAAGATTATATGTCATTACAAATTTCCCATAACATTTCATAACAACCCAAACACATCACAATGCCTTATCCATTCTTAAAGTGGATCTCCATCCAAGGACTTAAATGTTTCCCTTAAATCCACTGACTACCTAGAAATTTTTTAAAAACATTCACTTGATTGTGAAGATGATGATTTCTCTTTTTTTTCGGACATCATTGACACAAAAACATGCATATATCTTAACACTAAAGATGAATTTGTTTATGCAATTTGAGGAGAAAATATTGATTAGTGCTTCGAGAGGGTGTCCAGCTAGTGAGTCCAACTCTATCCTCTCTTTATCTTCTTCAAACCAATGGAGAGAGAGATAGATTGGCGCTCACATGTTGGACACCCTCATAAGCACTAACCAGACACAACGATAGGCTGAGTAGATTTTTTACATTAAGATATAATCTTCGATTCAATTTGGGAATTTCAAAATAAAAATCTTTTCAATACCATTAAAATTGAACCAATTATAATAAAATCATCATTTTCTTTTCAATCTCAATTTCTAATTATTGAGTTTATATATTTTAATTTTATGGATAATTCCTAGAATCTATGGAGAGGGAACAAAAGGGGAACAAGTGGGGGAGTCGAAAAGACTTCCTTTGGAGTTGGAAATGAAAATGGATAGAAAGAGAGAAAATCCACCCCTGTTTTTTCAACAGCCCACAGTAAAGCTTGGGATTCGCCCCTGGTTTGGTTTTGTTGTGCTTTCACTCTCTCTCAAGAACAGATGCAACACAACAACAAATACATCAAATAAAAACCCTAACTTTCTTTGTTTCCTGTCTCCATTTATAACCCAAATCAATCCAATCTTTATCTCACATCACCTCCTTCAACGCGCAGAAGAATAAGCTCCAAACATTTCTTCTTCTTCTCTGTCCTGTCTGTCTCGTTCTCTCTTTCCTTTCCAACCCAAACAACAGCTTAGCTTAAAAAGGCAAAAAAAAAAAAAAAAACACCCACCATTTCTTCTTCCACCCAACAAAGATCTCTCCTTTGTACTTTTAACAATATTTTTTTTTATCATTAGATCAATACCCATTTCCCAATTCTGCAATTCCAGGTCCTTTTCGTGGTACCCATCTTGAATTATTGCTCGGATTTTATTGTGGTGGGGTTCTTGAAGCTAAATGAGGCTGCTTGAATCAGGTTTGGTTGAGCAGAAAGGGGGGCAGAACCTCTGTGGATTGCAGGCGGAGAAGAGCAAGTCGTCTTCGAAGAAGAGCAAGAAAGGGAAGAAGAAACTCATGCCGAGCGTTGTTCAGAAGCTATTTTTGACTTGCAGGGATATCTTCTCAAAGGGTGATGGGGCAGGGTGGGTTCCTTCGCCTGAAGATATTGCGCGATTGCGCGCTGTTCTTGGTACGTTGTTTTGGATCTTTGGTTTGTGTAATTGAGGTTGATTGTTGATTGATTTATTTATTGTGAATGTATTGAAATTGCCAAATTTTGATTGAATTGCATGCTATTACTGCTGATCTTTAGAATTTCGTGTTGATTGTTGGTTTGTTTATCTGGGTGTCTCCAATTTGTGATTTTTATAGAGTTTTGAAGTTTTCCTGGTTGAAGTCTATGCAGAATGAAATAGTTACAGGTTCAATCTTGATTGGGTAATGGTTTTGCGTGGTTTGAATCGTTTGATCCCTTGGGTGTTTGGAGTTTCGTATATTGGATTGATTGATGTGGTTTTTGAATTGTTATGACATGGTTACTCTGCAAAGACTGAATCTCAGTTCAGTATTGGTTTGACCCCACTACATTTTTGAGGAATTTTCATGGAGGGTAATGGTCTAGTTTTTAATGAAATCTCAACGACAAAACTTTTTATATATTTCCAGCATTTTACTAAAAATTAGCAATTTGTGCAAAATCCATTGGATTGTAAAAGCTTTTTATTGTCTATGACCATCTCAAATTCCATGGGGATTGTTGAAATCAAACAAGGAAAATGATAGAGAAAAATGAGTTAGCCGGATGTAAGATGTTATTAATTTTGATTATCTTTGAGGATGTCAGGGTAGAAATCTAGAAAGAAACGAAGTCTCACAAATTGTACAAGGAATGTTTAAAATATTTTTCTTATTTTAGTTATTGCGACGTCAAGTCCTAAGCTGTGACGTTTGATGCTTGTTAATCCAATACAACTGAACCATCAAGAAGGAATTATATTTCATTTTTTTTTTTTTGTATCATTTGTATTTCAAGTCATGGTTATGTTCCTTGCAATAAGGAGATACAACATATGCAACCATGTGTCGATTGAATGCATATATTTTCAAAATGCACATGTATCGATCACTGTGTTCATATTCTGAATTTAATATTCTGGATGAACTTTTGTTACTGTTTGTTTATCTAGGTGATGAATTTTGTTACTGTTTGTTTATTTGGTATCTGAAGGTGCTGCATCTTAGTCTTCCTATCTTTTGTGGTCCCAGATTCTGGATATTGCCAGAATTCAAGCTTGGTAGCCTTTTTTCTGTTTCCTATATGCTGTATGTCCCAGATTTATGGTTGACAGTATTCAGCAGCATGTTATGGAACTGAAACTATACAGATTCGAATGAATTGTGATAAACAGTATTCTGTAGTTACCATAAGCTCAGTAGATGCACACATCCATCTCAGTAAGCTGAACAACTTGCTTCGATCTTAGTTTTTAATATCAAACTATCTCAAGAATTCACGACGCTGTAAGATACCTCATTTGTCACGGTTTAATACATACATCTCAATCAGCTTCCATATTAAATTTACATTAATGTTGGAAACCTTATTGTTGTGTTAGGTGTCAACGATTTCCTCTTTGTTAGATAGGCATGACTTGTTAAAATAAAAGTAAAACAGCGAAAAGGAAAATTATCACCCAAGCATGATAAAGTAGGTTTCCCCTCTACTTCTTTATTTCTTTTTTGTTTTTTATTCGTCGCATAAGATTTATGATACTTATGGAACTTTTGTTGTCTAGATGGCATGAAACCAGAGCATGTTGGTATAAGTGAAGACATTCCCTACTTCAAGTTGCTTAAGAACGATGGATCCCCTCCAGTTACTTATTTGCACGTTTACGAATGCGACAAGTTCTCGGTACATTATCTTCTCCCGATGCTACATCAAACTGTATAGTTTTATTTTTCTGTCATGACACTCTTTTTCCTTCTTGAAGATCGGAATCTTCTGCTTACCACAGTCTGCTGTCATTCCGCTTCATAATCATCCTGGCATGACTGTCTTCAGTAAGCTCCTCTTTGGGTCAATGCACATCAAATCATATGACTGGGCAACTGATACATCCAATGGCACAAAAGATGATGTCAATCATTCAAACTGTAAGTTTTTCCTGCCTAGAGGTTTTAATATTTCCTTAGACTTGATTAATGTATTTTGCAACATTCACAAGTTTAGCCAGGTTGAGTGGGAGGAGCTCCTTCCGTATATTTTTTAGCAGTTACTGTATGCCAGTCAATATTGGTTTTAGGGAAGTACTGGAAAACCTCAATCTTATGTGGTAGACTGAGAGGTCTTGATTGCTCAAGTTAGCAGGCTTGAGGTTCACATCTTTTTGGCGCCTGTACTGGTGAAGGAGATGTTGGAAATTGCCAATTATGATAGTGGTCCTGACTACTCAAGTGAGCTGTCTTGAGATTTAGATATTTCCAATCCCATCACCAAACAAATTTAACGTTCAAACTAGAACTTTTTAAAGGTCACCAATATTGTATAGGACTACCATTCTGGCTAGCGAGCTTTTTCTGTGCTTGGCGTGGGCACAGAAGAGTTTAACATGAATTTTGGCTTTCAGTATGACAAGGACAAAAATCCCATCACCAAATATGTAAAAATGAGTGCAATGAAAACGACATAGTTAATTGAGTGAAATGAAATATAATTAAGTCAGCAAATTGGATATCTTGGTCAAGAGTGGAATTAATTTTGGGACACTACATAGTAATAATAGTATAGATAATATATTTCGTTAGGATTAGGAAGTAACAAGTTGGAAACATAAATTAGTTAGAAAGTGTTGGTTGTAAATTTTGGTAGAAATTGAATGATTGGTGTAGATTGATTTGTATAGCGGATGTGAGAGTGGGATTTATATTATTGTTTGTTTTCTTAATCCTTTGTTGGAAAGTGAGAAGTTGGTAAGGTGGACGTATGAATCTACGGACTTGTAACATCAGCTTTCTATGATGGTAATAGATGTCATATATTCGTTTTGAAGAAGTTCATCTTAATGTCGTCTTCATATTAGTCACATCTCCATTGGTTTAATATTTTTTCCTTTTCCCCCGCCATTAATGTTGTATGACAAAAGAACAAAATTCCCCTTGTTCTTCTTGCTGCATGTTGCAGTGCAACCCCCAGCGACACGATTGGCTAAGGTTAAGACGGACTCTGACTTTACTGCCCCATGCGACACCTCCATACTCTATCCAACTGAGGGAGGTAACATGCATTGTTTCACGGCATTGACATCGTGTGCTGTTTTAGATGTGCTTGGCCCCCCATACTCTGATGATGAAGGCCGCCACTGTACTTACTATCAAGAGCTACCCTGTGCCAGTTTCTCAGGTAACTTGTATCTCTGCTTTACATTTTCTTCTTTGTCAAGTACGATTTAGTCATGATAACAAAATCGTAGGACGGTGGAAACAAGTTTGGAGAAACACCAATACTTCTTTTTGTACACTTCCACTTATTTCAATCCCTTTCAATGTATATGCAAAGGTGGGGAGTTAGACGAATACCATCTTCATTGTGATTTTGGTATACAATGCTATGTACTACACATACATTGGAAGTTTGCTTTCTTGTATAATATTTTGTACAGGTACGGGTATTAATATTGTAGATTTCGTAGTCATTTGATGTTTCTTTTCTGTTATTTACTATATAGGTGACGCAGGGCCAGTGATGGGGAATGCAAATGAAGAATATGCATGGCTCAAGGAGAAGGAAAAACCTGAGGATTTCTTTGTATTTGGAGCCCCGTATACAGGGCCTAAAGTTGCGGATAAATGACAGGCCATCATAATTTCTGTCTCCTTTAGTTGTCTGTTTGCTGCCTTCTTCTCTCTGGACAGAATGAGACCTCTCTTTCTTTCTATAGTTGTTGTGTACATACAACAAAGCAAAAGAAAATAAGAACATTTTGGATTAGTGTACTTCACCCAGTGTTTCCCCTGTTTTTTCATCATGAGGTTCTCTTGTAGGCTTTGTAGTCTTTGATGGGAAATGGCCCCAAAGTTGGGTGTTTGTGGCTGGATGACTTTCACCATTCTGGATGACTTTCACCATTATTTATGCCATTTCCCAAAACTAGAGGGACAACACATGTGATGAATGCTCTTTAATTAGTTTTATACAAGGGAGTAATTGCTGCTGCCTTTTGAATTTCTTTGCCTTCCTATATCTGTCTGTGAGATCAAGTTGAGAATGTTTTCTGGTACATTACCAGTTTTTGTTGTGTATCTAATGATGAGAAAATTGTCTGCCTAATGCTTGCATTGGCCTATTTTGCTAATTGTTGGCTGTTATCGATACCACGGCCTAAAACCTGTGATGTACCCTATCTTTTCTACAGCCCTAAGTGGGGCTTCAAGGGGTTGGAAGGTTTACGTCACTTAAGTTGGGCAGATGGTACAACTGCCTTAAGGTTTTAGGCCTTTAACCCATTCTTTGAATACTTGGTCGAGGCAATAAACCACCTTTGAATACTTTGCCCACACAATGGGGTTAGCCAGATGACATTGCCTCCCAGTAAGGCATGATATTCCAGGGTACACACTAAACTCGATCCTTGGCGGCAGGTTTAACATTTGACCGTTATTGCTACACAGGTTATAATCTGTTTTCTTTGAACGAGGATATCATCTGTTTCAACAAGTTGAATGTTGTCCAAAGTAAGCTATTCAGCTTCCATACAGTTATCTTTTGCGTCTGGTTTTATCCAGATATTGGTTTTTGCAAGATTTTGCATTCCACCTTCTCTTGCGTTTGTAGACTTGCTTGTCTGGCGTACTTGATATGGGACTAAAAAGAGAGATTCTAAATGTCGAGGGAATGAGCGAGGAAAAGAGCGAGGGAAATGAGTTGGCGAGGTGAAAGCCGTTCATTTTCCTCGAGATGCGCTTAAAAAAGTCAACGCACGCATCTCAAGAAAAATGAACGGGTTTCACCTCACCAGCTCATTTCCCTCGCTCTTTTCCTCGCTCATTCCCTCGACATTTAGAATTTCTCGACTAAAAAACAAGATCAACAATGTCACGTCTCAACTTGTCAGTTCAAAGGCTCCAACTTACCTTCCCTTTTCTTTCTTGGACTGCTAGCAATAGTGCCTTGGTGGGAAGTTTAGTAGACTCTGGCACCTGGCCCCTCCTCACCATGCTAGAACAGTTTATTATATCTTAAAAAAAAAATTCTTTTATTTGGATTCAATACACCCGTTCAAATTGAGTTTTGGCACTGCAAATTTAAATTTCCAACAATGTGTTCATTTTCCGCATGGATCTTGCACTACTTCCATAGGCTCTAAGAGAACCAATAGGCTATAACCAAGGATTGTGATTTTGTTTTTCAAGTTAATTTTGGTTTCTTGATTTTAAGAAGAGAAATGTTTCAGTATGTAAAGAAAAAATGAAAAAATTTGAAGGATATATGAAATATATATAATGCATTTAGAGGGTATATAAAATATGTGAAAAAAATGTAAGTAAATAAAATTACTAAACACATTAAATGAAACTTAAATACTAAGAAATGAAACAAACATGAAGTCAATATATAATTAGAAAACCAGAGGGTTGTTTCAAAAATCAATAAATAATTAGAAGAAATGATAATTAGAAAAACTCGGGAAAAAAAAAACTCCGAAATTTGTCCAAAAAACCTTTGAAAAAATGAAAAGGTGATGTGCATCTCGAGGAGGGTGGGCGGTGGGAGGCTCCCTTGTTCCCTAGACTTACTCAATAGCCTTAGGTTGCTTATTTTATGAGAGTTTCCGTTTTTGTTCGGTTCCATTTTTTTCTTTTAGTGTCTTGATGTAATTCTCAGTTTATATATGTAAAGCTATTCAACAAAGTAATAATACAACTCAATGCGGCAAAGCGATTACTAATGTTTTTCCAATCATAAAATTAGTTGGTTGACCACAGCGCACCGACCCTATAGATCCAACCTTTCAGTATGGGGTCAAAAGCCATTATAAAAAAAAGGTAATGACTACTCGACAACACCGAAAGTACTATCTCACACCATTACACTTTTCCACACCGCTTGCTTTATTTTTCACACCACCACTCTTTCTCACACCACCTATATAAATAAGGAAACATCATTTTTCTCCTCCTCATTTAAAATCGAAATGCAAGTCTCCCCCATTCAAATCTCTTACAAAACACAAAACCAACCCCTTGGATCCTCTTCCAAATCTCTTCCATTTTACAACTCTTTCGAACGAGTGTTCAACCCAGATTTTTAACGTAACGTCATGTGTAGTTGCAATAGTATAATATCCTTCCATGCTAGCTAATTGTGTAAATTCACTTTGTGAGTCATGGCTCTTCAACATTTTATATCAGAAGCTAAAAGTGTCACTTTATTACATTATAATGATTCCTATGAAACTTTCCTAAAATCTCACTGTTTTTTAATCGGACGACATGACTTTTGCTGAAAGTGGATATAATGCAGAAATCACACTACGCTGCTCTTTAAAAATCTTCAAGTGAGGTTAATTCCCCAGGCAAGTAGGTTGTAGATACACATCAATATTTGCAAAACAAAGTAAACTACGCTGCTCTTTAAAAAATAAAGTAAACTTCAAAAAAAATTAGAAATCACAAAAAAGAACTATTGTTCACCTGAGACAGTACAAAACCTCGCATTGATCTGGGCAAACACTAAAACAAATGTTGAAAATTTTCATGTTCGCTTAGAACAATGCAAGGTTTTGTAAAAATTTTGCCTGGGTCCAAGTGAGCTTTATTAAAAATCTTGGCTAGAATTCGCATTGTTCTTAGCGAACATGAAATTTTTTAGCAAAATTTTTCGGACAGATTTGCGTGACTTTAGTAAAATAGTCACAACTTTATCATTTCAAAACATTTTCAAGTGATTCAAATTGTGTTTATTAGATAACTCAGAGTACTACAATTTTTGTGTTGATCAACTTGAGAATCAGTCTCGATCGAGCACATAAGTTAGCCGAAAGTCAGGGATACTACACCGTTTTTGTTGCGAGACATATTTGCGCGACTTTAATAAAATGAACATAATTTTCTCATTTCAAAACATTTTCAAGTGATTCAAATTGTGTTTATTAGGCAACTCATAGTAGTACAATTTTCATGTTTTGATAAGGTTGAGAATCGATCTCAATCGAAAATATAAGTTGACCAAAAGTCAGGGACACTATCCCATTTTCATTGCGATACAAATTTGCGCGACTTTAGTAAAATGACTATAATTAACTCATTTCAAAACATTTTCAAGTGATTCAAGTTCTTATTAGATAACTCAGAATACTACAATTTTCGTGTTTGATGAATTTGAAAATCTTTCTCAATTGAGGGTTGAATTAGTTGAAAGTTATTCTATTTTTATGTTACTATTTTTTTTTCAAAAACAGTTTTTAGGTGGTGTGGGTTAGTAGGAAAAAAAATACACGGTGGTGTGAGAGTCCTTTAGGTGGTGTGGAGTAGTCGTTGCCTAAAAAGAACTCTTTTCTCGAGCAATTACAGTTCTGACTATTTGAAACAATAGGATATTAAAGGTGAAACTACCTCAATTGCAAGTACTAATAAAATCATAGATATGAGGACTACATAATTTATCTTGTAATCTGTCGATCAATGTTCTAGCACATCAATTTTACTAATCTTATTCTAAATGAACAATCGAATCTCGACTGCTTATTCTAAACTAACCATATATGCCGCTGCTCAATCACTTCGTAAAATTGATTGAGCATTCCTTTGGCCTGATATTCTATCAATTAGGTTGATGGGGGGATCTCCCACTGATGGGGCACTGGACCAACATCGTATATAACTTCTCTGTGGCAAGACCAAACAAGCCTTATGGCTTCTGGGGTTCCAATTCCAGCGCCTCTGGGGTCTCCAGCTGGTCCAAACCTGTTTCACACAATAAGCCCCCAGTTTAAATGCATGGAAAGCTACAAATAACTATGCACTTTCTTTCTTTGTTAGTGTCTTGCATACCAGTGATTCTGTGGAGCTCCTGTGGTTCGAGCTCGCATCCCTGCATAAGTTGTGCCATTCACAGATTTGCCAATAACTTCCTGCGAAACAAATTTTATAGTGCATAAGTGAGTAAAAGAAGACGTAATGGGCACAAGTACAAATTCATGTAAGCAACTACTACTGCATTAATTTGAAACATAATATAGAATAATAAGATGACACAATGACACAACAAATATCTTTAATCCTTCACCATATGGCGTAGCGGAATGGTGCACAGAGTGGCGCAGTGGAAGTGTTGTGGGCTCATAACCCACAGGTCTTAGGATCGAAACCTGGCTCTGACAAGTCTTTGACTTTTTTATTTATTTTTATCTTTACTTTTTATTTTATTTTTTTATGGTGGATCTATTCGGCCGTTGATGTTTGAGATCACAATATTTAGCATTTTCAGGCTGAAGGCTAAGATCTACTAGGGAGCACTCATAAAGTTCATTCCTATTTAACCTATTTTTGAACTAAAACAGGGATCTACTCGGGAACTCTCATGAACTTCTTTCTGATAATAAAAAATACTAGATAACCAACATACAGAGAATATGAAGCTTAAGCTTACCTGCAGAAACAGAGGGTCATTTGAAACTACAGCAGCAGTTAAATGTGCATGCATTTTCTCAAGTACATCCAAAACCTTTGGTAGTTGATCTTGCTTATAATCAGTGACAACCTGGAACCAAAAAGAAATTATTGAGTAGAAAATTTTGAAAATGAAAGATATGATAATGCAAGATAGCATATAAAAGTAATTGAACGATTTTTTTTTTCTAAAATAAAGGCACATTATGGCTAAAATAAAAAGCAAGCATCCTTTATCAGTACGAATAGCTGTCTTTAAATATATACCTTAGGATAGTATTAGTAATATGTGTAGGCATGAAAATGATACAAGTTAACGATGACAAATTTCTAGTGCAATGATTTCGATCTCTAACCTGGAATGGGCCGAAGATTTCTTTTGTGACAACCTCAAAATTGTTATCTTTGAGAATTTCTTCCAAAGGAACATGAATTGCTGTTGGTTTTATGGCACCGTAGATGTTTGGAATGGAATGATTTTCCAAAGGTTCACCGCCAAAGAGTACCTTTGCTCCAGGTATTTTGAGCAGGTTATTCATGTGCTCTATCATGGCCTCAGTTGTTACCTGCAATGAACAAATTAGTTTTGGATGAAGTTAGGCAGAAGAGTCGAAATAAAAGGCTTTTGGTTATAGATCTAGACATACAATAGAGGCATACAATGCAATCCAAACCCCTGGTTCTACCAGATGTTAGTTCAAAACGGATTTTCTACGTGTCATACCATCAACAAACTCAGGACCCACAACTCAGAAAGGTCAATACATGTCACACCATCAGTAGGATGAGAGCCACTTGACAGATTCTCTAAAGATCGTTCAATCTCGTAATATGAAAAATAGGGCTTTTCTACATGGAACTTACCATTCTATCATGGATTGCATGAAACACAACTTACATAATGGTTATCAATCAGATCTAGTATGATTGTTGTTAAATAAGAAAAGGCAAGATAGTAGTAGAAAACAGAACCACTCACTGTAAGAACTGGACCGATTGTTAAATCTTCAAGCTTCCTTCTCTCAGCAAGGGATTTCATCTTAGAAATAAGTGAAGTTGACTTCCAGTTCTGCATTACGTTGTTAAGAACCAACAGAAATATTGGAAATGAGATGAATAAAACTTTTAGAAGCACAAATCAGTTATAGATGTGATCAAATATTGTATATGTAATGGAAGGGAAGCTTGAAAAATGACCCTTGAAGATGAGATAATAAATAAGGTGAGTGTTCTAACAAATGAAAGGAGATACGGAAAGGAAAAACACAGAATACCTCATGCATGAATAAAATTGATTGAAAAGAACAATTTTTGTCTAAAAATTGAAAGGAGATACGTAAGTGTCAAAAACGGAGTACCTCATGCATGAATAAAATTGATTGAGCAGAACACTTTGGCCACTGCAAGCGTATGCATCTTGATCACACACCCATGCAATGTAATCAACCTGCAGAAGAGATATCGATACATAAATAAGGAGTGGAAAGAAATTGGAAAGTTGGCTTTTGTTTGATTGACCAAGAAAGAAACCTCTTGAACATCAGGGCCCAAAATTTTCCAGTCAAAACCTGCATCTTCCAACTTAACACGACCTTGCAGATCCACGGCCAACTTTTCAGCTACTCGTGAACTTCCAGTGAAAAGCGTCATTCGCGGCTTAGCCTGTTAATCCAATCAAGAAGAGAGTACAACAACTGATTTAAATCCACAAAGATATTAACTACAAAAAACCTGACAACATGATACTTCAAATGAAAATAAACTATTTCACGCTCTGTCACTGTCATCGTTAAAGGTAATCCATGTTAGTGTAGACAATTCTGTTTATTAATCAAACATCTATATAAAAGTGATAATTGATTGGAGTAGGCAAGTAAAGTGAGGACAAATTAAATAATCTGGGGATCTGTAAGAACAAAGTAGGTATATCTAAAAAATTATTGAGCAAGGAAAATTTGCATACTGTGACTCTCTTTGAAAGATATAACACCCTTGAAGATGGTTTTTCAAGAGCTTTCACCCTCAAGTTCGTAACCACTTGTTAAATAAAAATTACTAATTTTAAAGTTCAGAACAAAAAAATATATAGCGTCAAATGACACAAACTCAAAGGAAGAGTTTAAAGATGTTGGCCTTAAGAACAGGATAATTTGAAAAGTTGTTAGGTTTTAACACTAGTTTTATATTACATTTTTCAACCAATGCAAATCTCATAAAAATACCATTATATCAAATGCCTCGATGCATGCATGTTTCTCCATGAAAAACCTAGTAATGCGTATGCTTGAAAGAAGATTAAAGAAAACTATACCTCCATCAATAGTTTGTTCATTGTCTTCCCATCAGAATTGATGAAGTCAACATCCTCCATTGGTAATCCACAGTGGTGAAGTAGCCGAAGCATTTGATCCATTACAATGCTTACCTAGAATAAGAGTATGTGATAAGAAAAAGATTGCATACAAAATAAACACTTTTGTCATCATAAACACCCTATCCCAACAGTGACTATGAAACACGAATCCTCTTTACAACAGAACTATATCTAAAATGGAAAAAATGACAGAGAATCTAAATAACTGAAAGTGCCAGACATTCATTCTATTCCCAAATTTGATAAATATTCAAAATAATTTTTCTGAATGGAAAAAATATTGGTTTTCATTTTTTTCTTTTTCATAACTAATTTATCGAAATAATTGACAAAGTCAGATTTAACACAGGATTGATCCTTAAAAATGACTAAGCATACCTTTTTCTCTGGACAACTAAACATCTGAAACATTTTAATCTGAACTAGTCATACAAATAATTATAAGTGACTGCAAGTTATCAACTTATATATGCCTTCTGAACTAGTTCGCTATCTGCTAAAATATAAGAAGGTTTCTTCTGAGAATGTCAATTACAGAGGTTTCAGATGGTGTACCTTGCTATCAACTTTAAGGAGCGGTTTGTTACCCATATAAAGGGCACCCATCAACTGGAGTACTGGAATTTCTAGTGGAAAGTTGAAGGGAGTTATAATTGTCACCTGCACATTTGGAATTGTCAAGCGAGCAACACAGTGACTATGGCAATCCAACTACTTTTCGAAAACAAAATTTGAACGCAAAAAAATGAATAAAATGTGCATGTCAATCCAAAAACAACTATAAAGATGATAATTGGACATGATTCAACACTTCAAGATAAAATTGGATCAATTGAAAAGATTATGTAGATTGAAAAGAAGTATAAACATTACCGGACCATATGGCCAACGGAAACCGTGGCTCTGCTGACCAAGATGGTTACCAGGTACTGCGAATGACCTTGCAAGGAATCGAACCTGCCAGATCAGTAACAGACAACAATGTCATCAAAGTCGAACAAAATTCAAACTGAATGGTGCTCAGATAAAAGGAAACTGAATGCACAAGGACTAGAGCTAGTAACTGCGGCTTTAAACACGTATAATCTAACATAAAAATTCCTACAGATGGTTTGAACTCTCTCCAGTAAGGTCATCTAAGCAAAACATAATTTTAACAGAAAATTAAGTAGAACACATCATGCAACAATTAACCACCACTTCATCAACTTAATAGTCGTGTCATATCATATGTACTCTGTTAGGGACAATCTTGTGTGGACAAGACAATCTCATATCTGACCATGTGTTGAGTTCGCTAATACTTTCCCTAATTTGAGAATGTTTTAAGTTTTATAGTTGTAGGGAATGGATGTCAAAATTCTCATAGTGGAGCGTCCACTTAAGTGAGTGCAATTGACTATAGTATATTTGCTTGTATCATTTTTCTTTTTTTGCTTTTCTCTAAGGGTATGTTTGGTTACTGATGCAATCGTTTTTCACTCCCTGGTTCCTGCTGACCTGTTGACCTGCACAAGTAGAACACGTGAGCCATGGACCACCGTTGTGGTGGTCGATGGCACTCTGATGCTAAGTTAGACAACTCTGAGAAAGGTGTAATGTTGTAATAGAGAATCTGTAGCGTCCCTTAACTTACCAACTTCATGTCTTATTTACAGTGCAAGGAGTCATGGTTCAATCAGGCCATCGTAGACATAGTTTAGGGAAAAGATCTTCGTGGAGATCTCTCTCTAATTAAGAGTTGTGCTGTAGGAGGGAAGTTCCTTGTTAGCTCTGTACTCCTAGATATGCAGAAAATAATTTACAATCCAAAAGCCATCCGTAGAAGGAAATTTCCTTGTGTGGAAGATACCCTGGTGTTTGCTTCCTAGTTGGAAGCAGAGAGCAGTTGTAGTTGCCCGTCCGAAGCTGATCCTTGAGATACTTGCCTAAGGAGGGCTTACGGATATTGAGGACAGTTGTGAGACGTGTGGGCCTAGCTTGGCGGACTGAAGTCGAGCGGGGCTTAAATCGCTTGGGTCGAATCAGTGTTGGGCTGATGTTGGGGCCTATAGTTCCTCAAGATCATCATGACACGTGTACGGCTCAGGGGTGTGACCGTTTTATGTATTATCATTACATTTTCCCTTGTTATGCAGATTTCCGCTGTTTGGTTGTTTATATACTGACAAAATATTAATTATTCATAAGACTATTTTTCCACTACTCATGGGAATCTAAGTCCGAGGGGGACGCCATGGAATCGAATTCACGGAAACGGTTTCAATTTCCATGTCAATTTTCAGTGCAACCAAAAAGACCCTCAGGGTTTCTCTAAACAAATGGTTTTCCATAAATTAGATGTTGAGTAGCATTGTTACATGACCCACGATTGCATTATGCTTCATATTAAAATTATTAAAATAATATTAATGACATAAATTTTTTTAAAAAAAATTGCGACTATAGATGTGAGAACACTAACTAAACCAAATACCACTACAGATGATAATAAATAATCATTTAGATTGAAAAACTATTTTTTTTACCTGGTCCCCACAGAAATTCTCTAAAAATTTCTGAGTAACAAAAACTTCAGTATAGGCCTGCTGGTAACTCTTCGGGGAAACCCTTTGTACTAGCCTTGTGAAAAAGTCTGACACCTGAAAATGAGATTAAATAAAAAAATTGCACACTGAGAACATTGATGATAGTGATATTGCATAATATTTCTATGGGTTTAGGCAAGGAAAAGAGGAAAGAGATCTTCCTAAATCCCAAGTATGATAGTACCTCAGGCTGAGACAGCATGTGAGCAGCTTTTGTGGAGATGTCTCCATACAATAGATACCTGAAGAACAAAATTCTTCATGAGTTATGTACTTCTAAGCCTTTAATTACCTCACACTAATGTTAAAAACGAGATCAAGTGAAAAGGGAGAAAAGTATGATAAAGCGACTTCCCCCATTTTTAAAACTTTAATATTTACTTAAGGGCTTTTTTTTTAAATAATTAAACCTCTAGTACGGAGGGGCAACCTTGCGATGCCAAACCTTTATTAACACGCAAAAAAATGTAGTACAACCGGGGGTACATTACGACTTTACTTGGCAAAAAATAAATCTAAACATTTACTTAAGGACTACAAAAACAAGCAAATCCTGACAAAAGATGAGAAAATCATACCTCTCTGGGTTTCGGAATGGGTTATGAAGACCATGTTGGGGCACTTAGACAAGCTCTCCACAAATGGCTACACCAATAGACATAATTGAGTTGATAGATACCATGAGCCGTTGATTATTACATTGGTTTGAAGTAGTATAGAAACTTAACCAGCTATGGGAGCAAGATTAAGAGGAAAAAAAATTGAGAAGGAAGCATGAGAAGAAACTTATATAGATGCTCATTATATACCTGTATCCCTGTTTCATCCACTTCAGAAACTTTAATGAATGGCTCGCCATTCAAAGGATCCAAAAGTGTATTCCAATTAGAAGTCTTTTTCCAACTACCCTGCACTGAAAATATCGAAGTCCCACATTTGAACATACGAACTGCCGTTGGAGGACAATTTCAAAAGAGAAAAGAATCTTGTATGAAGTATCTGAACTAGTATATTTGAACAAATGGTTACATTTTTAACGTGTTCATGAACATTTGACAAGATGGACTCGAATGTTATGTCTTAAACCTTTGCTGATAATGTGATAAATAATAAATGCTATGCCTTAAATTATAGTAGTACATACCCAAGTTGTGTACTTCTCCAGGTTGAGAGCCTGATATTCCTTCGGCTTCAACGGTAGCAAAAGGTAAAGTTTGCAAGGATCTACAGCATCCAAGAAGAACTATATGAAAAAGGAATTCTTCAAAGAGCATATGAAAAAATCACCTACAAAATTCCAGGATACTGACAGAAAGATGAAACGGACAAAACTTCGTATAAAATACAATAAAATTTGACCTCATAGAGAAGATTAGGTTGTTCCACATAGAAAAATTCAGACATATGTTTGTCTTTATTGTAATGTTTAATCATCAGCCATCTTTTCCACATTGAAACCGAATCAATTATGGGTGGTGATATATATTGTGGTCGTCAAGGAAGGAATTTGATTCCAGCCATTAAGATGAATGAGACCTTTCACTTTTCCAGCCATTAAGATGAATGAGACCTTTCACACTTCACCATCGTCATCCAACTAACACATCTTTTCTATCTATATATCAAAACACTTCCTAATCTTTGTAACAAACTTTGTACTTCATAATTTCTCTGGTTCCCCATTTCATACTTTCTCCAAGTAATTACAAAAAACAAAGCATTCATCACTTAGTTAGAGCGACACCAAAAAATGCATTATAGAAACCATCTTGATCAAATCATATGATCTAATGCTCATACAACAAACTGATAGCAGAAAATAAAACAGCACATTCAGCTACTTTCAGATAAAAGCAGATCGAATCAACCAAAATTGATTAACAAGTAGTATGATTCACTAATTCTAAACACCCCAACAAACAATTTTTACGAATCTGAAAATCCCAATCAACAAAGACACGAAATTTTTTCCAAAAACAAAATAACAAAACCCATTACATGAAAATCTAAAAATCACATCACAAATCCACAAATTTTTTTTTTTCTTATTTCATGAAACTAACATAAACCCATTACAGAGAACCGCCTAAAGCAACAAGATCGTAACGCACCTGACGTGATTGATAGAAGAAAGGAAGCGATTAGAAGCTCCTCCAACTTTCAACATTTCTCTGCTAAAACGATGCATCTTTGGTCGGTTTCGAGAGAGAGAGTTGTGGGGGTTTTAGATCGAAAACTTCAAGATCTTTGATTTTTTGAAAAAGAAAGATGAGATTGATTAGGCAATAAAATCAGAGGTTTTAATTGTGTATATTATCTTGCTCTATTGGGGTTTGGGGTTCGCTCGAAGTGAGAAGAAGCTCACATGGATTTATAGTACCACTCTTTGCTTTTGTTTTTTTTTTTTATTGTACTAAGCTCAGACGAGTTTCTGACGGGGCGCTACGTATTTGGTTCTCTCTACTGTAGTGTTTTTTTTGTTCTGTTCGCTCGTGGACGATGTCGTGGCATACTATCATTGCCTACGGCTCGTTTTCACCGTCCACGTGTCCCTATAATTTCGCTAAGTTCGTGATTATCCATTAAGCCAATGATTCATTTCGCAAATTGATGCATATGGATTAGTTTGCATTATAGTAGTTTGTAATTTATTACTTTATAATCGCTTTGGTATTAATTAAAGAAAATCAATGCAAATGATGTATGAGTAGTTGTGAGTGTGATTGTGAATGTTGGCAATAATGGTGGTGGTGGTGACGACAATGGCGGTGGTTGTTAAAATGATAGTGGTTGTGCCGCCGATTGTAGTGTGATGGTGGTGGCAGCGATGATAGTTGTGGCGGCTATAGTGATTGTGGCGGTGGTAGTAGTAGTGGTGGAAGTGGAGGTGGCGGCGATTGCAGTGAATATGCTATGGTAGTGGTAGTGGTGGAGGTGGATGCGGTGGTGATTATGCTATGCTAGTGGTAATAGTGGTGGAGGTGACAGCGCGGCAGTGGTTGTGATGGTTATGGTATGGTGGTCGTGGTAGTGGCGGAGATGGTAGTTGTGAAAGTGATGATTATTGGGATGTTTATGAAATAGTTGAAAATACTCAAAGAGATGATCAGAGTTTTGCAAAGTAATGCGGGAGATTTTGTCCCATAAAGTTTTGCAAAATTTTATAAATAGGAGATGCAAAGGTTTTAAATTAAAAATTCTAATAACTGTTTTTCGTAAAGCCAACCACGCACAAAATTTATATAACCGCCGTAAACTTTTGCATTAAGCATTATTTACCCTGTATCAAGCGAAGCCTTAGTAACAAGTTGAGGTGAACAGTTGATTTACACTGGTGGGCTTTCCATTCTTCGATCCAATTCCGATCCCGTTTCGATTTTTTTTGGTCATTTTTTAACTTGATCCCATCAAAATCTCATCTTAATTTAGAGTGAGAGGGGATCGGGATAAATATTTTCATTATCGCCTATCCCAAACTTATTTTATTTAATATGTATGCTTGTTTTCTCATTTATGCCAAATTTATCAACTAATACACATACATGTTCTAGTCAGAGCTCTATTTTTACATTTTATTAATTGCAAGCATCGCATAGGAGTTGACATAAGCTCTAATATCAACATTGACACTAGCTAAAAAAAGGACCCGGGGGGGCTCCTGCGCACATGTCTCAGCCGTCGGATCAGATTCGACGGCTCAGATCGATGGACTTCAAATGCTAGATTTAATTAAAAGTTGATTTCAAAAGAATTTTTTTTGGCAGGGGAGGGTCTCACCAAACATGAATTCTAAAAGGTCTCACCAAAAGCAAACCTTGAAGCTTGAAGCTTTGTCTCTGCAACCCTAGAGGAAGAGGAAGAGAAAGGGGATCTGAGGGAGAGGAATAGGAAGAAGAAGAAAAAGAGGAAGAGGAGCCTGCAAATCTGAGAAAAACAAAGGGGATCTCGATCCTCTTCATCTCCAAAAGCAAACCTCGAAGCTCTGTTTCTGCAACCCTTAAAGCTATGTCTCTCTTCCTTTCCAAAAGCAAGACCTTGAAGCTCTCTCCCGTGAATCATCTCATCTCATCTCCAAAAGGGTTTTATGAAGAGATCGATAGATTTAGCTTTGAAATCAATAGCATTTCATATGTTTGTATGAAGATGTGTGTTTGAATGTGTGGTGGTAACTGAAATGGAGAGATGAATGAACTGAACTAGTTAAGATTTCAAGATCAGATGCTCTTCATGTTCATGTGGACATGCATGAGTTTTCCACGCAAGAGTGTTCTGTTTGTTTAGTGTTAGATTTTTTTTTTTAATCAAGCAAGTGGAAGACCTGCTAACACGAGCTTGTATGAAGACGATTTTTTTTATGTCAAGCAAGTGGATTTCATATGTTTGTATGAAAAAGATTTCATAATAAATCACAACATAAGTTTTTCTTTGCTATATTTTTTTTTTCCATAAGCTGATGTTAAGAAGAATTATCTTATCATTTGGATACAAATTCTTATCTAATGAAGCAATTCTGCTAGAAGTTATCATGTTAGCTACAAACTCTAGACCTTTATATTTGTTTATCTATCAATGTGCGCACAACACTTGCAATCAATTTGTGGGATTGGCTATAAATTGTATATCGTGTTAAACCCCTATTCAACAAGTGAGGCTTAATCAATCTTAGAGTGCCAGAAAGTACTGATCCTTTCACTTGAACCACTTTAGTTGTTTCAAAAGTAAGTATGATCATGGAAAATTTGTGTTGGTTAAAATATATATGAAAGCAGCAGCAGATCCAAAAACCCAAAATTACAGCACTTCATCAGTTCCAGAAACCCAAAATTACAACACTTCAGCACCAAAAATTACAGCACTTAAGGACCAACCGTGTCTCACACAAAAGTTGTAGCAACAACAGTTCAACACCAGCACAAAAAATTCCACAGATCGTGCAAAGCTTCACTCGTTGTTCAGCACTTCAAACGTGGGAAAGCTCTAGTCGTTTAGCGCTTCAAGCGTACCCTAGAAAAAGGGTAATCTGACCTTCGATTCTTCTTTGAAAAGGGGAGATGAAAAGGGTTGGGTTTCTTCGTCTTCGATTTGAGATGAAAATGAGAGATGGGGTGGGCTTCTTCGTCTTCGATCTGAGATGAAAAGGGTTTCTTAGTTGTCGATTTATAGAGCAAAAAGGGAAGAAATAAATCTCAGCCGTCGGATCAGATCCGACGGCAGATTCAAAACTTGAATCAACTTTTAATTAAATCTAGCATTTGAAATCCATCAATCTGAACCGTCGGATCTGATCCGACGACTGAGACATGTGCGCAGGAGCCCCCCGAGTCCTAAAAAACTTCATGTAGTTCCCCTGTCGGAACTAAGATTTTTGTTGCACTTTTATTGATGTTGAGGCATCCTAACTTAAATCGATCTATGATCTGGCATGACTACCTCGGTAGGACACATCCTAGTCATTTATCATGTTCTCCGCCGATTTGATTTGCTGAAGGCGCAGTGCATAGAGCATGAAAGGGTTGCGGATTCTGCGAGTTGTCGCAGTGGGAACTCGAGGCTATTCATGATACATTTGCTTCTGACCTGGCGACATTTGAAGTAGAATTGGGCAAGTTGCGATCCCGTCTGGATGTTGTTGAGAAAGAGTTGTTCGACCGAAATGCTGAACGTGATGAAGTCGTTTGTTCTGCTGAGGAATGTTCTGCCAGTTTTAAGGCTTTTGCTATTCAAATCGCTCAGCTGAATTTTGAGTTTGTCGAGATCAAGTTTGCGGTCTCTCCTAAACTTGCGAATGTTGACAGAGAATTAGAGTCAACCTGAGCTGAGCTGTCATCTGTTACTGAAAAGTTGAAGGTAGGAGAGGCCGCAGATTGGAAAAGAGTGGTCGATGGTCACCACGATTTCTTGGATTTCCTGGAGACGCAGGGTTAGACATGTATGAATACCGTTGCTTTGCTGAGTAGGAATCCAATGATGTCGAGGAAGTCGTTTCGGATTCACAGGGTGATCCGAATGTCGGAAAACCTTCTGAGCCCATACAGCCTGGAGATGTTGCTGATGTTGATTCTATTTTTTAATTGTTTTTTGTAATCTTTTTTATTAGATCAATGGAAATTTTTATTTTGCATTTGTTATCAGCTTTTATTTACGCCATTCCTAGGAGATTTCTGACTCGTTCACCCAGATTTTTACGAATGGCTTCGATGTTCGACGTTCTAGTCATGTAGAAGTTCAAGTTTACAAAATCTGATTCTCTATTCGGATTACGGTGTCATAAATTACAGTCGACGAGAAAAAATTCAACTCTTATGTCCTGGTTTTTATTACTTTGTGGTTGACCAAGCCAGAAGTTTTTATTTTTATGTCCGACTCGTTCGTTCAGTACATGTATTTGTTTTTGCTCGATACACTAGCCGTGCCGAGTATTTTCTTGAGTTAGATTTTTAATTCGACTTTCTTGTCTTGATTGAATTCTTGTCGTTTCAAATTTGAGAGTGAAAGATTTCACTGATAATATATTTTCAAGTGTTCTACATTCTATGGACGAGGTAGCATTTCACCATTTTTGTTTTCCAACCAGTATGTTCCCAGTCTGTTGATTTTTATTACTCGGTACGATCCTTCCCAATTTGGGTTTAGCTTGTCTGCTCATGTTTCTTCGTGATGAGTTGTACTTTTTGTAGTACCCAATCTCCGACCTTATAAGTGTGGATTCGTACCTTTTTGTTGTAATATCCTGCCATACGTTGTTGGTAGATTGTTGTTTTGATGGAGGCAGCTTCTGCCTTTTCTTCGAGGAGATCCAGTCTGACTCTCAGTGTTTCGATGTTGTTTTCAGCGCGAAATTCTTCGTTTAGAATGTTGACATTCCGATTTCCATGGGTATCATTGCTTCTGACCCGTACGCGAGGTCGAAAGTTTTTTCACCTGTCAGAGTTCGTTTTATTGTTCTGTACGCCCAAAGGACGCCGGGTAACTCGGATGTCCACAATCCTTTTGCTACCTGGACTCTTATTTTGATTGCTTCCGCGATTGTCCTGTTGGTGACCTCGACCTGTCAATTTGCTTGTGGACTAGTGGACGCAAAGAAATGTTGTTGAATATTAAGATTTTCGCATAACTCCTTAACATTCTTGCCTTCGAATTGCTTCACATTGTCTGTGACAATTACCCTTGGGATCCCAAATCTGCATATGATGGTTTTCCAAAGAAACTTCTCGACTTGGTCTTCTTCTATCTTTGTGAGGGGCTCTACTTCTACCCACTTTGTGAAGTAGTCTACTGCTTCGAGGATAAACTTCTTTTTATCGGAGGCTGGGAGAGGTCCTACTATGTCCATTCTCCATTGTGCGAATGGCCAGGGGCTGCTCATCGGGATCAGGTTCTATCCCGACATGTGGGTGTATGGGGCAAATTTTTAGCATTTGTCGCATTTGCGAAAAAGCTTTTGAGCATCTACTTGCATCGTTGGCCAGTACCCCAGTTTGAGAGCTTTATGGGCCAGCGTTCTTCCCCCTGGATGATTTTCGCATGTGTTGTGGTGGATTTCTTGCAGGACGTATTCAACATCTTCTGGTGCAAAGCACCTTAGCAACGGGCTCTAGGCAGACCTTATGTATAGTTTGTCATTGATAATTGTATATTTTGCTGCTCGATTTCCTAGCTTTCTGGCTTCAATCTTATCTGTTGGGAGTTCTTCGTTTGATATATATGCCAAGATTGGAGTTGTCCAGTTGTTTTCTTGATTCACAACGCATGCTTCTTCCGCTTGGTTTGATGGAGGTTGCTTCTTGTTTCTTTTCAGGGAGATCCAGTCTGACTTTTAGTGTTTCGATGTTGTCCTCAGCGCAAAATTTTTCGGTTCGGAATGTTGGCATTCCGATCTCCACAGGAAACAATGCTTCTAATTCGTACGCGAGGGCGAAATGTGTTTCTCTTGTCGGTGTTGGTTTTGTTGTTTTGTTCACCCAAAGGACGCCGAGTAACTCGGATGTCCACAATCCTTTTGCTGCATCGAGTATTCTTTTGATTGTTTCCAAGATTGTCTTGTTGGTGACCTCGACTTGTCCATTTCCTTGTGGATGAGTGGGCGCAGAGAAATGTTGCTGGATGTTCAGATTTTCGCATAACTCCTTAACCTTCTTACCTTCGAATTACTTCCCATTGTCTGTGACAATTACCCTTGGGATCCCAAATCTGCATATGATGTCTCTCCAAAGAAACTTTTTGACTTGGTCTTCTCCTAAGACCGGATAATTGATTTTTGCATCCGCGAGTGTTTTATTGATGTAGTATATTGATTTTTGCATGCCTTTGTCTTATTGTATCAACACTGAACTCACTGCGTGATTGGACACAAATAGATATAGATACAATGCTTCTCCTATGTTCGGTTTTATTAGTACCTTTGTGCTTCCCATGTACATCTTAAGGCTTTGAAAGGCTTTCTCGCATTCAACATTTCACTCGAATGTCTTGTTCCCCTTCAAAATTTTGCAGAAAGATAGACATTTGTCTGATGATCTGGAGATGAACCTATTCAGAGCTGCTATTCTCCCATTAAGACTTTGGACATTTTTACGTTTGTTGGTGACTGCATGTTGAGAAGCGCTTATATCTGCTTCGGATTGGCATCAATTCCTCTTTGGTTGACCATATACCTGAGGAACTTCCCTGACTCTACTCCAAAGGTGCACTTCTCTGGACGTAGTTTCATCTTATACTTTTGTAGCTGAAAAAAAACTTGTTCAAGATTTGTGACGTGGTCTGCTTGGCGTGAGTTTTTACAAGCATACCATCTATGTAAACTTCCATTGTTTTGCTGATTTGATCTTTGAACATTTTGTTCACTAGCCATTGGTACATCACTCGCGTTCTTTAATCCGAAGGGCATTACCTGATAATAGTATGTATCCCTTTTTGTTATGAAAAATATTTTTTCTTGATTGGAAGGGTACATCTGTATAGGGTTGAAAACCGAACCGACGGTTCAGTTTTTCACCTAAATCGTGAACCGAGCTGACTTTGGTCAATTTTAAAAATTTCAAATCGAAACCGAATCGACCGTTGACAAAACCGAATCGATTCTAATTTATGCAAATCGTAACCGAACCGACTAAAATCGAAACGACTGACCAACTATTTTAAACATATTATATTATTTTTATAATAATATATAACATTTAAATTATTTTTATATAAATATATATTATTTTTATATAAAATATATATTA
The DNA here is from genome assembly GCA_003290165.1 of Berberis thunbergii. NCBI lineage: Eukaryota > Viridiplantae > Streptophyta > Magnoliopsida > Ranunculales > Berberidaceae > Berberis > Berberis thunbergii. Next base: position 234,696 of record QNQO01001247.1, read on the forward strand.
TTTATTATACATATTTGGTCGGTTCGGTTTTGTCTGTTAAAATCACATAGAAATCTAAAATCGAACCGACTAATTCGGTTTTGAATTTTTTTAAAATCAAAACCGAACCGAACTTAAACCGAATCTATCGGTTTAATCAGATTTTTGTTCAACCCTACATTTATATCTGATTATACTCGGAGTATGCATCCATGAAGCTCAGCATTTTATGCCCGACAGTTGCATCCACTATTTGATCTATTCGCAAAAGTGGGAAACTGTCTTTAGAGCAGACCTTATGTAGATCGGTATAGTCCATGCACACCCTTCATTTGTCGTTTTTTTTTTACTAACACTGTGTTTGCCAACCAATTCGGGTAGTGAGCTTCCCTTATCATCCCTTCATTGAGTAGTCGGTGCACTTCTTCGTTTATTGTCTAATTTAGCCATAAGCATCTCTACTCGGGGGTTTGAGGGGATTCTCCAAGATGTTAGAGATGTCTGAATTGTTACCTGTTGAAGTTTTCTTCTAACAGGTGCAGTTAATTTGACGGTTGTCGTTGGATTGATGTTAGGTCACATGTTATTTTGTTCACCGCTAGATTGAGTATTCGCGGAGTGTTCCATTGATCTTGATAATTGTTTGATTGTTAACCAAGTCTCAGTGAGTTTGTTACTGAATTTTCTTTTTGGAAATGAAACTCGTTGTTCCCCACATACTGTGCCAAACTGATGCATCGATAAATCGTCCTCCTGTGAGTTTGACCTGCAAAACAGACGTTAGATTGCCAACGACCACCTTTTTGGTGGTTGAAACACTTTGATGCTTAAGTCAGAACCTCTGTTTGAAGAAGGAAATAAATCTGAACAAAACTCACTTAAAGTTGCATACTTGTGTCGAATGTTCTCTTTACCTTTTATAATGGTCGTGGTTAATTCTCTGCGTGACTTAAGCATGTGAGGCGCAACAGAAGGAGATGTTTCTCGTAACAATCTCCTCCTTAATGAAGATGCGTCCGTGGAGACATAACTCCCTCTACGACTCTTTTTGATGCAACGTTCATCTTCTTTATGAGAGAACTTGTGTCGGGCCTGAATTTGGGCTTTGATTCGTACGAGCTTGGGTTCGGGCTTCGTTTGTATGTCCTCATTAGTGGGCCTTGTCTGGGTCTCTGTGATTGGTTTTATTCTTCTTGGGTTTTATGAGTTGACCCACAGATTGGACGTCATATCCTTGTGATGAATGTTCTCTGCCACGTGTACGACCGTGATGATTGGTCTATTTTGATGTATCATCAAACTTCATATATTTGATTTCGGTCTCTTGGATTGACTTCATCTTTGGTTGACTTTGGCTTTGATTTTAATTGGCGCATGACTTGATTTCTTCTTTTTGCATTGTGGCCTTTAGTTGAGTCTTCACGATCGCATTTGAATGATATAATTTCATCGATCACTCACAACCCAATATGCGTGACTTTATAATTCAGTTAATATGATTATACAATCTCCGCTTAACCTACATTAGTTTTACAAGCTTAACCAATATTGTTTTTGTACTAATTCACAAATAATATTTTCAACAAGGTCTCAATTTTTATTTTTGTAATATTTTTAAAGATGTTTGATGTTTTAGTCGTTAAAACAAACTTTCTATTATTGTTTAAAAATATTTTTTTTATTGCTTCACTGGTCATTGGTAAAAAAAAAAAATTACCCCTGACAGGAAAAATGGCTTGTAAATCTCATAAATAATCACATAACAATAGAAAGAAACACAGTGGCCAAACGTATCAATGATCCATAAAAAATAGTTTTCTTTTTCCTAATGAAACCAACTTAGATATCGAACAGGTTTCAAGTCCAACCTATTCTATAGTCTTCTCATAGAGTCCCCTTGGAATTGGTTTGATGTGAAACTTGAATTAAAAACCCTAATGAGTTAATAGAAATTGCAACTTGCTATATAATTTGAACAACAATCAAGGTTAAAGATTCTTAAAAATAAAAAATAAAATAAATTTTTTTTTTGTTGGTCACCTAGGTTTTGATTGGGTTGTCCTTACCAAAGTTTTAGGAAGAAAATAGACCTATTGTATTATTTTTATTGTGGTCTAAAGAAAATGCATATTAGATGACTATATTACATGTTACAGATAAGCTAAGCAAGCATTATAATATAATATAAAGGTATGTTTAGAGTGGAATCAATGCTTACAAAGTCCAACAAGCTAAGTTTTACGTAACATGATATTTATTTAGAAGGTATGTTTAGAGTGGAAGGCTTAGGAAGTCCAACAAGACAAGTTTTTAAGTAATATGATAAAATAGTAATATTATTATTATTATTATTATTATTCCCTTCATTACCTTATTTCGTGTTTCCAATTTTTTATATTAAGAAATGATAAATATGAGAATTTATTTAATTAAATGTTAAGTTTATTAATTGATGAGAGAATCAAGGGTTGTATTTCCTATTTTCCTTTATTACGAGGATTTGAATATTGGAAGCCACAAGTCATTAGAAGAAATGAGAGAGGGTGGAAAGGATAAGGTAGTTGGAAAATGTGCTTAGACGAATCACAAATAGACATGAAATTGAAATTTTTTCCGTGAATTCGATTATGATGCCTCATCTTTGAACTTGAATTTCTATGACTATGACTAATGGGAAAACAGTCTCATGAAGAATCAATTTTCTATCAGTACATAGAAAACCATATAGTGGAAATCTGCATAATAAGAAAAATTAAATCAATTTTTCAAAAAAAAATGAAATCCATTTCCCAAAGAAAAGTGATTAACCAAACATACCATAATAAAAAGAAGAAACAAGGAAGAACTAAGTGTAAATAGAACATTTAGATATATACTTGTTTACAGCCTTAAAACAATAGTTCAGCTAAGCAATGACTAATTTGATTAATTAGTATCTTAAAATCAAAATATATGGTCCCAAAAGTCGTTAACAAAAAAATCTCAATAAGTCAATTGAGATAACATTTAAGAATTTAAGATGGCTTCCTAATCAACTCAACAATCTCCATGAGTTGCAAGGGTTTTGGGCAGTCAATAGCAATATTCTTGATGGTGGTACTTTGTAATTCTTTTACAAGGTTCAAAGTCTCTTTTTTAGACCAAAATGTTGATTCTTAAAAAAATGGCAAATACCATTAAAATTTTTCAGTCAAAAGGCCAATCTTGAGTGATTTCCTCTAAATAAATTCGCTCAATTTGAACTGAGAAAAATTCAAGAAAATCATACAATAGTTTATATAAATTGGATGAGACGCGTAAAAAAAAAACTTTCGAGCAAGTCAACTTCCAAGCAATTCAAGTAATAAATTAATACAAAAATGCTAGGAAACCAGGTTTTGCAACCAATCGAATAAATAAAAAAATTAACAATGACGATTAGCTGCACTATTCTTGACATGGGGTCTAATTAAGAAGCCAAATCAATGTATAAAACTATATAAATTTATGAACTAATTAAGTACGCAAAATGTTTTGTATTTTGATATTGTTAGAAAAGTATTACCTTTGCGTAGGAAGCGTTGGTGGCTAAAGAAGGTTTATCTATTTTTTTTTATCCCATAACAAGTGGTTCTGTGTGGATGATTGACAAAAGAGTTGCAACTAAAAACCTTTCAAGTAGTGTGTTACATAAACCAACCAACAAAGAGAAGACTTATTGACCCTTTCATCTAGTTGTTTTTCTTCATTTCAGCCCTTGTAGTGAACTTGCAAATCCATTGACCATATATATATATACATCAGAAATTCTAACCGGCGAGTAAATCAGCGAGGGAGGGGGTGCAACCCTCCATCCCCCATCGAGATGCGTGCCTTTGCACATTTCGAGGGGGATGGAGGGTTGCACCCCCCTCCCTCGCTGGTTTCCTCGCCAGGGGTTCATATATACATTTCTTCATGAACAAATTGCAAACCCTTTTAACAATTTTCTTATTGGTAAGAGGACCTTTTATAATTAGGTTGCATCCACTGTTTTCCAACTTTTCTCTTCTTTGGTTTTGATAACTCTCACCAGGAATTACCAGGTCAATAGTAGACTTGTAACGGATAGAATCACAAATTCAAGAACATTTGTTTTTAATGAGAAGCAAAGACAAACAATGTCATCAGAGTAGGTGATCGACTTTTGATTTATAATTAACTCTTACGCGTTACATAAGGCGGCCAGAGATTTATTAACCATTGACGAAGAGTTTAAACCATACTTATGCAGCATGCTTTCAACAGGATTATTGACAAAGACATGGAAAGATTAATTGAGTGGTTGGTAGGAAATATGATATTTGTATATGATCACGCTGTGCACGAGTAACTTGAAAGAGCTAGCAATAGCATTGACATTGATAACATTGACATTTAGAGTTGATTTTAGGATTATCTGACCAAATGTAGTAAGATTATTTGACCTCGTAAATTATACAACAGTAAGAGTTCAAATCAAGTACATCACCCCTGATCAGTAAGTTGAATATATATATCAAGTTTTTGGATTGGATTTGGATTTGCAGAGAAAATTAGCTAAATTATGTAGGGGGCGGTGTGCGAAATGGGAGATCAACCAAAGGGTCCCTCTCTCAGAACTGAAACAAGTTACTTGGAAAGAAGAAAAATGAAGAAAGTCGTAAAAGTGTGACGATTGAACGAGGAGGAAAACAGAAATTTGACCCGAAACCTATGGAAATTGAAGCCTGTATGTGTGAGGACATATCACATTTTGCACGAAGCTTCAAACATAGGTGTCAAGTGGTGATGGGTGTAGTTAACAATAAAAATGCCTGCTGACTCTGATTTAGAAATTGTGGGGGCCGAAAATTGCGGCTTCAATCCTACATCTTCAAGTCATATTCCAATCTTTCTTTCTTTCTGTCTAAGAATGATCACTTATCCACTACTCCTAGTAGCATTCTTGACTGGGGATATTATCGACATGAATCCATCACAGCCCGACCACACACTGAAACATACAGAAAAGGCAGATCTAGCATATATCAAATGTCGGGATTCATGGATGGGTGGAGTGAATTTTTTTTTTTTTTAATCTTAATACTAGCAGTGATGATACTCGAATATGCAAACTCTCTTACATTATTAGGAGTGTCTAATTATCAGAGCTATAGTTGAATGACATTTCTTCTGCACCGCTTCATTGGAATCCATCACAACCACATCGACCATGAGCTTAAATTTACAGAGAAGGCACATCTAGCACTACCACATATCAAATATTGAGTGTTGATGGATGAGTCGAGTAAATGTTTTAGTCTTACTAATAGTGATACTCTAAATATGCAAACTCTCGGTGTTATTATAAAAAGAAAAAAAAAAGAGCAAAGTCTACTACATCGTAAGAGATTATTGTATCAAATAGGCAGTTTTATAACAACCCTCAAATAATATCACTTTTGTTTACAAATAACAGTCAAAATTAACCTGGATCACAAAAAAAAACGATACAATAAATTGGTAGTATCACTTGTGACACCCAATTGACATATTTAGAACACAATAATGATATTTTTTGGGATTGTTATAAATATGTCAATTTGGTATAGCGGATCCCATGTCTAGTTATCTTAGCTATAATTGGTTGTCATTTTAATGTGTAGCTAGCAAAGTAATGGGTGTGGAGCTAAGGCCTAATTAAGGGGAAAATCTTGTAGGTGAACAAATAGGCAAGTACATAGAGTACATGATCAACCTTTTTGGACAAAAAAGAAACCTTGCCTTTATATTAAACGTTGAAGTTGAATTCTTTGCTGTTTTAAGAATGGAAATGAATCACTATAGATATTTTGTTTGATTGGGTGTATTTTGGAAGTTAACATTTTGATGCGAGTGTCATAGATGAGAACTTGGAAGGAGGGGGTTCGAATTTGCTTATAATTAAAATGCAAAGTCAAGAAGAGGGAGCAGCTCTTTATATCTTTATATATCAAGAGTCTTTTGAGAATTAATGCAGCTTTTGTATTAGAAGAGGAGCAAGAAAACTGCATCTGTCAAGCTCTTTCAAACAGCCATGAATGAAAAGTCATTGATCAGTTCAAGATCTGGTCATGAAGCTGTAGTGAAACAAGAAGACAGAGTTGATTCGTTTATCGGGAAAGAACAAGGTGTTGCAGAGATTGCACAGGTGAACCTCTTTTTCCTTGTTTCCAGCTCTTTCCATACCTCATTTAATCAAAGAAGGGTTTTCTACCTCCTTTAGGGTTGTTTGTATGTTTATTGATTTGTGAACCAAGTCTTAGAACTAGGAGCTAGCTGGATGAATAATTTAGTTTGCAACTTTGCATGACAATATACACCAGATCGATCGGCTTTTGAGGAGTATCATCTGATTCTGAACAACAACTCATGCAAACCTAGCTAATTTTTCATAAATTTATGTGTAGTATTGATTTAGTCTTTGAGATATATGAGAGGAGGTTAATAACAAAAATCTTGAAATCCAATAAGCTAGGTAGAAATATCCTTTGGTGACAATTCTTAATTTTGTTGGATTTTAGTACTTTTTTTTCTTCTGTTATAAGAGACTACAAATTAATCTTGAATGGAAGTATAAAATTTACAAATTCTTTCTTCGGTTTTCTGATTATCCAGATTGGAGTTGAAGGGAATGTCTTTGATGAAAATAAATCGATTATGCACTCGACACCTAACAGAAAGGACACCGGCGGTGTGCAAGTAAAACCACAATTATTAGGAGTTGTGTTGGAATACTAAACTCACTCCAATTATCCATGGGCCTAAAATTGCCCATGTTCTTATTCACGGTAGTACCGTGTGAATATAGTTATAGTCCCATGACCCCGCGTTCGCTTTCGCTTGATATATGATTAGATTCGCATTCTCTACAAGTTCGAGCTTTTAGAGAGTTGGCAATTTATCAAGTTGTATCTATAAAAACTAGTTTTGAAATTTGCATCAATTTCTATATAATTATTCAATTCTTTAATCAACTGAATCATTTTCATAATTTATCCTTATATTCTACACACAAAGTCTATCAGCAATAAATAGTACTACATGCCTACACCATTATAAATATGTTTTTCACACGAGATCATTAATTGTTGACATGCAAGTTGCATATGATAATGGTTCTAGATGATTATGATTGATTCGATGCTGAAGATAACACTGTCTAATGATCATGTTAAGTTGTTAACTGGCCAGCTTAAACACTCAAATACATAAAGACATCATCCATCATGAAGCAATATTACTGAAAACAAGAGGATTTTCTCAACATATCCCATACTGCTGTCGTTGAGTCAATCTGCAGGATCAATGAAAACGAAGTACAATCAAATTTACGAATTTATCTAACAAAAAGAACAATTCTATTTCGTCATGGTTCATGGATCATAAGTATAAGTAACATACTATTACTTATATACTCATGATCATATTTTACTCAAATCTCATTTAACCGTAATACTTTTGACATTTATTATAGCTTTCAATTGCTATAACAGATAGACAATCGATCATTATGATCAACATTTTGGTTTGGTTTAAATTCCTATATAAAGTATATGCCTACATTACTTCTTTTTCTGGTATATAACTTTTCATTTTTGGACTAATTTGAGTTTCTTTTGTGTATCTCCAACTAGGCTGATCAACTGGTATCTACAAAACTCGAAATGAATGAAATGAAAGAAGAAAATGATAGATTAAAGAAGCTATTAGATCAGATAATGAAGGATTACCAATCACTTCAAATGCACCTCTTTGACATTGTTCAACACGAACAAGGTGCTAAGAAATCCACAAATACAACTCCTACTGATGAAGTTGCCGAAGAATCTGAACTAGTTTCACTCAGACTTGGCAGAAGTCCTTCAAGTGAACAGAAGAGTACTGAAGAGATAAAAAACAACAGTTCAACCAAATCAAAGCGCGAGGAGGATTTACAAGAAGGTCTAGCTCTTGGGTTGGGTTGCAAGTTTGGCTTGACTAAGTCGCTTCAAATGGAGCATGGCTTGAACCCGAGTCCAGAAAACAGTACGGATGAAACAAAGAAGGCTGACAGTGATGAACAATTGCAACAAAGTAAAATCCTTAAGACGGTGAGAAGCCAAGAGGATGAACCTTTACACCAGCCCCAAGTGAAGAAAACTAGGGTTTCTGTCAGAGCTAGATGTGATGCTCCAACTGTAAGTATCCAATCTTCAATCCTTTGTACATGGACGTGGTTGAGACAGAATAATATAGAGCTTTATACATTTAAGTTCACCTATATTAGTGTACAAAATTGTTGAAATTATTTTGTTATTTTTTGTAGATGAATGATGGATGCCAATGGAGGAAATATGGACAAAAAACTGCGAAAGGAAATCCTTGTCCTAGGGCGTACTATCGTTGCACAATCGCATCGGCATGCCCTGTGAGGAAGCAGGTATTTTCTTTCTTTCTTTTTAATTATAATGTAATCAATCTGGTCATATTTGCATTAGAAAAATTATAAAATCTAATATGTTCTGAATATCAGGTGCAAAGAAGTGTTGAGGACATGTCCATATTGATCACAACCTATGAAGGAACCCACAATCACCCACTCCCCGTCTCAGCCTCTGCAATGGCTTCCACCACCTCTGCCGCTGCTTCCATGCTAACCTCCGGCTCTTCAACCTCTCTATCACCACTGGGAACCACCAACACTGCTACTACTTTTGATATTCAAAGGTTACTAAACTTCACCCTCCCCCATAATAATGCAAGAGCAAGTCATTACACCTTAACCAACCCGTCCTTCATCTCATCTTCGCCATCCCACCCTACCATCACCCTCGACCTGACTGCACCATCATCATCATCATCATCATCATCATTATACTTTCCTACACCACCAAAATTCTCCCCTCCAACTCCAAGCTTCAACTTCTCTACCTTGGAATCCAACTCTGTACCAACCTCATCTTGGAGCAACAATGTGCAATCAGCTAACTATGGATCTCAACCATACAACAAAACCCAATAGGCTCTTCATTTGCAAAACAAGCCCAGTTACAATACACCCCTTACATGCAAACGAACAACTATGCCATTAACCATGACAGCATTGAAGCTGCAAGCAAGGTCATAACATCGGACCCAAGTTTTCATGCTGCATTGGCTGCTGCAATCTCTTCGATTGTAGGCAATGGTGGTGCGATGGGAGCATGTGGAGATCAAGCTGGGAGACATAATGATATCCAGAATAGCAAAAAATGGGCTGAACCATTATTGGCCTTGAATAAGTCACCGTCCTCTTCGAGCCCTCCACGAGAAACCTTGAGATTTCTTCAACCTTCATTCCCATTTTCTTCCACAGCTTCTGAGGTAGAAAGTAGGGACAAAATGAATTAAAGGGGTTCTAAATTTGATGACCTTTAACATTTTTATTTATTAGGATTTTAAGACATGTTGTAACTTGTTGTTTATAAGATTTTATATGCTACTATATCATAGCTGTACCATTTGGTTGTATAAATGTTGAAATTGATAATTTTGAGGGTCTCTGTAAATTCGAATGTGCAATGCAATGCAATGCATTTGCAATCAAGGAAGCATTCCACATTTTTCCAATAATTCTTGGGTTATTTTGATTTTGCCCCCATTAGTTTATATACAACAAAGTTTGTTCATCATTTTTAGAAGCTACCCGAGTCTAACCCCCATTTTCTAACAGACCTGTTAGGTCAATTTCGTGGACTTGCACAAGTGAGATCCATGACCCCTACCAAGATGCATCAAAGGGTTGTGCTTTTCAATATGAGTCTCAGTCTCATCTATCGGTTGCTAAAAACCCTTATCCATTCTAACTTCTATGCCCTTGGAATATTGAACCCTGCAACGACTCACTTTCTAAACTACCCACAGTTCTGGAATATTTGCCAACAGTTCTGGATGAAATTTGGCAAGCTAGGTGGTTCAGAACAATTGGGCAGATCAACATGGAAGCAATGGATAGCATGGGAGATAGCTTTCAAGATGGACAACAAACTATAGCTTGATTGAACCCTGAAAAGACCTCAGATGATGGACTGTCTACACATATACAAACATGCATAATACTCACAAAATTGCATTCTCATTTTCATGTTGTATTTTCTCATATTAACAACCCAGGTGCATATGGCCAGAGATGTGCAACAACACACTCCCTAAGATAGAGGATTGTGGGCCAGACAGTTTTGAACTTCTTGTTTTGATTTGCTTTAATTAATTGAAGTTGGCTAAGGGATAAAACAGAAAGGATGCCTGCACCAATTAGCGTTTTTGTAACAACTTTCAAAACAATATTATTTTTGAGATATTACAATCCACCAAACAATTTCAATTCAAAACTAAATTTAGTCAAAAACATGAAAAATTGTAACACAAAAAATGATACAATAAGTTGGATCATCATGAATATTATCACTTTTATAACCATATTCTTCATGGTGATACAATTATTGTATCATTTTGTTTGTGAAAATGTGTAAAATTGTTAGGTGGATTGTTACACTTCAAAAGTGATACTGTTTTTGGGTTGTTACAAAAATGTCAATTTAGTGTAGTATATGCTTCCCCAAAGCACTAATACCCATTGGCAACGAATACTCACACCACTATAAGTATTTTTCAGTGTTCTAAAAATCGGCTTGGGTGGCATCTAGGTGCAAGAAGGTGGAAAACTGCCCAGATTAATGGCTGGGCGGGCTGTCTGGGAGGTTCTGGGCTGTATGGGCGAGTTTGGGCGGGATCTAGGCGGGGTCTGAGCGGTCTAGGCGGTCTGGGCGATTTTTATTTATTTTTTAATAAGGTTGATTGTGTTTTTATTTTATTTTCTTTCCTATTTTTAGAAATAAACTATTTAATTTTTTTTTATTCAGTATATGTCTAAATGTAACAAATGATGATTACTTAATGGAATTCTCAAATGATCTACCGGTACCAATTTTACTAATGTAGATTTTATCAAACATAACTGAGATTATTCATGCAATTTGAAGAAAAATAAAAGAGTACACAAGTTCAAATTATATAAAGTACCCATCATGACCAACTTCAGTCATTTGAGTTTTAATAAATTTTGTTCACAATTGTTAATTTTTCATGTTTTTAAATTTTGCATATGTATATTGGCATTAAATTGGATGTAATTGATAAGGTATTATGTTTAACTTTTGTAAATTATTAAAGTAATAATACAAAACCTAAGACCGCCTAAGTGCTAGGCACCTGCTCGCCACTTACCCAGCGCCTAGCAATTTTTAGAACACTGGTATTTTCTCACACCATTTTACTCTTCTAGAGTACCTACTTTTTTTTTACACCATCATACTTTTTCATACCACCTATATAAACAAAAAACCAACATTTTTTCATTCCCCCATTCAAATCGAAACGTGATTCCTCCCACCCCCATTCGAATCTCTACCCTCTCCCACATTCAAATATCTTGAAAATGTCTCCCCACATTCAAATATCTTCCTTCTCCCTCAAAATCAAAACCCTTAAAAATCGAACCCCAAATCGCAACCTCCCCAAAAAATTTCAGAAAAACAAAGTAATCTCATGAAAACTTCAGAAATATTTTTAATCACAAAACAAAATAAACTTTTAAAATAAAAATAAACAAAAAAAACTATCGTTCGCCTGAGACAATTCGAGGTTTTGGCAAAACCTCGCATTGATCTAGGCTAACAGTAAAAAATTTAAGCAAATTTTTTTGGACAGATTTGTGAGACTTTAGTAAAATGCCCATGACTTGTTCATTTCAAAATATTTTCAAATTATTCAAGTTGTATTTATTAGATAACTCAGAGTACTACAACGTTTTTGTTTTGATCAACTTGAGAATTGGTCTCGGTCGAGCACATAAGTTGGTCGAAAGTCAGCAACACTATCCCGTTTTTATTACGATACAGATTTGTGCGACTTTAGTAAAATGACTATAACTTGCTCATTTCAAAACATTTTCAAGTGATTCAAGTTGTTTTTATTAAATAACTTATAGTACTACAATATTTTTATTTTGATCAAATTGAGAATCGGTATTGATCGAGCACATAAAGGAGGCCGAAAGTCAGAGACACTATTTCGTTTTCATTGCCAGACAGATTTGTGTGATTTTAGTAAAATGACCATAACTTGTTCATTTTAAAACATTTTCAATTGATTCAAGCTGTGTTTATTAGATAATTCAGAGTATTACAATTTTCATGTTTTGATGAGCTTGAGAATCGATCACAATTAAGCATATAAGTTGGCCGAAAGTCAGGGACACTATCTCGTTTTCATTGCGAGATAAATTTGCGCGACATTAGTAAAATGACCATAACTTATTTATTTCAAAACATTTTCTAGTAATTCAAACTGTGTTTATTAGATAATTTGGAGTACTACAATTTTCGTGTATTGATGAGCTTGATAATCGATCTTAATTGAGGGTTTAAATTGGTAAAAAATTACCATATTTTACATTTTTTTCATTTTGAGTTTGGATTTCTCTCTTAGAATATGCATATTTATTGGTGGTGTGAGTAAGTAAAAAAATAAAAATACTAAAGTGATAGTGTGAAAAAGTGCTTTTGACAGTGTGGAGTAATCGTTGCGATACCCATTTTATAGGTATACTCTCTCATATTGCTAAGTTTTACTTTGCCCCTTACATTTTTTTAATATTCTTCATCATTTCAAAGAAAACATATGGTCGGTCAAAAAAAGTGTTATCCTATATGTCCCCCCTTTCTCTCATTTTTTTGGCTATTTTTTTTTAACGTTCTTTTTTCCCTTCAAGCTTTCCTAAGTGTAACAGTGGGCAACCAGACAGACGACCAAGACTTCTTCAAGATCCCATGAGTTTTGCTACAGCCACGTGTTGTGACCCCTACCACATGCAAATACACTTGGAAACAAGACCAAACAATGAAACCTTTTCTTTTGCAGATGTTCAAACAAACCAAAAATCGACCAAAATCAAAGAGAAGAAGGAGATAGAGATAGTGAGATAAGAGGAACATCTATTGATCAAGACTCTGAAACACCCAAAATCAAAACAGGTATTTATGTTTATTTGGTAAAAGTTTTTTATTGTTGAATTGTTTCTCCTTCTGTAACAGCAGTAGAGATTTCATATACTTTTAGAGTACCTTAAGAATGATGAGTGGGATTCATCTATCTGTAGATAACTTGAATTTGAAATCTTTCATGGTTAAAATTTTATTGGATGAGAAAGTCATACAATTTGGAGTTGGAATTTGTTGTTGTGTTGTTTATAAATATCATCAAAGAAAACTATGGAATGCTAAGAGCCCCATTTGATTTGTGGCTTATAGGATTGTTTTGTGATCCTTTGGAATATACAGAGTTGTGACCTTTGGCAGGACTAACTTTCCTCAATGAAAAATGCTAGGAAACCAGGTTTTTGCAATCATGTTTGAGTGATCTCGAAAGAATGATAAAATCTCCAAAAAAAAAAAAAAAAAAAAAAAAATTATGTGTATCTCGAGGTTGTAAAAAACCTCATCTGCCGATGTCACATCCTTGCAAAATCTGGTTTCCTAGCCTCACTCTTCTTCAATTGGGATATGGGGATTTTGGTGTTTCCATGAGATTCTTGAAAAGTAGGGTGTTTACAGGATGAATGGATGATGGCAGCTTTTGTTGGAGTTGTTAGCTTGAGTTGAGCGTGCAAATTTAGTTCACATCGGGTAAGGAGCAACATGGACATGTACTCAATAGCGAAGTTGGGGACAATCAATCTCATATGCACTTTGTGAGGTGGTGCCAGGGGGCTTCGCGGTCATCACCCCTGGACCCAACGGCTTTATTAGGATTCAGGGTATAGTAATTAGTTGCTTTTCATTCCTAGAAAACCTCGGGCTTTTGAGGGAGCGCATTGGTTATTTATTGACATTTGGTATCATAGCCTATCCAACCGCAAGCTTGTCTAAGTCGCAGGTGGGTGAGATAGAACTAGGCTAAATGGCTCTCTATTATGTATGGGTACTGGGTTATAAGCTCCCTTTCATGTGTTCGCTACACTAGTGTTGCTACCTTCAAACCCACTCTTGATAGGTCTTATAAAATAAGTTCAGATTTCCAGATGATACCTAAGCTTGATAATAAATACTATACAATGGAGTGAATGCTACAAACTTTAGGAAGGAACTACTTACAATTCGGCTCTCCAAATGGGCTAGCACAACAAGTATCACGGAATGAAGTTATCATGTCACTAAAGCCACTTACTTAAATTTCAAATTTTGTACATAATAGATGCAGCAAGAAATATGTTTTTTGATGGCACGTCTTGACAAACATTTACATGCCACTTCCCATTTCCATACAGAGAGATGTCAGAAAAACAAGAGGCTAGTGCAATTAAAGGTCATCCAAGCTTTGATACATATTGGGAGACAATTCAGTCCAGGAAGAAACTACCACATTCCCTGCAAGAGTCTCTCACTGCTTCATTTGCAATGATCCCAGTTTCATCTTTCCCGGAAGTTCCAGGGGGAAAAGGTGATCCTAGTTATTATTTTTGCTCGTTTCATACTTTTTAAAGTTACCATTTGCAAAGCTTATTATTCATGTATGTTTGTCTCTGCAGTAATAGAAATTTCAGCAGACACTCATGTTACTGATGCTGTGAAGATCTTATCTGAAAGTAACATAATGGCGGCCCCTGTGAAGAATCCAGATGCAGGAAATACTACGAATTGGGAGGAGAGATACCTAGGGATTATAGACTACTCTGCTATAATTCTATGGGTGTTAGAGAATGCAGAACTAGCTGCAGTTGCTTTATCAGCGGCTACAGCAACAGCTGCCGGTGTCGGTGCAGGTGCTGTGGGCGCTCTTGGAGCTGTAGGCATGGGAGCAACTGGTCCTGTTGCTGTAGCAGGGCTAACTGTTGCAGCAGTAGGTGCAGCACTTGTTGGTGGTGTGGCTGCAGAGAAAGGAGCGGGAAAGGATGCTGCGACTGCAGCTGATAGCTTGGGAGAGGACTTTTACAAAACTATCCTCGAAGAAGAACCTTTTAAGTCCACCACAGTAAGTTTCTTATGTAGATAACAAGATTTACATCTGGAAACAGGTTGATCCTGGAGCATTTTGTATCCAATATGTGGGTCTCTCTGATTTTGGTTTACCATTATGCCTTTCAGGTAAAGGAAATCATAAAGTCGTTTCGTTACAGTCCCTTCTTTCCTGTGGCACCTGACAGTTCAATGTTGAGTATCTTATTGTTGCTGTCAAAATATAGATTGAGGAACGTACCAGTAATTGAAAGTGGCAAACCTTCTATTAAGAACTTCATTACTCAATCAGCGATAATGCAGGGCCTAGAGAGGTGCAAGGGAAGGGATTGGTTTGACGCCATTGCAGCTTGTCCGATTGCAGATTTGGGCCTTCCATTCATGTCTTCTAATGAGGTAGATCTTACTTAAATTTGATACTGCATCCCACTTTTGGACCTACTCTTTTAGGTATGAATTCTAACATGTTTGATTTCCAGGTTATCAGTATCACAAAGGACGAGCTGATTCTTGAAGCTTTCAAGCGAATGAAGGAATACAAAATTGGCGGTCTTCCAATTGTTGATGGCCCAAAGCAGAAACTCATCGGGGACATTAGTATAAAAGACATCAGATTCTTATTACTCAACCCTGAACTTTTTGCTAACTTCAGGTACAATATGTTCCAATGTACTGCTGGCAAAAACATTAGAAAACAGAACTGCAGTAGCTTCTAAGGATTGTACTCTTAGTGACTGGATTGGTTTAAAATGTAACAAATTGTTGTTTCACTGTTTGCAGGAAACTAACTGTGATGGATTTCACAACCCAAACTGCGACAGTAACACAAGAATCTGGCAAAGTTGTTCCTCCCGTGACATGCCAACTTGACTCATGCCTGGGAAGTGTTATACAAATTCTGGCTAGCAAACGAGTTCATCGGGTTCATGTAATTGCTGGTGAAGATGGTGGAGTTGTTGGGGTAATTACACTTAGAGATGTGATTTCTTGCTTCATCTACGAGCCGCCTAACTACTTCACTAATCATTTTCCTGCTTCTGTAAATGAATTGTTGAAAAGATAAGATTTTTGTGTTTTGCGATGCGAGTTCCAACTCTTGTCAAACCTTATCTGCCACAATTGCTGTACCAGAATGTTGATTTATTTCCTATAGTACTGTACAGCAAAGTAGCTTCTGTTCTCGGTGGTGCACGAGGGCTCCTCTGCATGCTCAATCTCTACACTACATCTCTAGTCCCTGAATGAAACAGTGTCATGATTCTTTTTTTGCAGGCATTTGATTCATTGGTAGCTATCATGTGAGCTTGGTTGCAACTTGTTGGCATTTGATTCTAATACCATATTTCATAACTGTACATCTTCGAAAGAAATAAATTAATACAACCTGCAATATAAAAATGAGCCTTCCTCTCTTCAAGAAACTTTCAGCAGCTCATGAAAGGCTTCGTGAGGAACATCAACAGAACCTACACGTTTCATCCAGTCTTCTTTCTGCTTCTCCAGAAGCTTCTTTTGTTCTTGTTATATCTCCACCATAGCACTCCGCTAAGACATTCTTCCTCATAGCTGAAATCCTAAGAGACGAGCAAGAAGAGAAATGATCATGTTTGCTACGACATCCTTCCTCATAGCTGAAATCCTGAGAGACGAGCAAGAAGAGAAATGATCATGTTTTCTCCGCAGAGTATGCAGATAGAGTGATTTATGATTTACCATCATGCCCACATTCAACTCAAATAAAGCATTGTAATTACCACTCCAATTCAAAATTAAGATAAAGGAGCACCAAGATGACACTATTCAACTGTAAATAGATCTTGGCAACAACAAATCTAAAAGAAATGTCCTCCTTATCAAAGGGATGCTGAAAATGTGTATTATAAGTTTAATCAGTCGACACGACCCACTGCAACCCAACAATAAGCTATGCCAAAACAAAGGTTTTCACTTTTCTTCCCTTCCACTTTCATTGTATTGTAGGGAACTGCAGGTGCATGGATGAATACAGAGAAATAAAGGTTCTTGCAGCCTATGCTTCAAATAGGTTCCTGTATCATGCTATCAGTAAATAGAGTCCTTCCTCAAGAACCTAGGCACTTTAAGTCGAGGAAGAACCCACGTGAAATGATTGGACTATATATTTGTTGCAATGTTTTTGTTTTCTAGTTGGACTACTAAAGAATTTTGTTAACTTAAGCAACTCATGTTTCCTGGGCAACAATCTTTGATCTGATGGAAGATTGTATTGTTATTTCAACAATTGCCTGCACAATACACAAAAATATTTAAGACTTTTAGTAAAAGAATAATATGGATAAGATAATCAATTGAAACTTGAAAAATGGAACCTGATATGGCTAATATTAATACCTCTCAATAAATTTCTTAAGCTTATCCACCAGTTCACGACCCATCCTCCGAGCCTTCTGATTGTGAACAATGGTTACCATTGCATCAACTGGTTGTCCAATCAGGAGTATATCAAGTTTCACCAAATCAAAGGTTTGGTAACTGCCATAGACGAAAATATAAATAAATTAATAAATAAAATAAAATTTTAAAAAAAGATAATAATTATTGTCGCTGCTGCTATTAAACTAAATGAAGAAAGTGAGCAAACATGAAAATAGATATCCATTTAAAGTCCGTAACCTTATCGGTTTTTATCGTACAACATTTGCCGAAAGGATATGATCAACTTCTTCTTTTTCCTGCACTACTTATTTTCACTATGTTGACATACACATAATGTGTATTTTTTCAACTGACAGAATTGACATTAAAAAAATACCTTGGCCACATTCAGTCTGTTGGAGGACAAGCTCAAACAAATGAACGGATACTTCGTTGTGCAATGATTTAATCAACTTATATTGAAATATGCTTTTACAGCCTGGGAAAACATCAATGATCCCTGTATGATCGTATACGCCTTTTGGACGCTGTCAATATCACCAGACTCGTGAGAGTGAAACCGATTACAACTTTAGATGTGTTGCACTCCCAGGCTAAGCACATAAGGAGGGTCTCCTCGTGTCTAACACCATAAAATTTTGGTAGTGTGTTCCTTATCTGGCCCTAGAGAGAGTGACGAGGCAGAACAGGTTTCTTATCACCTCACATAGGTACCTTGCATTGATTGATCTATCAAGTCTATAGTTTGGCATCGGGGAATCATTTAGGATAAGTTATGAGAGCATCCTTTCCATATGCATATTTTGTTAGTGGGAAATATTATTTAGAGAATAATTAGAGTTATGTATTTTGCTCCCTCATGTAATTGTGACTTCCTCTTCCTCAGTCACTCTTTTTTCGTTGAAAAATATGCATGTTTGTTTCGTTGATCCAAAAAAATAATAATAAATTTTTATCCACATACCAACAGAACGAAAGAGAGAGAAAGAACTCACTCTGCATCCTCGTAATCGAACAATGCATATCCAGATGTTATACTCTTTAATTCATTATAGAAATCAACAACAATTTCTCTCAGTGGAAGCCTGCATTCATAAAAGCTCGTTGACTGCAAAATAAAAGTTTTAATTGTAAATGCTCATGAGAATCTGGCCAACCATGACAATTTTAATAGAAATTTGGCATAGAAAAAATCAAATGCAAACAGTGGAAAAAGTCACATGTTTTTGCAAGATTAGAAAATAGCCCTTATCTAATCTTATAAATCAGCAAAGACACTTTATTTGAAACTGCCATCTACTTGAATTTTTTTCCCAATGTTGATGAAGAGTCAACTAATGACTTTGCGGCTGGGAGATGTACATTTCAAGATTGCCATCGGTATCATGTGGAAGCTTTTCATAATTTTTATGGGAGAGAGATACCAACAATAAAAAAAATAAAAAATAAAAACTAAAAAGATCCAGCTAATCATGCACTTTTAATTGGTTTGAGGTTGTGTAACAGTTGGGTTTACACGACAAACATGTTCAAAGAAATTCCAGGTTCATATACAAGAATTCAAACAGATTTAGTATCCCATGGTTTTAAGAAGTCTAGTGGAAGAAGGTCTAAGAAATATGTTACAGGGTTGAATGTTGTTATTAGACATATTTAAAGAGAAGTGAAGTCCACATTGGATTAGTGGGAACTGGGAAGAGTATGGAAAAAATTCTAAAAGATATGGCTCAAACTCAATGGTTCCAATGGATTCGATGAATCCAGTTCAGATGCACGGATAAGGAACTGCATTAGAAGAAAAAAAAATTGCTGAATTAAGAGCAATGTTTATGTATGTAGGACTTGATCACTATTTCCATTTTGCTAAGCAGTACTGCAAAAAGAAAATCTCAAGCAGTGGATATATGCATATTATAACTGTTGAATACTGTTGGAGAGTCAGATATATGGTGTGCAGTGAAGCATGCAGAACTCAGATGCGTAGATAAGTTTGTTTCCAGAAAGACTAGTCAATTCAGATTAAGAACTCATAGACATGAATATTGTATCACATCTTGTAATATTTATAAGGTTATTTATAATATAAAGTAGTAAATGTTCATGTTTCAAAGAACCAATACCAATCCTCATAATTTCAGATATTACCTATCAATAAATGAGTCCTCCAGTTGCTGCCCTCTCCACTCAGAACAAAGGGATATAACAGGCCTACATATCTTCAAGTCGATGAGAAGAAGAATGAATGAGACGCCCTGTCATATTATTAGAGATGAATGTAATATGGAAAGGGACTGTTAGAGCTTACTCACTAGGAATAATAATGGTAGCAGTAACAGTTGGTTCCCAGCATGCTGTTAACAGTTTTGTCGAATTCGAGGACAACGCTGCAGGATTCTGAACTTGTAACTTGCTAAAAATGGATTGATGCATATTATTACTTGGGTATTTGTCCGCAAAATAAGCTATGATTGGAACAAATTATAACATACCTTTCATCTGCGTACTCAAAAATATAGGGCACGGTTGGAACAGTAGAAATGATACTAGCGCCATGTTCCTAGAATTCAACCATTTGGATTGCAATCAGTAGGCAGTATTTTTTCCCAAAACTATTAACTGTACCATTAAAGCTAGAAAACAAATGAGTGATGCATGGAAAAAGAAAAAATGAAGGATCATAGCTTAGCTCTAAGAACAATCTAATAACAACAAAGAAAATGAAAACAAGCTTCCGTCATTAAAAATCAAGGGAGTGTTTCATTGTTGGGTAAACCTATTGAAAAATCATATACAAATTATCAACGTTTGATAAAACAATTTACTTTTATCGTAGTTGATTTTCACATGAAAGTGTGTAAATAAGTAGTCACAATCCTCCCCACCACCACCACCAAATGTCAACAATTTTAAGACGATTTATATCTGTCGCAATTTTAAGACGATTTATATATGTCATGTCTACTACTACTGAACTTGTTGCTAATGACCTTAACAAGCCCTTTCATTTTGAGGGTCAACACTTAAAAAGATGGAGACAAAAAATGTTATTTTTCTTAACTACGCAAAAAGTTATTTATATCTATAATGCCGAGAAGCTCGAATTGTGTACTGAAACTGATGAAACTCAAACTAAGGAATTAGATTGCTGGGTTGAAAATGACTTTTTGTGTAAGAACTTTATTCTAAATGGTATGTCTGATGACTTTTACTATTTTGAAAAATCTGCTACGGACATTTGGGAAGCCCTTACGAAGAAATCTAATTCAAGTAGCTGTAGTGATAGATGGGTTGAAATCTGCTAAATGGGTTGAAATCATATCTGAAGGCATGCCCTTAGATGAGCAATTTCAAGTAGCTGTAGTGATAGATAAACTGCCCCCTAACTGGAAAGACTTTAAGAATGCACTTAGGCATAAAACCAAAGAGTCGCAATCAGAATCGAAACAATCAGAACCGAAACAACCAGAATTGCAACCATAGGATGCACGGACTCGGATACGCGTGTCGTATCGGATACAGATACGACACGGCGACTCGGCAATTTTCAAAAAACTAGGATTCGGGGAATCGGCGACATGTCAATCAAATCTTATTTTTATTTTTATATTTATATTTTATTAAAAAATTATTAACATAATGTCATAAGATAAATCAAACCTCAAAATAATGATTCTTTCATTTTTATTTTCTTACTAAGGTGGTAAAAACCTCTTGCGAGGAAACTATCCACATTCAAAGAAACATGCATACATTCGTAGTAAAATATTTCACTGAAAGTGTGAGACTGTGAGTTCATGCATGGAGACTGAAAATGTTTCACTCAATCAAGGGGCATATGTTTTATTTGAAAACCGAAATCATGTTGTGAAGTGAAGGTGTAGCCTGTACCAATGAAGAGGGAAAACAGTTCTTTCTTTTTCCCGCGAATTCGTGCTTCCTACCAACAAAATCAAAATCCTTCGTGAAATCAGAATGAACAAAAACACCCCTCAAGGAATGAAACAACACAGTTCCTATGTTATACTTGTAACAGGTCAGGAACTGTCGGAATGGGTCTCGTCCTGCTCCGCAGGCAAACCTAACTGAAGACCAACTTATAGCCATGGTCTCTGATATCAACTTTGTTGGTGGATCCACACAGCCCTAACCACTAGGCCATAACACCATTGGCTAAATTCTATCATGTTAATAAGCGAATAATTAAAAACATGAGTAACTTGGGACTAATTTCAAAATTGTCCTTGAATGACTTTGAAAAATGCAACTATTGTAGCCAAACTAAAATAACCAAAACACCACATAAATCTGTTGTTAGATAATCTGAACCTCTAGATTTAATACATTCAGATATATGCGAACTTGATGGTGTTTTGACTAGAAATGGAAAATGTTTCTTTATTACGTTCATTGATTGCTCCGATTATACCTTTGTGTACTGATGAAAAATAAGAGTGAAGCATTTGACATGTTCAAAATATTTTTAATGGAAGTTGAAAATCAGTTTAATAGAAAGATAAAAAGGTTTAAAAGTGATAGAGGCAATAAATATGACAGCAGCAATTTCATAGAGCTTTATAATTCTCATTGAATTATTCATGAAAAATTGCACCATACTCTCCTGAGATGAATGACAAAACTGAAAGGAAAAAAAAAATCTTACTGAATCAGCAGTTGTTATTCTACTTAATAGAGAAATTATATTGACGGTATGTTATGTGCTAAATAGAGTCACTAAATCGAAAAATAAAATTCTCCATATGAGATTTTGAAAAATATACAACCAAACTTGTCATACTTCAAAACTTGGGGTTGTTTAGCTTATGTAAGAATTCCTGATCCAAAAAGGAACAAGTTTGCTAGTAGGGCATATGAGTGTGTATTCATAGGCTATGTCGTTAACAGCAAAGCCTATAGATTCTATAACTTAAATGATCATGTTGTCATAGAATCAAACGATGTTGATTTCAATGAACATAGATTTCCTTTTATTTCGAGGAATAGTAGAGGTACATTCTCTAGTAGTGTGTCAATGATCGGGATGAATGAAAACGATAAAGCAACAGAATCTGAGCCTAGGAGAAGTAAACGAATTCGAACTTTTAAATACTATGGCCCTGACTTGTATGCCTTTACAGTAGAGGAGCATCCCCTTAACTTCCAAGAAGCCTCATCTTCTATAGATGGGAGGCTATTGATAATGAAATAGTCTCTCTTGAGTCTAATAGAACCTTACATTTAGTTGACTTGCCACCAGGTTGTAAGTGGCTATTTAAGAAGAAATTGAAACCCGATGGAAATGTTGAAAAATTTAAGGCTTGCCTTGTAGCCAAAGGGTTTAGACAGAGAGAAAATGTGGACTTTTTTGACACATATTCTCCTGTTACTAGGATTACATCTATTCGAGTGCTAATTTCTCTTGCTGCAATACACGATCTAGTATTGCATCAAATAAATGTTAAGATTGTTTTCCTTAATGGTGATTTAGAAGAAGAACCAACCTAAAAGTCTTATAATTTCACAGCAAGAAAATAAAATTTGCAAACTAGATAAATCACTTTACGATTTGAAACAAGCACAGAAGCAATGGCATGAACATTTTGATAATCTTATTATCTCAATGACTTTAAAGTGAACGAAAGTGACAAATGTATTTATTATAAATCTAAAAATGGCATTTGTACTATTATATGTCTATATGTGAATGATTTACTTATCTTTGGTTCTAATATTCATGTCGTGAATAATGTGAAATCTTTATTGCGTGCGAATTTTGATATGAAAGACCTTAGAGAGGCGAGTATAATCCTTGGTATTAAGATTACTAGGTCTGAAGATGAAATTTTTTTGGATCAATCACATTATATTGAGATCTTAAAGAAATATAATTACTTTAACTGTAAACCTGCATGTACTCCTAATGATCCTAGTGTAGAGTTGTTCAAGAGCATCAGTAATGGTGTTAGACAACCTGAGTATGCAAGCATCATTGATAGCCTACAATATGCTACTGATTGCACTAGGCCCGAGATAACTTATGTTGTGAGATTACTATGCAAATTTACCAGTTGACC
The DNA here is from genome assembly GCA_003290165.1 of Berberis thunbergii. Taxonomy (NCBI): domain Eukaryota; kingdom Viridiplantae; phylum Streptophyta; class Magnoliopsida; order Ranunculales; family Berberidaceae; genus Berberis; species Berberis thunbergii. The sequence continues at coordinate 258,214 of QNQO01001247.1, forward strand.
TAGTATAAAACATTGACATGTTATTGAAAGGGTCATGAGGTACCTAAAGAGGACTAAGAACCTTAGATTACACTATCAGAAGTTTTCTGTTGTTCTTGATTTTTAGTATACTATTTTGGCACAATCCATGATGGAGTCAAAGATGATAACACTAGCCACGACTAGTAAGGAAGCAACTTAGTTAAGAAATCTGCTAGCAGAGATCCATACCAGCTGTCTTGATCCATTGCGATACTATCGCGGCTATTGCAAAGATACAGAACCGTTATTATAACTGCAAGAGACGACAAATACGTCGTAGCACAGTACGGTTAGAGAGTTTCTATCTACTAGAGCTGTTATAGGGATCATGTACGAACTGATGAGAACTTGATTGATCCTTTGACGAAAGGATTAGATAGAGAGAAGGTTTTCAAAACCTCGAAAGGAATGAGACTTATGCCCTTAGATTGTGATAGGCCTCCTATTAAGTTTACTTATTCAAGGAGGAAGAGGGACTGATGGCAGATGCGCAGACTGTGAGGTGCTATGGAGAGAGGCTATGTCAGTGACAAAGTGCTAGTGAGGTGCTATTGGGAGGTGCTATGTCAGTAACAAAATCAGATGGTATGGCATTCTGTCTGTTACAAAGCTACAAGCCTGTTAGAGTGCTCTGACAGTTGGAGACTGCTCTGATACCACTTTATAAGAACTAACCTGTTCTTATTGATAATTTCTGCAGGCACTTGTGGAATTCCAGCAAAGCAGATCTGAATCACAATGTCAGAATGACAATACTTGAGACAGAAAGATCTGACAGGCTACAATATAGATGAACACAAGCAAGATGGATCTTATATTCAAAGAAGATTGATGTAGAAGAATAGAATTCTTGTATTAGAGGAAAAAGTAGAGTTACAATGAAATGTATCAAGCACATTCGAGAGTGCCAATCTCCTCACTGAGCATTGCTCAATGTATAATTATTTCTTACAGAAAATGAATGAATCCTTTGTTCTCTATTCTCTCCTATTTATATACAATGCTCTCTAATACAATGCTAACTCCCTGACTGTCTAACAGACTTAACAGAGCAAGCTCCAACTGACAGAGCATTCTATCAAGCTCATCAGGTTACTTATTCAAGTTTACTTATTCAACTATCCAGGTTACTTAACAGACCAATCTATCCAACTGACAGAGCATTCTATCATTGATAGGCCTCCTATCAAGTTTACTTATTCAAGGAGGAAGAGGGACTGACGGCAGATGCATTGTCACGCATTCCTCCTACACCAAGTTGTTCTCAGCTTACTCTACCTACTTGGAGAGATTGGTCTGTGTTGAAGGCAGAGATAATGGCAGATGCAGAGGTGGATCAATTAAAACAGAAAGTTCATCAGGGATCAGCCCTTGCCGGTTTTGCAATTTATGAGGACTTGCTCTACTTCAAAAACAGGTTAGTAATTTCCCGTTACTCTTCTCTCATCCCTACTATCTTCCGGAAATTTCATGGGTCAAAAATGGGGGGCCATTCTGGGGAGACTAAGACATACCACCGAATTGCTAGAGAACTTTATTGGGTAAGCATGAAATCAGATATTAAGAAAAGGGTGCGGGAATGTGAGGTGTGCCAACGCAGTAAATCCATGGTTGTGTCTCCTGCGGGCTTGCTTCATCCTATTCCTATTCCGACTCAGGTTTGGGATGAGGTAACAATGGATTTTGTGGAGGGTTTACCACGTTCGGATAATTTCGACACTATTTTGGTGGTAGTGGATCGATTGAGTAAATATGCACATTTTTCGGGTTTAAAGCATCCCTTCACCGCTGAGAGTGTGGCGGCAGTATTTGTTCGAGATATCATCAGGTTGCATGGGTTTCCTAGTTCCATTATTTCTGATAGAGATAAAAAAATTTTAAGTAAATTTTGGAGTGAGCTCTTTCGGTTGCAAGGGACTACTTTGAAACATAGTACTGCTTATCACCCTCAAACTGATGGTCAGTCCGAGGTCCTTAATAGGTGTCTTGAAACATACCTCCGTTGTTTCATTTCAGAAAGGCCAAGACTATGGTATCGCTGGTTAGCTTGGGCTGAATATTGGTATAACACCTCGAACCATTCCGCAACTGGTTTTACTCCCTTTAAGGTTTTGTATGGTCGCGATCCCCCGCCACTCTTGCGGTATTCTACTAGTTCCTCGGTTGTTTCTGCTGTGGAACATTTATTACTGGCTAGGGACAGCATTTTGGACATTCTAAAATCACATTTATCGAGGGCACAACAGAGGATGAAGTTCCAGGCTGATAAATCAAGAAGAGATGAATCTTTTGAGGTTGGCGATCATGTTTTTTTTAAAATTCGACCTTACCGCCAGAATTCTTTAGTAGGTCGAGCCAATCAGAAGTTAGCAGCTCGATTTTATGGCCCCTATAAGGTGTTGGCCAGGGTAGGATCAGTGGCATATAAGTTGGAGCTTCCTGTCACTTCCAGGATTCATTCTGTTTTTCATGTTTCCCAATTACGGCGTGCACATGGGTCACAATTTCAGGTCCTTCCTTTACCTTCACAGTTGAATTATGATGGAGAAATGATGGTTCATCCTGAATCTTTGTTGGATATCCGTCACAAATCTAAGGGCATTCCGGGTGCTTTGGAAGTGTTGATTAAATGGGAGGGGTTACCAGCTTTTGAAGCTACTTGGGAGGATTTCGAGTTATTACGCCGCCAATTTCCTGCTTTTCACGTTGAGGACAAGGTGCGTCATTGGGGAGGGGGTATTGATAGGCCTCCTATCAAGTTTACTTATTCAAGGAGGAAGAGGGACTGATGGCAGATGCGCAGACTGTGAGGTGCTATGGAGAGAGGCTATGTCAGTGACAAAGTGCTAGTGAGGTGCTATTGGGAGGTGCTATGTCAGTAACAAAATCAAATGGTATGGCATTCTGTCTGTTACAAAGCTACAAGCCTGTTAGAGTGCTCTGTCAGTTGGAGACTGCTCTGTTAACAAAGCTACAAGTCTGTTAGAATGCTCTGTCAGTTGGAGCTTGCTCTGTTAAGTCCGTTAGACAGTCAGGGAGTTAGCATTGTAAGACAGGGAGTTAGCATTGTATTAGAGAGCATTGTATATAAATAGGAGAGAATAGAGAACAAAGGATTCATTCATTTTCTGTAAGAAATAATTGTACATTGAGCAATGCTCAGTGAGGAGATTGGCACTCTCGAATGTGCTTGATACATTTCATTGTAACTCTACTTTTTCCTCTAATACAAGAATTCTATTCTTCTACATCAATCTTCTTTGAATATAAGATCCATCTTCCTTGTGTTCATATATATTGTAGCCTGTTAGATCTTTCTGTCTCAAGTATTGTCATTCTGACATTGTGATTCAGATCTGCTTTGCTGGAATTCCACAAGTGCCTGCAGAAATTATCAATAAGAACAGGTTAGTTCTTATCAAATTGATGAGTTATTCATAATGGTAACTCGACCTATGGACTAGAGATCCCAAGAAATAGGTTCAATGCGTAATAACAAGTCGTGAATGATATGAGGTGAATCATGCTGACTTTATTGTAATTTTATTCCTAGATTGAAGCATGAGTTCCTGAAGCCATAGTAGGATGAGTTAAAATTCTTAATGAGATCTATACTCTATGTGGAGTGGAGTACCTAACTACAGGAGTACTCTTGATAGACTCGCCTAAGTGATTGTAGAAGTATGGTCGCTTCCTATGGAATTTGTTGGCAAAATTCCTACAGCTTTCAGTATACTGGAATATACGTGCATGGCCTTAAAGCACGGGCTTTTTAGACTTCACCCTGATAAGGTTGTGCGTGTAACGTTGTTAGAGATAGAGTTCACAACTACGAGTTACTCTAATATAATCTAAATCATGAACACTACGCAAGAGTTCAAGTTAAACACTTTTGTTTATGCACAATCTTATACTGTATATATTGTTCGATGAAGAAATGTTTTTTTTTTAATTCAAGTGGAGGATTGTTGAAATATTTGTGTGAAATTCAAAAATAAGGAAAAATAGTTTCTTAACTTTTAAATCTCTCTCTAAATTGTTTAGTCTCACATCCTCTATGTAACTCACTTTGGAGGAGTTAATAAGGATAGCTTTTGGATTTGGTTTGGACCCCAAGGGTTACTCACTTTTGTTGATGGAGGAGATAGAACAATGTTGGTCAACTCCACACGCGCGCCGATGTCGTCCATTTGGCCGAGTCGGGTTGAGATGAAACCTATTCTTTTTGTTGAAATTTTATTTGAAAAAATAAAATAATAAATATCTTTTTATTTGCTTTAGAGAACAAGAATGAGTCAAAGGAGACCCCGTCTTCTCTCCACGATTTTCACATGTTTACCATGATTTCTTCCATTTATTTAGCCACGTTTTCTCTCAAATGGATATTTCAATCGGCCTATAAATAGTTGTTATATATCTCAGATAAGTATATATCAAAGTAAGCACTCTTTTATCAGAAAAGAAGTTTTTTGTTTCAAAGAGTTTATTTGTAAATAGTTTCTAATATTTCAGAGAGTTTCCAGAACTTTGTTTCATCAAACAGAGTTTGTGTTTTGTTTTCGAAATACTTTGCTTATTTACTGTAATATGTTTTCGTGATTTCGAGCAAAAGAAACTAGGTGAATAGATTTTTGTTCTTCTGCAAGTGCATGTGACTGAACGAGACAGAAAAGATATTCTGAGTTGTTTTATCCTGGGGACGACAGAGCTTACAGATTGCTTGCACAATCTTGGACAAAGCCGCGAAACGTCTTAAAGAGAGCGATCTAGTCCGCGACTCAACCCAAAAAAAATTTGGTAACTTCGTTCCTATTTAAATTTGCAGCAATAGTATTTCCAACACAATATCGACGCTATAAGACCGAAGAAGAGCTTCATACTTGTTCAAGTCACTAATGAAAAACATCCATGTGAAGCAAACCCAAGAATCCACACCTGTTAAGAGAGTAGAGAATACCATTGAAGTCCAAACATAATAAAAACCTCATATGGATAGTTATTACAACCTGAAACCTAAACCAAGTGTCGCGCTACTCTCTTTAGTAACTAAAACACTAGTATCATTGCATGTCAATCTCTCTATTGCATGGTTAAGGGCCTCAAAATCAGATCCATAAGATCCGAAAACACCATATTGTTGGAAATATAATTGCTGCAAATTAAAATAGGAACGAAGTTAATGAATTTTTCTTGGGTTGAGTCGCAGACTAGATCGTTCTCTTTAAGACGTTTCGCGACTCTGCCCAAGATTGTGCAAGCAATGTTTAAGCCCCGTCATCCATAGGATAAAACAGCTCAGAATATTTTTCTGTCTCGTTCAGTCATATGCACTGCTGAAAAATGGAAATCTATTCATCCAGTTCTTTTGCTCAGAATCACGAAAACCAATTACAGCAAATAAACAAAGTATTTTGAAAAGACAAAACTCGAACTTTGTAAACAGAGTCTTGAAAACAAATAAATTGTTTACAAACAAATAAACTCGCTGAAATAAACTCACTGAAATAGACTGTGTTTGCTTGTTTTTAATATCTTTATCTAAGAGAGAGAACAGATACTTATAGGCCAATAGAAAATCCGTTTGAGAGAAAACGTGGCTAAATAAGCGGAGAAAATCATGGAGAACGCGTGGAGAGAAGATTGGGTTTCCTCTGACTCAGTCTTGTTCTCTGAAGCAAATAAAATGATATTTTATTTTTCAAATAAAATTTCAACAAAAAGAATAAGTTTCATCTCGACCCGACTCGGCCGATCCATCGCAGTGGCGCGCACGTGTGGAGGGGACCAACATTAGTCTATCTCCTCCCTCCTTCACAAAAGTGAATACCCCTTGGGGTCCAAACACTATTCTTATTAACTCCTCCAAAGTGAGTTACATAGAGGATATGGAATTAAACAATTTAGAAAGAGATTTTGTAAGTTAAGAAACCATTTTCCCTTTTTTTTTTGAAATTCAAACCAATATTTCAACAATCTCCTACTTGAATTAAAAAAAAACATTTCTTCATCGAGGAATATATACAATATAAAATTGTGCATAAACAAAAGTGTTTTTCAACTTAAACTCTTGCGTAGTGTTCATGATTTAGATTATACTAGAGTAACTCGTAGTTTTGAACTCTATCTCTAACAACATTACACGCACAACCTTACCAGGGTGAAGTCTAAAAAGCTCGTGTTTTAAGGCCATGCACGCATATCTCAGTATAGAGAAGGCTCTAGAAATTTTGCCCACAAATTTCATAGGAAGTGGTCATATTTCCACAATCACTTAGGTGAGTCTATCAAGAGTGCTACTCCACATAGAGTACAGATCTCATTAAGAGTTTTAACTCATCCTAATATCGCTTCAGGAACTCATGCTTCAATCTAGGAAAGGAATTACGATAAAGTCAACATGATTCACCTCATATCATTCACGACTTGTTATTAACCATTGAATCTATTTCTTGGTATCTTCAGTTTATAGGTCGGGTTACTATCATGAATAACTCATCAATCTAAGGACATAAGTCTCATTCATTTCGAGGTTTTGAAAACTTTCTCTCTAGCTAATCCTTTCGTCAAAGGATCGGCCAAGTTCTCATCAGTTCGTACATAATCCACTCTAACAGCTCCAGTAGATAGTCCGTATAGTGCTTACAACGAATTTGTCGTCTCTTGTCGTTATAATAACAATTTTGTATCTTTGCAATAGCCGCGGTACTATCACAATGGATCAAGACGACTGATATCAGTCTTTCCCATATAAAGATCTCTGCTAGTAGGTTTCTTAACCAACCTGCTTCCTCTCTAGTCGTGGCTAGTGCTATCATCTCTGACTCCATCGTGGATTATGCCAACATAGTCTGGTTCTTTGATTTCCAAGAAACGGCTCCACCAGCTATACTAAAAATATAGCTACTGGTGACTTTGGAGTTATCTGAAAGGGTATTCCAATCAGCATCGCTATATCCTTCAAGGACCGCGGAAAACTTCTGATAGTGTAATCCAAGGTTCTTAGTCCTTTTTAGGTACCTCATGATCCTTTAATAGCATGTCAATGTTTTACACTAGGTCTACTGGTAAATCTGCATAGTAGTTTCACGGCATAAACTATGTCGGGCCTAGTGCAATCAATAGCATATCGTAGGGTATCAATGATGCTCGCATACTCAAGATGTCTAACACCATTACCGGTATTCTTGAACAACTTTACACTATGATCATTAGGAGTATATGTAAGTTTACAGTCAGTAATTATATTTCTTTAGGATCTTCTCAATATAATGTGATTGATCCAAAAAATTTCCCTTTCAAACCTAGTAATCTTAATACCAAGGATTACACTCGTCTCTCCAAGGTCTTTCATATCAAAATTTGCACGCAATAAAGATTTCACATTATTCACGACATGAATATTAGAACCAAAGATAAGCAAATCATCCACATATAGACATATAATAGTGCAAATGTCATTTTCAGATTTATAATACATACATTTGTCACTTTCGTTCACTTTAAAGTCATGTGAGATAATAAGATTATCAAATTTTTCATGTCATTGCTTTGTGCTTGTTTCAAACCGTAAAGTGATTTATCCAGTTTGCAAACTTTATTTTCTTGCCCTGGAATTACAAAACCTCTAGGTTGGTCCATGTAAATTTCTTCTTTTAAATCACCATTAAGGAAAGCAGCCGTAACATCCAATTGGTGCAATACTAGATCGTGTATTGCAGCAAGAGAAATTAGCATTTGAATAGATGTAGTCCTAGTAACAGGATAATATGTGTCAAGGAAGTCAATTTTTTTTTTGTCTAAACCCTTTGGCTAAAAACGAATCTTAAATTTTTCAACATTTCCATCGGATTTTAATTTCTTCTTAAATACCCACTTACAACCTATTGTCTTGCAACCTGATGGCAAGTCAACTAAATGTCAGGTTCTATTAGACTCAAGAGAGTCCATTTCATCATCAATATTTTTTCCCAAAAGTTGGCATCTATAGAAGACAAGACTTCTTGGAAGTTAAGGGGATCCTCATATACTGTAAAGGCATAGAAGTCAAGACCATAGTTTTTAGAAGTTCGGATTCGTTTACTTCTCCTAAGCTCATATTCTGTTGCTTTATCGTTTTCATTCATCCTGATCACTGGCACGTTACTAGAGGATGTACCCCCACTATTCCTCGAAATAAAAGGAAATCTATGTTCATAGAAATCAACATCGTTCGATTCTATGACAACGTGATCATTTAGGTTATGGAATCTATAGGCTTTGCTGTTAACAACATAGACTATGAATACGCACTCATATGCCCTACTAGCAAGTTTGTTCCTTTTGAAGTATGACAAGTTTGGTTATCTATTTTTCAAAATCTCATAAGAAGTTTTATTTTTAAATTTAGTGACTCTATTTAGCACATAACATACCGTCAATATAATTTTTCTATTAAGTAGAATGACAACTACTGATTCAATAAGAGTTTTATTTTTCCTTTCAGCTTTGTCATTCATCTCAAGAGAGAACGGTGCAATTTTTTCATGAATAACTCTATGAGAATTATAAAACTCTATGAAATTGTCGTTGTCATATTTAGTGCATCTATCACTTCTAAACCTCTTTATTTTTCTATTAAACTAATTTTCAACTTTCGTTAAAATATTTTGAACATGTCAATGCTTCACTCTTATTTTTCATCACGTAGACAAAGGTATAATCGGAGCAATCATCAATGAACGTAATAAAGTAACGTTTTCCATTTCTAGTCAAAATACCATCAAGTTCACATATATCTTAATGTATTAAATCTAGAGGTTCAGATTCTCTAACAACATATTTATGTGGTATTTTGGTTATTTTAGCTTGGCTACAATAGTTGCATTTTTCAAAATCATTTAAGGACAATTTTGACAATTAGTTCTAAGAACTCATGTTTTTAATTTTTCGCTTATTAACATGATAGTATAGCATGCCAAGTATTAAAAGAACACAACATGTAAGCAGAATCAGAAATTTTATTAGCATCAACATTCAATTTAAACATATCATCAGTGGCATACCGCTTCCCCATCTTAGTGATGGTATACAAATCAGCCCCTACAAATTGAGTAAACCCAGCTTTGTTCAGAATGTAACCAGAAACTAAATTTTTCCTCATCTCTGGAGTATGCAGAACATCCTTCAGGATGACGATCTTTCCAGAGGAAAACTTCAATTCTACTTCGCCATTTCCAGCAACGATAGTGGAGTGGGAATCACCCAGTAGCACTTTCTTGCCCTCAGCTTCATAATAGGACTTGAACATTTCTCGATCATAGCAAACATGTCGAGAAGCACTAGTGTCAACCCACCATCTCTCAGATCCACCAACAAAGTTGATCTCAGAAACCGTGGCTATAAGTTGGTTTTCGGTTAGGTTCGCCTGCGGAGCTGGACGAGACCCATTCCGACAGTTCCTGGCCATATGCTCTGGCCTGTTATAGGTATAACATAGGAACTGTGTTGTTTCATTCTTTGAGGAGTGTTTTCATCCATTATAAATTCGCGGAGGATTTTGATTTTGTTGGTTGCGGTTCTGATTGTTCCGGTTCTAATTGTTTCGATTCTAATTGTTTCAGCTTCTATTGTGACTCTGATTTTTCATAGTTTTTCCACCGGATTTTAGAGCCACAGGGATGGATTTCTTATGGTTAGAAATAATCAGAATTTCATCTTTTTGATCTTATTTCCAAGCTTTCTCCTCAATGCGAAGTCGGGTGATAAGACTTTATATAGAGAACTCCTTGGTTTTATGCCCAAGTGCATTCTTAAAGTCTTTTCAGCTAGGGGGCAGTTTATCTATCACTACAGCTACTTGAAATTGCTCATCTAAAGACATGCCTTCAGATATAATTTCATGAACAATTTTCTGTAGCTCGTGAGATTGGGTTTCCACAAATTTGTCATCAGTCATTTGGTATTTCATGTAGCATTTGGTATTTCATGTAGCGACTGGCGGCATATTTCTTTGTGTCAGCCTTCTCAATGTCATATTTCTTCCCAAGGATTTTCCAAATATTCTTAGCAGATTTTTCAAAAAGTAATAATCATACAAGTCATCAAACAGACCATTCAAAATAAAGTTCTTACACAAAAAGTCATTTTCAATCCAGCAATTAAGTTCCTTAGTTCGGGTTTCATCAAGTTCAGCAGACAATTCGGGTTTCTCGGCATTACAGATATAAGCAATTTTTTGCGTAGTTAATAAAAACATGTTTTGTCTCCATCTTTTAAAATGTTGACCCTCAAAACGAAAGGGCTTATTAAGGTCCTTAGCAGCAAGTTCAGTAGTAGTAGACATAGCAGATATAAATCGTCTTAAAATTGTTGAAAATATAATTGCTGCAAATTAAAACAGGAACGAAGTTACCGAATTTTTCTTGGGTTGAGTCGTGGACTAGGTTGATCTCTTTAAGACGTTTCGCGACTTTGCCCAAGATTATGCAAGCAGTGTTTAAGCCTCGTCGTCTCCAGGATAAAACAGCCCAAGATATTTTTTTGTCTCGTTCAGTCACATGCACTACTGAAGAACGAAAATCTATTCACCTAGTTTCTTTTGCTCGAAATCACGAAAACCAATTTCAGCAAATAAACAAAGTATTTCGAAAAGACAAAACTCGAACTCTATAAACAGTCTTGGAAACAAATAGACTGTTTACAAACAAATAAACTCTCTGGATATAATTAAAGATACTAGCACCACTAGTTGTATAAATGAGAACAAAATTACCTGGAAGAGGCTTTACAATGCTTCGGGTATGGTAAAGAGCATCTCCAACACATGCCTCTTTGGTCGAGCGCATGCCATTAATAATATACCCCACCTGTCCTGTCAAAAGCATTCCAGTAGGTCAGAGTTCAGGATGCATTATCCCGACATCCAGAACTTTGTTTGCTTGTCCAGTAGCACCAGATGTAATTTTATCCCCTTTGCATAAGGCGCCATCAACAACAGCAACATGGCAGATCACTCCTTTGTATTCATCATAATAAGAATCCAACAAAAGCATTCTTAAGGGTGAGTCACTCTTCCCAGGAAGAGGAGGTATCGGCTCTATAACAGCAGGAAGCACATGTTCAAGGCCCTGACCAGTTTTGAAAGTTACAAGGGCATCTTCTGGATCAAGGTCAAACATGGATTTCAGCTGAGCCTTGACTCGGTCAGTATCAGCACTTGGCTGATCAATTTTATTTATGACAGGAATTATACTAAGGTTTGATTCAAAAGCAAGATAAAAGTTAGCGACTGTCTGTAACTGAACGCCTTGGGCGGCATCAACAGCCAAAAGGGCACCTTAGCAAGCTGCAAGAGACCTTGAGACTTCATAACTGAAATTCACATGACCAGGTTGGTCAACTAGATTTAATAAAAAAAAACTTGGTGGTGCTTATGCATCGATACAACAGGAACACTCAAGTTGTGCCTATGAAACATAGTTGCTGTCTGAGCTTTAACTGTTATCCCTCCTTCTCTCTCCACCTAAAACATAAGCGGATAATGATTAATTGCAACATAATTGGCATGGAGAAACACAACAATTATTCTCAAACATCAAAAGAAACCAAAAGCTCCAACAAAAAGTTTCTGCATGAATTCACCCATATCTCAATTAGGCTGTTATTTCGTATTATATAAAGCAAATGCCGTTCCAATTACAATTGGTGCAAGTGTAACAAACAAAATTGAGAAATTGGAAGTTGCATTTCTGATATAATGAGCCATTCACAGAAATGCATGTGGCACCAAGATTCCTCAACTTGGTGTGAAGCTCCTATTCATTTTTCTTTAACCTCATCACTACTATACAGATTAACTCCTTTACACCGTGGCAAACACTGTAACAGTCAGTAAATTACAAAGCTGAATGCAGTTGCAATAATGTTCTTGTACAATACCTTTTATGGTAGGTAAGCATAAAACTTATTAGAAGAAAGTGTAAAGAAACAATAGATACTGAGATAGCCCACAAGTTCCAGAACAAGAGAACTCACACCCAACAAAAGAAATGAAAAAGATTACAACCAAATCAAGTTTTCCATTTTACACATTCACAATGATGTCATCTGCTGAACTCCAAATAGACTATACAAACAACACAATAGACTCTTATTCATTCTCCAATATCAACTGGCTCCACCTCTAGAATACTACTCCTTGTTATACCACAACAAAATAGTAAATTATAAATGTTGCTAACACATTAATTATTAGTTTCATTTATTTTGTAACCAATTTCCCCCAATCAACGGATCTAAGCCATAATAGAAGACATGAATAGTCTTCAACATTGGAAAAATTCAGCTATCGTATTTGACTTTGATACTGGATATACTCTAGTAATGGCTACACACAGAGCATGAGTAAGTCAAAGAACATAATGGTAAATGGACAAAAAAAATATGAAGATTAAAGAGAAAGTGACGAGAATGGGATTTTCTGTAAATGATCTTTCAAAATTGTATTACAAATTTAGAAGTCCTACGTAAGACAAAGGACCCCATAAAACTGTTCACTGAGACAGAATATACAGATTGGGGTTATTTCTTCTTCTTTTTTTATGAATAAAACATTTATATTAAAAAGGGAAAGGGAGAAATATACAGATTCGGGTTATTTCTGTGATGGTGGTAGTGGTGATTGCCTCAGTGGTGGTGGGAATGATGGTAATTGTTATGGTAGCGCCATAGCGGAGGTGCTTGCGATGGTGGTGGTGGTGGTGGTGATTATGGTAGTTGTGATGTAAAGTTGTAATAGTGGTTGTGATGATTGTCATGATCATTGAGGAAGTGATTGCAAAGGTGGTAGGGTAGTGGTTGTGCATTCTGTAGTGTTGCCTCTGAGGCACCATAATTTTGCCAAAGATTCACCTGTTTTCACATTTTATCTGAGCCACCATTGCTGCAATATGCCTCACTGGGATGTTGGAGGCGCCAGTCAGTATTTTTTTCTTTTTTTAATGTCATCTCTAATGTATTAGAAGATTTAACCATAGTTTATTCAAAAAATAAGGGGAATAGACAAGCAGCAATCCGAAAGACCATGTAATTTTTTTCTTTTTTAATATCATATTTCATGTATTAGAAGATTCTACCATAGTTTATTCTGAAAATAAGGGGAATAGACAAGCAGCAATCCAAAAGACCATGCAATTTTTTCTTTTTTAATGTCATCTCTCATGTATTAGAAGATTCAACCATAATTTATTCTAAAAATAAGGGGAATAGACAAGCAGTAGTTTATTCTAAAAACAAGGAGAATAGACAAGCAGCAATCCAAAATACCATGTAATTTTTTCCTTTTTTTAATGTCATCCAATCATGTAATAGAAGTTTTTGTTTTTTTTTAATCCCTTAACGCTCCCAACCCAATACCGCCGGCAAGGTTCGAATCCTGGACCTGTGTTTCCATCCGCCACAGGCATAGCAATGAGGTACTCCATTGGTATGTATTAGAAGTTTCAACCATAGTTTATTCCGAAAATAAGGGGAATAAACAAGCAGCAATCCAGAAGACCATGTAATTGATGTGACATGAATTCCGGGAAACACATGCCAATTGATGAGAAACTCTTAAAACGTAACTCCTTCCAGACTCAATCAGACGTACCCCATTGCCCTAATGCCACAAGAACAACTACCACCACCACAGCCATCACCAATGCCACAATAATACCAACAACATCACGACTACCAGTAGCACAACTGCCACCACTACCATAAACTTTTAGAAAATTGCTTTAACACTTTAAACTAGTTTACTGAATTTTCAACCAAATACAAGATGTTGAAAAAAAAAATGTTCTGATGAATAGTTTTTTAACGACATAAGCTTAATAAGTTGCAGTCTTCAATTTCTTCACTTCTGTTTTGCACATTTATAATAAAGTTCACAAAATATACGGGTCACCTGAAACAAAGTAGCAATTAGCAACCAATCCAATTTCACTCAGGGATGTCCTCCTCATAAAACAAGAGCTTATTGTCTACCAATTTGAATTGTTTTTTTATGAAGAGGCTGCGGCGAGCGCTTCTGCTAAGGCCCGACTTCCCAACTTCTATGAAGTTTCAGGGTATTTTTGTTTTGCGTTGTTGTTTTTTAAGTCTTTATCTGATTTTTGTTTCTCTCACCGTGTGATAAACTAGGGCACATATAGCTCTGATGGTGCGATCAAATCGACAAGCAAATCTCCCTCTCTCTCAAATCGATTAACTAAAGAACTATAAGTATCCTGCTTCTTCTTCTTCTTCTTTCAGGTCACTCTTGCCTTTACCTTGTTATAAATTTATAGTTTTCCAAATTCTTATCTTTACTATTTGATATATTGAATCATAATCATAATGTACTCTGATTTTTTCAATAGTGATTGGTAAGTACAGATAGAATCTTGGGTATAGAGAAAATGCATTTATAAATTCTAAGGGGACAACGGGATACTTTCTTCTTGTGGGTTGCTTCATTAACCTCACCTCAACTCCTTGACTACACTGAACACTACCACAAAACCAATGCTCACACTAATACTGAAACATAAGAACCTCAAATTTCCCTCATTTTAATAAAAATGGATCTTCCCATAATCCAAATTTGTTGCTTTTTCACACAAAACTGCTAAACAAAGAAAACCCATATAAACAAACAAATAAAAATGAAGACTTTGATACCTGCAACTTATCAAGATACTGAGGCTGCCCATGCCCTCGCTTAATCGTCCCCGTGAGCTCCAAAAGCCTATCAGCGAGGGTCGACTTGCCATGATCAACGTGAGCCATAATAGAGAAGTTTCGAATCCTCTCAATCGGGTACTCAGTCAAGTCAACTTTGGTCTCTCCCCTGTTTTGACGAGGGTGAGAGCAGAAGTGTCGACAGAACTCTAAATAGCTGCCTACTTCAATCAATCTACGAGAAATTGGAGATAAGTTTATGGATTGGTTGAGAGAATTTGAGGTTCGAATTAGAAGATAACCATTAGGGTTTAGGGTTTAGAGTTTAGGGTTTTAGTTGAAAAAGAGGAAAGTGTTGATGGTGAAGGTTTAGTATAAACTGGTTGGGCTTTCATGTGGATCTGATGGGCTTCTTATTTTGGACTCACCCTATTGACCGTCAACTCATCGTCCATCCAAATGACATCGACTCAATCTGGGATGGTGTTTATTGTGAAATGATACTCCCAAATATTTGAATAAGGTGTATTAGATTGTGTAAGCGGAATTTCAATAAGAATCTAATTTCTAAACTTGACGATGAATTATAATGCCTTAATTAGAAGGATTATTTCATGCCATCAAAGAGTTGAAACTTTTGAAGAAGATAAAAAACAGTGAAAGATAAATTGCATATATAAGTAAAGTGTAAGAATTGTAAATGAATGAAATTACAAACTAATTTAAAATTTTAGAAAGCCGTCAAAGATAGATTTATTCTTATTTGTTTGAAATAAATACTTTTAGAGCATAAATTATAGGGAGAGAGGGATGGGTGTAACCACTCTCTCCCTCGAGATAAGCAAAACCATCTCAAGATGCGCAGTGTCACTTATCTTGAGGGGAATAAACTCATCCCTCGCTCCCTAGAAGAGCTTTTTTTAGAGATGTCTTTCTAATTTGTACAAATGAAATGTGAGTCCTATTTATAGACTCAATAGGGATAGCAACATGGCGTATTGGGGTGGATTTTGCCAAATTCGTCCTCACATCCGCCATATTTAATTGTTTAACTTTTTCTTACAAAATCAGCCTCCTTCCTACCACGGATGACGGATCTGCACCCCTCTCATTTTATCCACCTCAAAGCACATAACTTCTTTTTCCCAAATTCAAATCCTACGATTAAAATTTTCACATCATCTTGGCCTTTAGCTAGTTTTTTTTGTATCTTTGAAACAAATAAGTCTAAAACAACATCCAAGTTTGACTCGGGCTTAATAATGACAAACTCGCTACTCCAGCACAAAAGGTGGCCCGCCGAAGTTTGCCCCCACTACTAGGAGCACCCACTATTAATATGACGGTCTCCCAACCAGGGACTGTTTTGCACCCATGACCACCACCCTCAACTACAATGACTACACCACACTACTCCTAAAGCCACCACCACCACCACCACAAGCTAAAGAGACTTGGTGGATGATCATGGGCATTGTAGGTGTTGTACTTGGTATTGCTCTAAGTTGCATGCGACATAATGAAATGATGGGTTAAGAAATAAGTTGTAGTGGCCAGGGGGGGCCAAGAGCTTGTGCCAGCCACGATCAACAACATATAATTGATCTAGTTTAGTTATAGAGGAATTCTAAATGTCGAGGAAATGGGCGAGGGAAGTGACGTGGCAGGGTGGAGATCGTCCACTCCGCTCGGGATGCATGCGTCATTTTTGGTGCACGCATCCCAAGCGGAGTGGACGGTCTCCACCCCGCCACGTCGCTTCCCTCGCCTGTTTCCCCGACATTTAGAACTGTAAGAACGAATTGGATAAAATGGCCATTTGGGAATAATCCAAGCCATTAGGGACTTTTTCGCATTGCAAAGCAATAAGGTAACATGGATCTCTTTGTGGACAGAGGTGTGGGATCTCCTAGGTTTGAAATTGCATATTGAAATTGTTAGTGATCTTAAACTTGAATCTGAAACCAAGGTTGGTATCTTCCATAATTGATCTAGTTTAGTTATAAGAATGAATTTGATAAAATGGCCATTAGGGATGATTTGAAAGCCATTAGGGACTTTTTCACATTGCAAATCAAGAAAGTAACATGGGTCTTTTTGTGGATAAAGGTATAAAATCTCCTGGGTTTGAAATTGCCTATTGAAACTGTTTAGCGATCTTAACCATGAAATGATAATTAACCCCATATGTGAAGCATTTAATAATTCAATCTCATATCATCTTATTCAGAGGTTTCAACTTTGTAATGCGCATGAAAAAATATTCTTAATTAAAAATTTAATAATCAAAATACTTTGCATCCTATAAGTGCAGAGATATCTATTTCCCACCTACTTTGAAGTATTATCTAATTCCAATAGCTAGTTTTCTTCTCAATTTAAGAACGGACTTTATGGTACAACTTTATGTTTCCTATGGCCATCAACAAAAGGAAAAAGTCTGCATCAAATTGTTGTTAGAAATCGTAAGTATTCCATGAGGATTCGTATGTAAGAAAATATGTTCCATAGATGCAAATTCATATTGAGAACTATTTTATTGGGAATAAATATACATTCCAACATGGAAATTTTATATCATTAAATCATATGGATATTTACTATTCCATACATAATCGTGAATATAATGCATGTTTTCTATACTTACATTTTCTTAACCAGATGTTTCAACTGAATTGGAATGTCAGAAGATAATAATAGCCAGTGAGTAATGTTATAAAAGATCATCCACCTAACGCAGTACATTTGTGAGACCCTAGAGTGGCCGGACCTAAGGGTGAGGGTGAGGATTGGAGCCCAATAGGCCCAAGAGGGGTTGGACGAGCTACAAAAGGGGACATAGTCTCACATCACCTGGGTGCGAGAGGGGAATGTGTTACTTATGTGTGAAGTTGGATCCCCATAGTAACAACGCGTTTTATAGTCGTGTGGGCCGGTTGGGCCCAGAGCGGACGATATTGTTACTGTGCAGATCGGGTCGTTACAGAATGATATCAGAGCCTGACCCAGCCGAAAGTGTGCCAACGTGAACGTTGGGCCCTAAGGGGGTGGACTATGAAACGATGTAGCGAGCAGACCTGATGGTGAGGGTTGGGGCCCAATAGGGGTTGGACGAGCTACAAATGAGGACAGAGTCCCACATCGCCTGGGTGCATGAGTGGGATGTGCTACTTATGTGCGAGATCGGATCCCCATAGTAACAACACGTTTTAAAGCCGTGTTGCCCGGTTGGGCCCAAAGCGGATAATATTGTTACTATGCGAATCGGGTCATTAAAGTATAACTTTATCAAATTATAATATATCAATTTATGATACTTGTGACTTGCAAATAGGCAAAAAGTGGGTAGTCATTTACACCAAACTTGGTGAAGTAAACATGAATTTAGTCACTTCACCAATCTGGTTTATTGTTTGTACGTAGGAATGTAACAAGTCCAATGACTTCGTTATGAGCTCACACTAAGTTCGTTGTATGTTAACAATATTGACATTTGAGGTACGTCAGTGGCAATCGTAGTACCTAGATGACTCAAATTATGGTAAACAAAACTGCTAAACAAAATAGAGAAAACCCATAATAGACAAAACTGCTAAACAAAATATTGACATTTGCTTTTTCACACAAAACTGCTAAACAAAGAAAACCCATATAAACAAACAAATAAAAATGAAGACTTTGATACCTGCAACTTATCAAGATACTGAGGCTGCCCATGCCCCCGCGAGCTCCAAAAGCCTATCAGCGAGGGTCGACTTGCCATGATCAACGTGAGCCATAATAGAGAAGTTTCGAATCCTCTCAGTCGGGTACTCAGTCAAGTCAACTTTGGTCTCTCCCCTGTTTTGACGAGGGTGAGAGCAGAAGTGTCTACAGAACTCTAAATAGCTGCCTACTTCAATCAATCTACGAGAAATTGGAGATAAGTTTCTGGATTGGTTGAGAGAATTTGAGGTTCGAATTAGAAGATAACCATTAGGGTTTAGGGTTTAGGGGGGTAGAGTTTAGGGTTTTAGTTGAAAAAGAGGAAAGTGTTGATGGTGAAGGTTTAGTATAAACTGGTTGGGCTTTCATGTGGATCTGATGGGCTTCTTATTTTGGACTCACCCTATTGACCGTCAACTCAATCGTCCATCCAAATGACATCGACTCAATCTGGGATGGTGTTTATTGTGAAATGACATCGTCCATCCAAATATTTGAATAAGGTGTATTAGATTGTGTAAGCGGAATTTCAATAAGAATCTAATTTCTAAACTTGACGATGAATTATAATGCCTTAATTAGAAGGATTATTTCATGCCATCAGAGAGTTGAAACTTTTGAAGAAGATAAAAAACAGTGAAAGATAAATTTCATATAAGTAAAGTGTAAGAATTGTAAATGAATGAAATTACAAACTAATTTAAAATTTTAGAAAGCCGTCAAAGATAGATTTATTCTTATTTGTTTGAAATAAATACTTTTAGAGCATAAATTATAGGGAGCGAGGGATGGGTGTAACCCATCCATCTCCCTCGAGATAAGCAAAACCATCTCAAAATGTGCAGTATCGCTTATCTCGAGGGGGATACACTCATCCCTCGCTTCCTAGAAGGGCTCTTTTTAGAGATGTCTTTTTAATTTGTACAAATGAAATGTGAGTCCTATTTATAGACTCAATAGGGATGGCAACATGGCGTATTGGGGTGGATTTTGCCAAATTCGGCCTCCTTCCTACCAGGATGACAGATCCGCACCCCTCTCATTTTATCCACCTCAAAGCAAATAACTTCTTTTTCCCAAATTCAAATCCTACGATTAAAATTTTCACATCATCTTGGCCTTTAGCTAGTTTTTTTTGTATCTTTGAAACAAATAAGTCTAAAACAACATGCAAGTTTGACTCGGGCTTAATAATGACAAACTCGCTACTCCAGCACAAAATAAGTTGTAGTGGCCATGGGGGGCCAAGAGCCTGTGCCAGCCACGATCAACAACATATAATTGATCTAGTTTAGTTATAAGAACGAATTGGATAAAATGGCCATTTGGGAATAATCCAAGCCATTAGGGACTTTTTCGCATTGCAAAGCAATAAGGTAACATGGATCTCTTTGTGGACAGAGGTTTGGGATCTCCTAGGTTTGAAATTGTTAGTGATCTTAAACTTTGAATCTGAAACCAAGGTTGGTATTTTCCATAATTGATCTAGTTTAGTTATAAGAATGAATTTGATAAAATGGCCATTAGGGATGACTTGAAATCCATTAGGGACTTTTTCACATTGCAAATCAAGAAAGTAACATGGGTCTTTTTGTGGATAGAGGTATAAAATCTCCTGGGTTTGAAATTGCCTATTGAAACTGTTTAGCGATCTTAACCATGAAATGATAATTAACCCCATATGTGAAGCATTTAATAATTCAATCTCATATCATCTTATTCAGAGGTTTCAACTTTGTAATGCGCATGAAAAAATATTCTTAATTAAAAATTTAATAATCAAAATACTTTGCATCCTATAAGTGCAGAGATATCTATTTCCCACCTACTTTGAAGTATTATCTAATTCCAATAGCTAGTTTTCTTCTCAATTTAAGAACGGACTTTATGGTACAACTTTATGTTTCCTATGGCCATCAACAAAAGGAAAAAGTCTGCATCAAATTGTTGTTAGAAATCGTAAGTATTCCATGAGGATTCGTATGTAAGAAAATATGTTCCATAGATGCAAATTCATATTGAGAACTATTTTATTGGGAATAAATATACATTCCAACATGGAAATTTTATATCATTAAATCATATGGATATTTACTATTCCATACATAATCGTGAATATAATGCATGTTTTCTATACTTACATTTTCTTAACCAGATGTTTCAACTGAATTGGAATGTCAGAAGATAATAATAGCCAGTGAGTAATGTTATAAAAGATCATCCACCTAACGCAGTACATTTGTGAGACCCTAGAGTTGCCGGACCTAAGGGTGAGGGTGAGGATTGGAGCCCAATAGGCCCGAGAGGGGTTGGACGAGCTACAAAAGGCCATAGTCCCACATCACCTGGGTGCGAGAGGGGAATGTGCTACTTATGTGCGAGGTTGGATCCCCATAGTAACAACGCGCTTTATAGTCGTGTGGGCCGGTTGGGCCCAGAGCGGACGATATTGTTACTGTGCAGATCGGGCCGTTACAGAATGATATCAGAGCCTGACCCAGCCGAAAGTGTGCCAACGTGAACGTTGGGCCCTAAGGGGGTGGACTATGAAACGATGTAGTGAGCGAACCTGATGGTGAGGGTTGGGGCCCAATAGGGGTTGGACGAGCTACAAAGGAGGACAGAGCCCCACATCGCCTGGGTGCATGAGTGGGATGTGCTACTTATGTGCGATATCGGATCCCCATAGTAAAAACACGTTTTAAAGCCGTGTTGCCCGGTTGGGTGGGCCCAAAGCGAACAATATTGTTACTATGCCGATCGAATCATTACAGTATAACTTTATCAAATTATAATATATCAATTTATGATACTTGTGACTTGCAAATAGGCAAAAAGTGGGTAGTCATTTACACCAAACTTGGTGAAGTAAACATGAATTTAGTCACTTCACCAATCTGGTTTATTGTTTGTACGTAGGAATGTAACAAGTCCAATGACTTCGTTATTAGCTCACACTAAGTTCGTTGTATGTTAACAATATTGACATTTGAGGTACGTCAGTTGCAATCGTAGTACCTAGATGACTCAAATTACTATAGATTGAGACATTTACTAATAAAACCCTTTTTTTCTGGAAAATTCTTGAGATCGTCATAAATCACATAGTTCATGGCTTTTGAAGATAGGAAAATAATGAATTTCAACGGCTCTTATCCAGTTATTTTTGTTGCATATTAATCAGTTAGCTTTTTACTTATATTGTTCAGAACTATCAAAATATAATATATGATTAGTGACATTGAATGAAACCAGGGGAGTACTGCACAATCGACTAACAAATTTTATGACACATAGATAAGAAATTTATAATGAACATGTCTCTAAAAAGATAAAAACTTGTCGGGAATTTAAAGAAAGTTTAAATAAACCAAGATAATTATTTGAGTTGATCAAATTGATTATGAAGTGTTCCATGGTTTGTTGAATAAACTGCCCACACTCACATCTACATTAAATGTGCACGTAAAATGAGGGGGTGCGGCTAAAGGTATGTTGTCATTTTAAAATATAGTGACTAGAGTTGGAGAAAGGACTAACACTTTGTTTATTGCACTATCTCAATCTATTTTCTATCAACCATTAGAGAAAGCGTGGGATATGTCTGGGCTAAAATCTAAACTTTTTGGATTCGGGTTAGATACTCATAACATGGTTAGATGAAGTAATGAGTTTGTCATTGTTAAGCCTAAATCAAACTTGCGTGTTGCTTGGACTTATATGTTTCAAAAATCCAAAACCTAGCTAAATCCCGAGATGATGTTGAACTTTTTTATCGTATGATTTGAATTAAGATAAATAAATTATTTGCTTATGTGACCATCATTGGGTCTATAAATAAGACTCATAGTTCATTTGTACGAACTAGAAAGACATATCTAAAAAAATATTCAATGCAAACAAATCGGACAAATTTATCATTTACGTCATTTACAATTTTTCAAAATTGCAATTTATTTTCAAGCAGTTTATCTTCAAGTTTTGTATTTCATTCATTTCCAATTCTTGCACTTTACTCATTTGCAATCTATTTTTCATTGTTCTTCATCTTCTTCAAAAGTTGCAACTTTGTGATGCGCATGAAAAATCCTCTTAATTAAGGAAACTACAAAACTTGCCTCACAAATAGAAAGTCATTGGTTTTAGGATGTCAGAAATAGAAAATCGGTCTACATTGTAGAAACTCGAGATGCATGAATGGATTGATAACCCATAAGACTCACTGCTCATTGCAAAAATATCTCAAGAACTCGAAATATCTCTTTCTCGTTATCTCTCTCTGTTGGTTTGGTTCATTTGTTTCTATTATATCCCTTCTTCAAGTAACTTATTTCGTTCAGACTACCCTCTCCAAAATTCATTCAGAAGTTGTTTCTATCTTTTTTTTTTCTTTCAATTTGTTTGTCGATAGATCATGGCAATAGATACTCTTTCGCTTGATGTCACAACATTATGGGATTCCACCTCCGCCGTGTCATTATTACCGTTGATATCCTCCACCACCACATTACTTCAGATCACCAAGCCAATAATTCATCATCAAGATACCGCCCACGTCGAGGGAGGTTAAGACTGCACGAATTTGGGCGAGAAACCTCCATAAAGCTTTTGAACTGATTGATTTCTTCCTCCCTAAATATCCCATTGTTGCAATGGATACTAATTTCTAGGTACTATTCATCACCTTACCAAACACTTTTGAGTCCTTCAACCATCTGAACAATACCAATATGTTATGAAAAATGTGAACGATTTGAACTTAAATTCAACTGGGTATCTATCTTTCCCATCACAGTGGTGAAGTTTGTGGCTTGGTATTTGAGTTCAACTTCTGCTATTTCAACATGAACACAAATAATTATTTCAAAGATTTAGTGGAGTTATTAAAGAGTCAGAGCATTGATTTTTTAAAATAACAATAGGGAAGGGATTAAATTGTCTATGTTTGCAATGTACCTTCGTTATTATAGACTTGTGAGCTACCCTTGGTGTGATTTGGATTACCTTTCATGGCTACTTTGAAGAGATACTAGAACGAGATAAATTGTTTGACAACGTGGGCGAATTTGTCAAGAAACTAATCAAGTATTTTTGGAACCTAGTATACAATGTAAAACAAATAATCAAACACCGCGACAGAACTTTACATGGAGGACATGATCGTGTAGTGAGTTAGTTGGGCATTCAAAGAATTGTTGG
Source organism: Berberis thunbergii (assembly GCA_003290165.1). Lineage (NCBI taxonomy): Eukaryota > Viridiplantae > Streptophyta > Magnoliopsida > Ranunculales > Berberidaceae > Berberis > Berberis thunbergii. Next base: position 281,821 of record QNQO01001247.1, read on the forward strand.
GAAGGCATATTAATCAGGATTTAATAATTTGCTAAATTTGCAAGTGTTCTTTAAAATAAAGACCCGTTACTTTATGAATGCTAATCTAGATGATCATGGGAGTATAATTGATTATCTTTTAGGTAGATGACTTCCTTGATGGTGTGATCACATTATATGTGTTTGTAATAGATCGATATGTTATTGTATAGTTGTATAACAATTTATATGTTATTAATGTTCACAATTTTACTTTTATTTTTCCTCAATATGTAAGTTGCATATATTTATATTGAGATAAATTGAAGCAATTCACAATAATGTTGTAACGATCCAATCCGCACAGTAACAATATTGTCCGCTCTAGGCCAAACCGGCACGCACGACTTTAAAACGCGTTGTTACTATGGGGATCCAATCTCGCACATAAGTAGCACATCCCCTCCTGCATCCAGACGATGTGGGACTATGTCCCCATTTGTAGCTCGTCCAACCCTTCTCGGGCCTATTGGGCTCCAACCCTCACCCTTACCCTCAGGTCCGCCCACTCCAGGGTCTCACAATCCACCCCCCTTAGGGTCTAATGTCCACGTTGGCACACTTCTGGCGGGGTAAGGCTCATATACCATTATGTAACAACTCAATCCGCACAGTAACAATATTGTCCGCTCTGGGCCCAACCGGTTCGCACGGCTTTAAAACGCGTTGTATCATAGTGTGGCACAACGGGACTATCGGGCACCAACCCTCACTCTCTCATGACACAATACTGTCCGCTTTGGGATCCACAAGCTTGTTGGGCACCAACCCTCACCCTTTCCCTCATGATTTTAAACGCGTTGTATCAGAGTGTGGCACAGCGGCAACACAGCGGGACTATCAGTCTGTAATGACCCGATCCACACAGTAACAATATTGTTCGCTCTGGGCCCAATCGCCTTGCACGACTTTAAAACGCGTTGTTACTATGGGGATTCGACCTCCCACGTAAGTAGCACATCCCCTCCCGTACCCAGGTGATGTGGGACTATCTTCCCCTTTGTAACTCGTCCAACCCTCTTGGGCCTGTTGGGCTCCAACCATCACCCTCGGGTCTGCCCACTCCATGGTCTCATAGTCCACCCCCCTTAGAGCCCAATGTCCACGTTGACACACTTTCGGCTGGGTCAGACTCTGATATTATTCTATAACGACCTGATCCACACAATAACAATATTGTCCGCTCCGGGCTCAATCAGCCCACACGGTTTTAAAACGCGTTGTTACTATGGGGATCTGACCTCGCACATAAGTAGCACATCCCCCTCCCGCACCCAGGTGATGTGGGACTATGTCCCCATTTTGTAGCTCGTCCAACCCCTATTGGGCTCCAACCCTCACCCTCACTCTCGAGTCTGCCCACTCCAGGGTATCACAGTCCACCCCCTTAGGGCCCAACGTTCATGTTGGCACACTTTCGGCTGGGTTAGGCTCTGATACCATTTTGTAACGACCCGATCCGCACAGTAACAATATTATCCGCTCTGGGCCCAACTAGCCCGCACGACTTTAAAACGCGTTGTTACTATGGGGATCTGACCTCGCACATAAATAGCACATCCCCCTCCCGCACCCAGGCGATGTGGGACTATGTTCCCTTTGTAGCTCATCCAACCCCTCTTGGGGCTATTTGGGCATGTTGGGCTCCAACCCTCACCCTCAAGTCCGCCCACTCCAAGGTCTCACACATACCATCAAAATCAAGTGAGGGAAAGAGGAACAAACGAGATAGTAAGAGAAAAAATAGAGATATAAAGGGGCGGAGGTGACAAAAGATGGGTTGCTTGGTAATGAAACACCTAAAATCTACATAATTGAAATAAAAGTATGAGAAATGAAAAAGAAGGTAAATAAGGGGAAGTAAAATGTGACTTCAATGGCCTAATGAAAAAGAGGGTAAAGAGGCCATCTTTTTGAAGTCCATATGGCCTAATGGTTACACATGCATCTTAACATTTGTTTATGGTAGCAACTCAAATTCTGTTAGAAAGAGGTTATGGACTGAACTTCAGCACTTCTCCAGCACCAATAGGCTCCCATGGTCAGTCTTGGGAGACTTCAACTCAATCCTGAATTCCCAGGAAAGAGTAGGAGGGGAGGAACTAAGACCTGGTCAGTTTCGCGACCTGGCAGAATGTGTCCTGCATGCTGGACTCTTTGACTGCCAGTACAAGGGATGCTTCCTAACTTGGAGCAACAAGCAATCCGGGGAGACTAGAATCATGAGCAAGTTAGACAGAGCTATGATCAATCAGGAATGGCTCATGGACATGCCTAACTTTGAAGCTGACTTCATCAATCCAGGAATATCTGACCATTCACCAGTAATTCTCACAATTTATGAACACAGAAATCCAGGGCCTATTCCTTTCAAATTTTATAATTACTGGGTTCATGAGAAAGGTTACATGGAGGTGGTTCAAAATGCATGGTCTCAACCAGTGAATGGTAATGCTACATACTGCCTAGTCCAGAAACTGAAGCGGGTGAAAGCTGACTTGGTTGCTTGGCGGAAAAACACTTTTGTCAATGCTAATAGTGGGGTTCTTGCTGCCAAACAAATCATGGCCCTAACACAGAGTTCTCTACAATCAGACCCCCTTAACCCAAGTCTTACAAATGCAGAAAAGGCGGCAGTAAAACACTATGCAATGGCAGCCATGCATGCAGAGTCTGAGCTGGTGCAAAAAGCTAAGGTGAAGCATATGAGGTCCGGTGATGAAAATGTCGCATATTTCCACAATTACCTCCGTGAAAGACGTTCCAAGAATACGATTCTATCTATCTACAACTCCAATAATGAGAAACTAGAGGATATGAAGGACATTGAGGCTGAATGCATCAGGCATTTTGGAGAGGTGTTTGCTGAAGACCAGGGAACCTATGATTCAGATGTCATTGATGGCCTTCATGCTGAAAGAATCATAACTGACTCAGAGGCTATGGAGCTGAACCAGGAGGTGTCCAAGAATGAAATCACAGAAGCTCTATCCTCAATAGGATCTGATAAGGCACCTGACCCGGATGGCTTCTCTTCCATGTTTTTCAAAACTGCGTGGAGGGTCATAGGGACTAATTTTACGAAGGCAGTGACAAACTTCTTCAGAAGCAAGAAACTCCTTGGAGAGGTAAATGCGACATACATTACTTTGATTCCTAAGGTTACTAATGCATCTTATCTGGGTGATTTCAGACCAATGTCTTGTTGTAATGTCTTGTACAAATGCATTACCAAGATCTTGACAAACATGATGAAGAAAGTGGTGCATAGATTGGTAAGCTTGGACCAGTTTGCTTTCATCAGAGGCAGGTATATACATGATAATGTGATACTAGCCCATGAATTGGTTAGAAATTATCACCGTAACACAGGAGCTCCTAGATGTGCGGCCAAGATTGATCTAAGAAAAGCATATGACACGGTTAGATGGGAAGCAATTGAGCATGTTATGAAAAAAATGAACTTTCGTGGTCAGTTCATTGAATGGGTGAAGGTATGCATAACAACTCCAAGATTTTCGATATCTATCAATGGTTCGCCTAAAGGGTTCATAAGGGCCAAACGAGGCCTTCACCAAGGGTGCCCCATGTCACCCTACTTGTTTGTCCTAGTTATGGAAATTTTACATTTACTTCTAAAAGAGAAGGTGGAGGAAGGAGAATACATGTTACATCCTAAATGCAATAATCCACAGATCACCCACCTTTCCTTTGCAGATGACCTCATTGCTTTCTTCCATGGTAGCTTCCAGTCTGCACATGCTCTTTCAACTGCTCTGAACCTTTTCAATTCAAGCACGGGTCTTGCCATTAACTGCTCTAAGAGTAGTCTTTTTGCTGCTAGGGTCTCTAATGAGGAGCTAGAGTTGATAACTAGGTGCCTGACTTTCAAACTGGAGACTCTTCCAGTGAAATATGTCGGACTACCACTGATTTCCTCTCGCCTGGACTACAATCAATGTTTACCACTGATAGATAGAATTCGTAAAAGAGTACAATCCTGGAAAAATAGGACCTCTCATATGCCGGTCGCCTAACTCTGATCAAGGCCGTTTTGAACAGCCTACACGTGTACTGGACATCTTGCTTTGTCCTACCTCTAAGTGTTCGAGAGGATATCACAACAATCATGCGGAACTTCCTATGGTCAGGCTCTGATGAGTACACTAAAACTCCTATGGTTAAATGGACCCAAGTATGCCGCCCTTATAATGAAGGCGGTCTAGGGGTGAGGTGTATTGAAACTTCAAACAAAGCCGCTACGTTGAGACATGTATGGAATATTGTCTCCAACAAGAATAATCTATGGGTACAGTGGACAAAAAGCAATCTGATCAGAGGCAAACATTTCTGGACCATGGATATTCCTGGTGACTCATCATGGTGTTGGCACAAACATGTTCAATCCAGGGAGCAAGCATCCTCACTTATTGTTCATTCAATTGGTGATGGCAAATACACCCTTTTGTGGAAGGACCCATGGCATCCATTAGGCATTCTTCTGCACAGATTCCCCCAACATCTGACATACCACACAACGCTCCATCGCAATGCTAAAGTAAGTGCCCTTATTACAGACAACAACTGGAATACTAGGTTGCAAGGACGACCTGATTTAGCTCATATAAATGCTGAACTTGATTCAGTGGAAATAGATAACAAATACCAGGATGAAGCCATATGGATGGGGGGTCATGAAGGTGAGTTTACTAACCGGAGTACTTATTACTCACTGCGATAGAGAACGCAGCCTGTTTCGTGGTCCAAACTGATTTGGTTCACAGGCAGAATACCCATACACGGCTTCATTACATGGCTTGTCAGACACAAGGTGCTCAAAACCCAGGACAAACTGCACAATTGGCGAGTTATAGACAACTCACTGTGTCCTCTCCGTGGTGATGCAGCTGAGTGTGAAGAGCATCTATTTTTCAGGTGTAGATACTCAAGCTTTGTTTGGACACGTATTCTCACCCACCTAGGCTATAGACATCAGCCAATGGACTGGACAACAGAATGGAGATGGTGCGAACAACACTTCACTGGTGCATCACCTAACTCAATGTTGAAAAAGTTGGCCTTGAATGCAACCATTTATCACCTATGGACTGAAAGGAATTGCAGGTTGTTCCAGTTTCAGTTCAAAGTAGCTACTGACCTGGTTCCAAAGATCATTGAAGATGTTCGCTTGCGAGTCCTTGTCCTGGATCAGCAAGTGGAAGACACGGCTGATAACAGGGCGTTATTTGATAGTTGGCAGATTGGAGCACAGTTTCAGCAACGCACCAGCACTCTGCATGCATGGCAACGACCTGAAGTTGGTTGGTTCAAGCTCAATACCGACGGTTCACTCCAAGGTAATAAAGGAGGCTATGGTGCGGTCATCCGGGATCACGAGGGACAGGTGGTGGCAGCAGCAGCAGGGTCTAGACAAGCGCAGACTGTCACCCTGCATGAATTACAAGGAATTGAGATAAGCTTTAAACTAGCACACCGACATGGCATTCAGCGGGTGGTCTTGTGCGTGGACTCAAGTAATGCATTAAAGTACATTTCTACCAACAAAGCTCCACCTTGGGAAGCAGTACACACAACTAGACGCATCAAAGAGGAAATGCGAAAATTTGCAGTATGCCGAGTAATGCATGCAGTACGAGAAACAAATAAAGTGGCAGATAAACTGGCTAGCCTTCTACCAAATCATGAGTTTGTGGAGATCACTCCTAGTTCCTTTGCGGAGGACATTAGGAAGATTGTTTTTGATGATGCTAGAGGTAAAAAATATACACAAATGTAACTGAGATCTGTCTTGCCTTATTTCTTTTTTTAGTGGTCTGGGGAGCCCATATAAACCCCCACGCTTGCTTTAAAAAATAAAAATAAAAAATATGACTTCAATCGGAACGTTGGTATTGATACAATGTTGATAATAAAGAGCAAAACAATCAATTTGGTGTCTTTTAAAATTAGCCTCACAACAAATTCTCACATAAGTAGGATCCTTTTTAATGCTCATCGCTCCATCAACAAAGTTGATGCCAAATTCGACTCGACTTCGAGTTTAGAGGGAATGAGCAACTAATTGCCTTTCACATTAATAATTTGTCTAACCTGTTTATGACAATATCGATTCACTTTTTTTGAGTCGTTTCTTCTTTCTTTTATTCTATTCCACTTGATAGATACTCAAGTTTCAATCCACTATTGATTTGATTTCATCTCTTATTTTCTTTATGCAAGAGTTCAAGATAATATTCAATATTCATTCCCATTGACGATCGAGCAATCATTTTCTAAGTTTCTTTATGATTTACACAGACCATATCCATATCGATGGAACTTATTATTCTATTTTGCAAGTTTATATTATCTCCTTCATTGCGTTATTTATTTTTGTCCTTTTATTTTATTTACAAAATACATTGCTTGATCTATCAACTAATTGATCAAATCTTCCTTTTATTTTATTTTCACTCTATTTCCCCCGAAAGTTGTAAGTTAGACCTTCAACTACTACACCAAAACTACTCATACTCAAATTGTTTTCAAGTTTGAAACATCCCCATGTCCATCGATCACCATGGGAACTCCTTCATCTCTTATGACCGCATTACACGCTTACTTCACATCCATTGGATAGCTCCACCCTTGCTAGTCTGCAACAATGCCAATCATTCATCCACCACATTGCAAAAGTATTGACAAAGGATGGCTTCATTTGTTCTCAATTTCCAATACTTTTGTTCAACAAGTGTATTTTCTAATGTTTTAGGTAATTTTTTCAAATTTGTTCTCTTTACCAAAATCAAATATCTTATTGATAGAATTTGATAAAGCCCGAAACCTACCATAATAAAACACACTTAAAATTGAGAACAAAAAATGATAGCTTTGATTTTATAGTAAACCGTCCAATCATTCCTTGATTGGTTGGTCATAATTTGTTCCATATAATCTTGAAAGCATGAAGACTAGCCATCAGGGTCAAGTCAATTGAAGCGGTAACCATTCAATTCATTGGGAAATTCTAAATGGCGAGGGATGAGCGAGGGAGGGGTGAAAGCCGTTCATCCCCTCGAATGCATGAAAGTGTGTATCTCGCAACAATTTTACGCACCTCGAGGGGAGTGAACGGCTTCATCCCCTCCCTCGCTGGCTTCCTCGCCCCTTCCCTTGCTGTTTAGACAAACCAGTAAGTGGTTCTGCAGCGTATGAAACACGTAGCCGAGCGAAGTGTGCATGCACCTACGCTACCACAGACAACTCACACGAGAGTGGCAGGAGGGAATATAACACTCAAACATATACCGTGCAAGTGGTCAGTGAGTACTACTTGGTCAGCAATTTAAGTAACACAGACACACATAGCACAGAGAGAGAGATGTGAGATGAGGACGGCCAAACGAAAGTAGCCAACTACACAAAAAAGAACCCTAATTCCCTCTTTAGCTTTCGATCCGAGTATGCCATTGATGCTTCTCTGATCTCTCTCTCTCTCTGTCTCTATTCTTCTCATCGTTATCAGTTTCGTAGCGTCAGAAACCCTAGAATTTTCCAAACTCGGTTCACCAGAACCGCAGAAGATTCTTCTTCTATCAGGATCAAAAGCGTCTGCTCATTGTGAGTTTTCTTTCATTGATTTATGTGATTTTATTCCGTGTACTGTTTAGAATCGAATTCGACTCTCGAATTTTTTGTAATTTTGCAATGAACTGTTTATTTATTGTATGAGGTTAGGTTGTATTGAATTGCTTGAAATGGATCTACTGCTACTAAAACAGCCATCGAATCTCGATTTGTATTTAATTGAATTTCATGTTGCCTTCGGTTTCCATGAGACTATGAAGTTGTAAGCCCTGAGTAGTATAATTTCTAAAATGTGTATGAACTTATTATCGCGAGTCTATTTTGTTCAGCTATAAAAATTTTGTTACTGGTTCTATACCTATGTCAATAAAGATACTTATAATAAACGAGACACTCTGAAGATATGTGAGATAGTTGACTACACATGTGTGTTGTCTGAGTATCCAATACCTCTGACGAGGTTTGTTTGTTGAAATGAAGGACCCAATTGATCATAGTGGGTTTGTTAGTCCGTAGAACAATGAGGATGATAATTTTGTATGGCGTTGTATTTGCATGTAAATAATCTGGAGATTCGATTCAGCAACTCCTTTGTCCATTTTCCGACATTTAGTATCATTATGTATAACAATTTGGATTTGTTCACACATGCTCTTCGTATGGTGTCGAATTGTTGGTCTGGACTCCAAGTGATGTTGCCTCTGGCCCAAATCTTTTAACCTTCTCCTTTGTTAGCATCTCTTGTTTTCTCAAGTCATGATTTCATAGTAAAGATTGAGGATAGGTAAAAGGAACTACATCTTCTATAGTATTTTACCCTTGGAAATTTATGGCTTAAGGAACTACACCTGCACTCTCCTCTCCCATCTTTTCATTGGTAATTTAGAATTGGAGCTTTACATTGGGTTGTCATATGTGCATTATCAAAAGGAATTTCATTCCTGTTACTAATTTATTTATTTATTTTATTTAGTGAATAAGGTATTTTATTTATTTATTTATTTTATTTACTAATTTTATTTATTTCATTTGCTCTAGTGGATGCAAATGCAAATTGCAAAGAAATGATAAGGTGGAGAACATGATCAAATAGTCAATTTGGTCTTAGTTTCTTACACATAAATTTGATTCAGAATTGTGCTATTTCTTTTAGAGTAAACTATCTTTTGAACCCTAGAAACATCACCAACACATCAAATCTGGCCTATCTGAAAACGTAATTAAATAATTTTTTTGTTGTTCAAATTGTCATGGTGGCATCTTCCTACAGTGTGCACCCATATGGCTCGACACTTTGGTCTAGTGAACCAATCCAATTTCATAGGCTCATACTCATATTCACAGAGTACCTTCTATACCAAATATCCATAACCATTTCGAAAGAAGAACTTTGTTGAAAATTTTTAGATTCCTTTATGTCATCATTGTCATGGAATTTTATCGAAGGGGGGTTTCCATTTGTTTCTTTAGAGTTTAATGTCATTTGGCGTAACCCCTAAAAAAATCTCTGAAAATCTTTTACAGATCCCTTGCAATCAAGACTGCATAATGTAAGATCCCTTGCAATCAAGATTGCATAATGAAAGTACACATCAGAGAGAGTCGAATGCTAGGTATTTTTTTGTAAGGGTGAAAGCTATGTTGTAAGGTCCAAAGCATGGCTCGTAACGCCAAGATCCATCACTAGAGCCTTGGCAAGGCAAGGAAAAATGTTGTCGAAGTGCAGTGTGATACTCCCCACCGTGACTAATTAGCGGCCTGCAAAACTCTAAGGCTGAAGTGAGACCATTTGAAAATAAAATGAAGCCTTTAGAGCCTTGCGGAGTCCCTGACAACATAGATGACACACCCCACTTTAGAGTATTCTCCTTTTCAAACAAACTCTGTCCACTACTTCATCCTATGGTCTCTATGCATTGTATTTGTGACCCAGCTCGAGATACGAGGGTGAAGAGCCCAATTTACAATATAAATATTCGTCAATTCACAATATTATTGATCTCCCCAATGTGAACACCTGATATTTTTTTCAAGTTGATTGACAGGCCCGAGGCCCCTTCAAACCACATGAGAGTGGCTTTCAGAATTTTATGAATATAAGTGTTAGCATATTGTAAAAGAGAGATTGGGACAGGAGAAATTGATCTTTAACTTTGAAACCCTTACTGAATTAGCTTTGGTAACCATAGCTGCTAAGGACTGCTACACGCCAAAGGGAAGAAGCATAGGGGAGATGGAGTCTCCTTTGTGAAAGTTTGAAAAATCCAGGAGGGATTCCATTCACCATCACTATAGGAGGATGTGCCAAAATGATATGGATCCAAGAGTGCCGACTGTCTCCACATCCCGGTCTGTGAGGCATGTAATCTGCAAAAACTGATATAAAAAGCTTTTACTAAGTTAATTTTGGTGACCAGACCAAGGTTCCCACTTCCTAGGCGTTTATCTATCAACTCGTTGACAATTAAAGCCCTATCTATAAGCTATCTACTAAGGCCACTGGTGGATGGGAAAGGGGAGATGAGCTGGTGCTACACCTCTTGAAGTCCAATGGACAACACCTTTGAGATAATTTTGGAGATCAATCAAATCAAGCTAATGGGGTGAAACTCTTTAATATTAGAAGCTCCTTGAATCTTCCGAATATGCTTAAGCATTGTTAGTTTGTTAAGTTATGCCTCCAATCAAGGAATGAGTGAAGACTGGAGTCTTTATTGTTTGGGATCATCATGCCCACATTTGCTATTCTGTTGGAACATCAGTAGACAAAAGGTTCACATCAACTAGGATTTATTCTCCTTGAGTTAGTCATTGACTGCTAGTTGAGAGAAAGGAAGAGGGCCCATCCAAATGAGGTCGCCAGGAATTTGTTTCTATGAACAAGTAATAGATATTATACTGATAAATCAATTATGCAGTCACATATGTTTACTGATTTTCTGGATTACTTTAAACCCCGGAAACCAGACCAATGTTGTATCATTGAAAATAATCACCTGTAAACATATTTAACTTTAATTTCTAGTATATTTTAAACTAATCCAAACAAAGAGTTGGCACCCTATATATTTAATATTTATCTTTCCTAATCCAAAATTTTATGTCATTGTGGCAGTGTTAGATCATCTCCATTTTTGGGTTTCCATTTTATTTTGCCTTCTTTCTTATATTCTATTGAGTATTATTGGACAGTTGCTTTCACCTTGTGGGTGAGGAGAGAACAATTGAACCTTCAATGGCAATATGATAATGAGATGCTGAGTTTGTTAAGTGATGGTTCTCCTCTAGCAATATGTTCTAGTTGGGTGCGATGTATCTGTTAAATTGTGGTGTTTTGTGATGTAGCAATCAAATATTTTTTATGTTACCTATTGGAGTGTCCTCCTGATTACAATATATCTTCCATTCTAAAATTAATAATAAAATGAAACTCAAAAGGAAAGAAAGAACAAAACTTTGTCAATAGGGAATAGTTAAAACATTAATGATAACATTTGTTTCTGCCTGGAAATTACAGGTAGCCAGGATGTCGACTCCTGCCAGGAAGAGGCTTATGAGGGATTTCAAGAGATTGCAGCAAGATCCTCCAGCTGGCATCAGTGGTGCACCTCAAGACAATAATATAATGCTCTGGAATGCTGTAATATTTGGGTAAGTATAAAAAACAATCATTGTACTGAATTTTTTGCTGTGTTTTATAGCTCTCATATACTTAAGGTATCACAATTTTGACTGTCCTGATATGTTTTGTGTTTGAACTGCAGTCCTGATGACACTCCTTGGGATGGAGGTGAGTTTCCCATTTCTTGCAGAGATACTTAAAGATATATCTAGTGCCATTTAATTATACTATAACTGTCTGTTATCTGTAGATTTGAACAATTTTTTTTAATAAAAATGAATGTTTGATTTGTGTGTGCAAATATGAACAACTTTGTTTTTTTTGCTATTTGGTTTAAATTGATTGGACATATTTTTTCAACATTTTGGAGTTTGGTATCACGTGCACAGTTTAAAAGCTTGCTTACAATTGTCTTGAAGAGGACAGAAATCCCATTGCCTTGCAACTTGTAACATCTTTTTAACTGGGTCCTAGACCCAAACTGTTGTTCCTTGACATAAATTCCAGTGACTTGGTGGTGTTTGTCAAAGGAGCCACACAACCACTGCCTAAAACAAGGATGCTTCATTTTCAAAGAACATCCATGTTAGGCACCATTTGGTTCTTTCCTTGTTGGGTACTTCAGGCAAACGAAATATATACCAGATGCATCTGACACTTGATACCTATTTCAAACACGAACGCGTTTGTCCATGTCCTTATTATATACCATAAGTTGCACTCATCTGGATCTTTTCTCTTATGTGATGCAAGTTATGGTTATTAGATCACTAATGGATGATTACCTGCAAGAAGCTATAACAACCCCACTTTTTTTTTTTTTTTTGTACGTGTGAGAAACACATAATTCCTTTTCGAGTGTTACTTTGACATACCGTTGGATGCCTATTTGAGTATTAATCATTGAATCGTTTAACATACTGTTGGCTGATTGTCTTATTCTTCATATAAGCAATTTCACACTGAAGGATTTATCTTTGTTATAAGATTTAGCCAAAAAGCTAAAAAGAAATTACAATGGAAGATATGATGATGAAAACATCATCAGTTTTACATTCAATTCTCAGTTAGTTTGTCGAATCCATGACTCCTTGACCTCTGATATCTTCTCTGAATAAGTTTGAGTAACTACATATGCGTAAAATAACTTTGCATGCAACTTCATTTTGCTGAGGCCGCCGTGTCCGTATTGGACGTGACACTACAGGGACACTTTGACACTTTCCCAAATCGTTTTCTCCGCAATTCTCACATTATTGCTCATGAAGTTGTATTTTATAAAGACTACCAAATAGATCGGTAATCTGGATTGGTAGTAGCATGCATTTGTGGTAATATGTAATGTAATAAAAAAGTGAGAATCCTACTTATTTAATATTCTATACAATTGTAAAAATAAAAATAAGTTATTATTTTAATATTGTGTACCCATGTCCTTTTTTGGGATTTGTCATGTCGCCATGTCCGTGTCCATGCAATATAACTGACTGGAGATATATAGATGTCTTCTGACCATCTCGTATTTATCTCTTCTAGGTACGTTCAAGCTGACACTTCAGTTTTCTGAAGATTATCCAAACAAGCCACCAACAGTGCGCTTTGTTTCTCGAATGTTCCATCCAAATAGTAAGTTGGATATTGAATATGAATTAGGTTGCATTTTTTTTTGGTTCATTATTCTTAGGCTCTGCCAGCTATTTGAAAGTTTAAGCTTACCAAGAAATTATATGTTAACTTGGTGGTGCTTTTCAGTTGCTTTGTCTTGTTATGTGAAAGGAAAGGATCAGACACATACTTGAGTATTTGAATTACATTTTTTACCTGCATCTTCATTACTTCCAAAATGAGGAAAAACACACACACACACACACACATTTAATTAGTTGGCTGTCTGTCGTCAATGCATGTTTGACATTATTAGCAGCATTCGTGCCTATGACACTTTCATTAGTTTTATCTTTACAGAAAATTTTTGTTTTTCCATGCTTGGCCCAAGTCTCTAACTCACGTCTTTGGAATGATGTCCCATTTTTCTATCTCATGTTAGCATGTCATTAACACACTGAACCTGTGCCTTTACCTTATTTTAATATGCCTTTAACATGACCTCCTCCATGCCTTTAACACATATTAGCATGGCTTTAGCTTATTGTCGCCTCCCTCTGGCACATTTTATAATATTGTTGCATGTCAATTGTAATTGCACAAATTTGTTTTTTGTCAATCAAATTGATGGCCAATGTGACTGAGAATTGCAAATGCACGAAAGCACTTACAAAGAAAAGAGGCTATCACAATCAAACGTACAAAAATGAAAATCAACATGTCACTCTTACCCGCTTAAAAACATTGCTATTTCTCACTTTCCAAATGCACTGAAGCCCGGCCACGAGGACTGTTTTCCAATCAAGTTACAATAGGATTCAATCCAATATCCAGTTGAGCTAAAATAGGAATCAACCCAAGCTGATGATTAAAAGAGCCATGACTGAGAAAGACACCGGTCTCTGTGGAGAGGAAGATGGGTAATGGGGAACTAAAGTTTCAGAGACCAGTAGAGGAATCCTAAAGGCGTTCATGGTGGCTTAACAATTGAGGTTGTTGAGTTTGTCTGCTTCAGGCTGTTGGGAATTGTGGAGGCGCTTCATAACTATTATGGGTGATTCGTGAAGGTTTGGATCTCTCAGAGTGGAGGCAATTAAATCCTCAGACTCCTTTTTTAGCTTTTACCTCTTACTATAGTACAGATTATGACATGAAAATAAAACGAGAATAAATCTCAAACCCATAATGGCGACCCCCCTTTGGTGAAATCTACTATGTCTATGCCACTTATCTTTGTAAAGTTATAAACCAATCTCATCTCATGTGCAATTACCTCCAAATTGTCCTTGAATCCACCACATTAAGCTTTGGTATGGTGGTTTTGTGCATCCAGATATGTTAGCATGCTGGTGTGGGACATGTGACTCGAGCGGACAGTTTCTTTTAACACTTTCTTTTGTGTGTGTTTTGGCGGCTATCATTGCTTTCATTTGAAGGATGTTGAATGATTATAAAGTCCTATCACTGTTTGCCCACGTGGATCAAAGTTTTAAGTTTATATTTAAAATGTGAAATTTTCTGATATCTCTATCTCCACTGTGTATTCTCTGAAAAGGTCGCTATGTCGTTGGGATCTTCTTCTGTAGGACTTTCATTCACACTTGTGTGCCTATCTCATATTTTTGACACTGGATATTATGTCCTCCCAGTGATATGATTCTGGATTCTGAAACGTCTACTTGGGTTGGGTCTTTAACTGAACCTGAAACATGATTCTCCTCACTGATCAGGCCATCAAAGAATCCTTTAACTTGTTCATAGCTGTATTTCTTTCCTACCCCCTCTGAAGGTTGAACCAAACCATTCCTCAAAGAGATTCATCTTTATCCTTTAAACCCTCCATACTAACTCATTTCCCCTGCTCCAGTGATTGGTCTTCCTAACTTGTCCGTCATGTTGGTCATTGCCAGTTTCGAGTTAACCAAAGTTTAGTTATTTGGCTGGCCCAAAATTGAAACTGATTTCCAGCTTGCATTCACCAACCTTTACTGTATCTAACGGGATTTAAAAGGAAATGACCCACTCAAATCTAATGGCAAAACCTCGGTCTGATCTAGAAATTTGTCTGCCAGGCCTAATGAGAACTGACCCTAAACTCACCCATGTCTTGAGCCACAATTTGTCAATTTCATTCCAATAAAAATATATATATTTATTTTTATTTTTTAAATTATAGAAAATTAGTGCCCGATTTACTTAATTTAAAATTTTGTTCATTTTTCAAGTCATACCTGGATTTTTGCTCATCCAGAAAGGGCATGGAGCATCTACATGTCTTATATGCATCCGTGTGTGCGATTTTGAGTGTGTGCCTCTAGATGATCTCCCACAGGATTGTACTTTGAATTCTCGTGCATGCATGACCATGAGCCCGGTGGGTAGTGGAATGTTAAACAGTTTGAATTGAGTTCTTATGCATTCTGACCCCCTTCCCTTCGAATTTCTACAGTCTATGCTGATGGAAGTATTTGCTTGGACATCTTGCAAAACCAGTGGAGTCCTATCTATGATGTAGCTGCTATACTCACATCTATTCAGGTAACGTGGAATCTATTTTATTGCTTCATAAAATTTTAATATTTTTGTCCTATAAGGGTATTATTTGTTTTTGGTAAAATTAACTTCGTAGGATCAGGAACATTGTACTTTGGCTTTGAAATGATTGTTATTTTGTTATGGAGAAATTTTTTTCTGCATACCAGAAAAAATTACTGTGATCTGCATGTTTCATTTACTAGCATTGGTCAAGGAATAATTCCTCGTTTTGATTTAGGTAGTGTCTATCATCCAATAGTGCATTCTTTATGCAACAACTGAAAGTAATCAGTGATCTTAGTCTTAAGTACTCGAGAGGCTGACTTGTCTTGGTATGAATGCTATAAGATTCCGAGCTTTAAACCATATGTAGCATTACTTGAAATACTAGATATCTGAACAGGCTCACATAGGCAGTTTCCCTAATAATGCATGTTGAATGCTTCTTGGGGGGAGTGGCCCAGCTGACAACCATGGTAAAGGTTTACCTTGAAGTATTTATGCCATTGCGAATCAAAGAATTGAGTTTGTATGCAAATTATACTGACATGTTTCAACAACTATAATTCCAATTCACATGCCATTTGTTTGCAAGCTTGTCTTCTAGAATTGCAATTGTGTTGAATTAGGGGTATCTTGAGATGCTTGCCATCGTATATCGCTAAGGTCATGAACACATGCTGTATAGTCAATGTAGTTTTATCTTTGAAGTTGATTATCACTTGTGATGTAGTTTATATTATTTCAGCATTTTTGGTTTCTCTTAGATTGTATGTGTTTTTATTCTCAATTTGATGATTCTTACTCACTGCCTTTCTTTGTTGCAGTCATTGCTCTGCGACCCTAATCCAAACTCACCTGCAAATTCTGAGGCAGCACGAATGTTTAGCGAGAACAAACGTGAGTACAACAGGAGAGTCCGTGAAATTGTCGAGCAGAGCTGGACGGCAGACTAATTGCTTCCCTCTGTAGGGTGCTTTGTAATCTGTCTTAAATTCTGACGCCTGTTTGAGGAACTTTGCCTAGTAAAAAAAAATTTGTATTATGAACTGGTTTTCCATATATAATCAAAATATTTGTTTGCTTGATTTCAAAGAACGTTTTCCAGATGACTTAATCTTGCATATTTTTTAGATTTTTTGCTGAAAGCTTCTCAGCACGCTGTATCGTAGTGTTGCTGTCTATTCAATGATTAGAAAATGGGTTTGCATTGTACGAGATGTTTTGAAGATTAAATTGCTTGGTAATCATTTTTTATTTTTCCTGCCGCTAAAAGATAATGCGAGTATCACTCAGCCTCTTCTTTTCGATGTAGGTATTTGATCTACTGTGTGTTTGTGTAATTGATAAGAGAGACATCTTGTAGATTGTTGGTTTGCCCAACTTGGTGTATAAGTGGTGGTTTGCCCAATTTGGTTTGAAATTCCTTCCTTTTAACAACCTCTTAAAACGGATGTTGATGTTTTACTTACCTGATAGAGGCTCTACCTAAACAAACACTTACAGACTTGAATTAGAGCCTCTTAAGTGACTAAGGTATGGTTAGACATCTTCACAAATATACCTGTTAAGTGTGATCAAAGCTGATGAAGTATTGACCCCCGAAATGTTCACTAATACTTCCACCGGAGGGGTGCTTGAATGTTCCTTAACAAAATTCATTCAGCTGTGTGAACATGACTAATACGGCTCTATACACAAGATCTGCAGTTCACTTGTCTGAGCGGAATGCAAGGAATCAAATAGCTAGTGTTTATGCGAAACAGAGCACTGATTTCAGATACAGAAAATATAGTTTATAAACCTCTTGAAAATCTGGAAGAACGTCGCAAAGTGTATAAAGATAGGATGCTAATAAAAAACTATACAAAATTCTCCGAAGTATCTGCATATATATTATGTGAACAGAAACTTCAATACACGTTGCCTGAATGTGAACCAAGGTTTTCGCTAGGTGTCCATCCCTCTTGAACTTGAACTGAATACTGCAAATTCCAAAGAACGTCTTCTATGATGGACGGCTGTTAGCCTTTTTGGATAAACAGTTGATGGTGATTTCGACGGCAGTTCTTAGTGACTCATAGGCGAAAGTACCGTGCAAGGAGGGATCTGCCAATCCTCTTAGTTTTGATGGGCTGTCCGTTATGCTCCTCTCGAGCTGTGAAACAGAAGTACTTATTTCAGTATAATTCAGTCTTGAACAGAACAATTTATAGATTTCCATTTTAAAAAAAAGAAGAAGAAAAAAGGTACCTGAATTCTCTGCTCATCCAATTCAGTCTTTGATGTGATCGATTTACCCGTAATGGCTTCCAGTAGAATAACACCCAGCTGATAAACATCCTCACTTTCACCAGCTCCGGCACTGCACATTGAGATACAACGTTACAACATAGTGACCACGGGTACACTGTTCAAGCATATTGTCCTCTACAGATTAAAATGAGGCAGTTCATAATCATACTATAACACAGCTAGAACATCAATTTCACCTGTCAACATGATTAGATGTTTCTACTCCATTGAGAGGGCTCTCTGAACCCACCTAAAATAACCAGAAAGTAGGAATCAATTGAATATCTGGCGGAGCTATACAAATGTATTGAAACTTCCAACATGGCAAAACTGAAACAAGAAGAAGATCTACTTCAAACTTACCATAGATGATATAGGCAGACTATAGTTACTGATTTTCGCTGTGAGATTCTCATCCAGTAGAATGTCCTCTATGCGTATGTTGTTCCCAACAATACCAGGGGTTACCACAGAATGCAAAAACTGGATCCCCCTTGCAACACCAATTGTTACTCCCATCAGTTGTGGCCATTTCATTGCGTCTCGCTTTCTCCACTCTTGAAGAAACCAATACAAAAATGGATTCAGTATTATGATATTATTTAGAAGCTCAATTATGTAAAGGGGATCGTTACCAGTAAGATGATTCCTTAGTGTTCCGTTCGACACATGCTCAAAGACGATATAGATGGTATTAGCTGCATTGGGGTAGTCCTGATGGGTAGTGATACAATGGCCAAGAATACTAACCAAATGCCTATGTCGTAGCTTTGCCATTACTTCAATGTGTTTCATTATGCTTTGAGGAGATACCCTCTGCTTCAATTTTAAACATCTAATTACAGCGAAGGAACCATCTCGAAGACTGCTCTTGTATAGCTGGGAATAAGATCAGAAATCAGAATCATAGGGTTAGAGAACAATTATGTCAAGTTGTTTTTGTTTTCACATACACGCATTATAGTACCTGACCGCGAGCTCCTGCCCCCATCAAGTTTAGTGTGTCGAAATTATCAGTTGCTTCTTCAATTTCTTCCAAACTGAAAACATGATAAGGTGGGAGCCCAAGTGCCCCAAAACTAATTACTGGAGATGCATTTCCTATCAAATATCACACAACTTTAGAACTCGTAACTGGAAATTTGTAGGCAAACTAGTCGAATGAAGAAACTTCATCAAACATCAGCAAAACTATAGTAAAATAACAAAAGAGATAGAGAAAATGGAAACCCTTACTTGCATCAGTGAATATCTTAGGCTGCTTAGGCGAGAGCCTAATGAAGGATTTCTCTGAAACCGATTTGCAGAATGGGCTGTTCTGACCTTCACTAGTCCCCATCCTCCGAAAAACCACTAACAGTATCAATCCAAGCACTACTACACCACCCACAATAGCTCCAGTAATACCAATTATGAGGCCTAACTTGTTGCTACCTGATGATTCTCTCTTCTGCTCCGCTTGGAACGGAGGCTTCACAGCCAATGCTTTTTCATGGCAGAATGAATCCGGATGTTGGTCATTTGAGTTACCAACTAAAAGACAATTCCCAGAATACATCACAACTTTGTTTGAAGAATTAGATCTGATGCACATAGGCAAGTTTCCAAACAAAAAATTGTGTGAAAGATCAACAAACCCAAGTCCCTTGCTGCATGATGTAGTCGTCGGAATCTCCCCTCTCAATTCATTTTGAGCTAAATTCAGGTACTCGATTGATGGTAGTGAAAACAGGTCAGATGGGATGGTTCAATGAGTTGATTCATAGAGAAGTCCAAATGCTGCAGCTGATCAAAGTTCTTGATCTCTATAGGAACCAGAGATCGGAATTTGTTGTTTTTCAATACAACACTCACAACCTTGTCAGGTAGAGCAGGAAATTCAGGTCCTAACTGATTGCCACTAACATCATATTCTTTCAAATCTGATAAGCTACTAAGATCAGGAATCTCTCCACTGAAAAGGTTATCAGCCAAAACAATACTCTGAAGGCTCCTAAACTCTGAAACCTGTATAGGCACCTCTCCGTAAATGAAATTCGAACTTAAATTGAGTACTTGAAGTGATCGAAAACGATTAACCTTCCCAGGCAATTCACCCCACAACCCCAAAGACACCAGTGATAGCTTCTCCAAATTCGAAAGCTTTGTAAGAGTAGTGAAGAATGAATCAATGGAGAACTTCTCAGACAAAGTGTTTTCCGAAACTGCAAATTCTTCCTGAGTAGGCCTTGGGGTGATAGAGCTGGAACTCTTGTTCCCAGTGACAGTTAATTCAGTTACATGGTTGCCTGAACACACAACTCTCAGAGACTCCGAGGGTGGCAAGTAACATAAGTCTGTCCAGTTTCCCCATCCATTAAGCACTGTTGGGTACTCTAGAAGTTGTTGAACTCGAAACAGTATTCGCCTTTCGGATGATGCTAATGTTAACAACTGCCCAAAGGATGATATAGGAAGAACTAGTACTATAACAAAGATCGAAAGCAAAACCTGGGGACCCTTCATTGGTTTTTTAGGATGACAAACAAAACCCATTGTGGATTTGATCAAATTTAGCATGAAAAGAGTGATGAAACCATTGGTTCCAAATCAAGTAGTTCAGACTTCAGACCTCCTCAGACCATAAATGTTTTTAACCACGTTATCAAGTCCTCGATTGTATTAAATGCGACTCATAAAAGACCAAAAAAAAAAAAAAAACCCTCATTTTAAAGGTGAAAGAAGAGAAGATCTCTTAATGATGAAACTCATGAACAAAGACATGAAATTTGGAGCAAAGTGAAGAGAGGAGTGTGAAGGGGTTCCTGATCTAGTGTAACACAAGTCAACTTAATAAAGTGAGCTCGCATGTTCAATGTATTTTGATAATTAGATTCTATATAGAATCTCTTGATATTGTTGCAAGTGAAGAGCTAAGTCAAACATGATTAATGCTTAAGCACCTTAGATTACGCGGTCAATGGAGTTGACTGTTGACTAAGTTGTTAAAGTAGACTTACGTGGCTCTCGTGTGATTCCTACCCACTTTACGTTGAAACTTGAAACGATGAGATTCCATTATATTTTTTTCTAAAATGGCGAAAATACCCTTGGGGTGGATGATTTCCTAGAGATACGCATCAAGCATGGGGATTTTTTAAATGCCAAAATTGCCCATACATGATCTTGTCGGTGGTGTAGTTCTATATGTCCGTCAACTAATTTTGCATTATTGATCCTTGGAGGGTTGGGGGATGTGACGGTGATATGTTGTAAACCTAGAGAAGAGGGTTATCCTTAAGATCGGACGGTTGAGGCGTTTCGTGATTTGTGAGATGAAAGGATGGTAGTGTAGAATGGATGAAGTGGGGTTTAGGGTTGATGGGGTGGCTTTTATGAACGACACAGACCATGAGACCAGTCTATTTTTGTCAAAGTGACTGGACCAATTGATGTGTTGATGTCACATATGAATGTCTCTTCCTTCATCCTTTACCTAATATTCTTTGAGGATCCATACTTGAACAGGTTAATTAAGTCGAGTTTTTGTTTTAGAGGACCCCATTGCTAAATTATTGCCAAGTTTTACTCGACAGGAAAACTTTTTGAGTTCTAATCAATCAACTTTAGCAATCACAAGTTTCAAAGAATTAAAGTAGTAGGAACCACTTTCTACTAGGAGTGATGAATTTCTCAGAGTGCATAGATTAGTTCAAAAAAACTGAAATTTCTTGGTTGGATCAGTTATGTATTAACAAGTGTCCAAAGGTGTCAAAAATGACGAGTCAGCAAAGGTTTATGATCCCATCCAAGGGAAGGCAACTGCAACTTTAAGTAAGCCCTTGAGGGTACAGTATGCTATGATTGCCAGTATCCCGTTGGTGTGTCCTAACATCTCAGATCAATAACAAGTGCTTGAGAGCCAAATTAATTCACAACAGTTCAATAAAGAGTCAGCCACCGCAAAGATTGTTTAAAAATAGTCATTCGAAGAATTATATGGTTCAATTTTTGTCATCATATTGCTGATTATGATGACAAAAAATGATTCCCAAACGTACTTCACATACAACACCTATAAAAGGCCGATATATGGTTGTTACATCGCTGCAAAAGAAAATAACATAAAACAAAAAATCACGGGTACCCTGTCTATGGCCAATTATTGAAAAAACTATCCAGTATCTCAGAAATCATTGAGGGCGCAAAACTTTGAGCATCTCAGAAATCATCTTCACTTTAGAAGACAGAACAAAGTCACACAAAGTTCTTTTTCTATAAGCATAACAAACAACTCAACGAAATAAAAAACTGGAATGTAACATCTACAGATACCTATACTGCTGTAATTATGAGTAAAAATAATAGCACCACAAATTCTATGCAGTTTCAGTTTTTCAGTAATGGGGCAAAGAAGGAAAAAGGAAAAGTTTGCTAATTGCTACCACACTAGGTTTGCAATGGTGTTCCTTCTGATAATTTCTCTATGATGATAAATATCCCAGGTAATAAACACGATCATAACTGAGGTCACGATTGGTGTATATTGTCTACATTACTTCAAGCAGACTCATCTCCTCAAGCAACTGTATATTGTGCAAGAAAAAACGGTTCAGTTGTTTTATATTTGCTTCAGTAATAGCTCTGAAGTATGAAAAGAAACCCAAATAACATAAAAGGACTTGTATGATTCTAACTAACCACATTCATGTAAATTGTTTAGATCTGTTCAGATAAGATCATCTCCTCCGGCTGTTGAGTGTCCTGGAGATAGAAATGGTTCACTAACATTTTAGATTTACTTCATTATTAATTGTAAAAAGAAGACTTGCATCAGTAGAAAATGGACTTTAGGTCAATAAGCCTGACCAGATGAGCCATTGGAAAACACATGTTCTAGTGAAAACTAGGATGGGTCGTACTGAAGCCGAATACAAGCTGATAATAAGATCTCAGAAAAATTAAAATAATAGACAATGGTAAACAGTGGCCTCATTATTCTCCCACACAATGGTCTGTCATGGCTTCGTTCATTGGTGGGAAAGCCAGTACAGTAGCTCTTCTTTCTTCAGGTCGAAAGGTATCATTGAAAGAGTATTGAATTTGTTATAATCCACTTAACCTCGTAGGCTGTAGCCTGAGTCAACCTCCATATTACAGGCTTACAGCCATTTTTAAACATGTGGTTGGTTGTAAAATCGACAAAATACTCGAGAAAAGAGAGACTAACAAGTTATAAATAACCATATACAAGATTTACTTTAAAATGTATTTTTATCTGTGTGAAACACAAAAGTATTAAGAGTGGTTTTGGTAGCTATGTAAACGTTGTCATATGAAAGTATGCTATTCAGTATATGCATTGCCAAATAAAAAGATTAAAAATAGTGATTTTTAGTATACGTTTTAGAAAATTGTGCTATATGTGACAGGGTGAGGTATTATGCTGGGATCTTGGTTATAGTGGTGTATTGGCCTGTATGGCAATGTTAGCAATGCAGTGAATGTGTAGTAGTATAAATCCATATGTGAATCTTCTTCCAGAGTGGGGATTTAATTGGCTCAGTTTGACATTCATTTTCTGTGTACTAATATCCTAATTTGCAACCAAACTTTATAGAACTTGCACGGCAACACACCATCAAAGAAAACATTTTACCATATTTTCTTTATCTCCTTGCTCCTCTGTTTCTCCAGAAGGCAAAGTTTTAACTGGATCTGGAACAGTACACAAAGTATGAGATTCAGTTATTTATAATATGACAAGAAAATTTATTAATAGCAGTCCAAATTTACCTGTTTCAGGGGCAGAATCCTCTCTCCGATCCTTGCTGGATTTCACCTTTTCATTCTTAGCCACTTGCTTACTTGGTCTGGGAGATTTTTTCTTTAGATCAGCGCTACTATTTTCTGCAACAGATTTGGGTTTCGTAGTCTTCCTGTCCAGCATTCCCTTCTTCTTGATTGGAGAAATTCTTGGAGTACTTTCCTTCTTTGCTAATTCCTTAGTCAATGTAACCTGACTGTTTTCAGCATTCAAGGGATTGGATTTCAATTTCTTTGCCCCAACTATAGAGGAAGAGCTGTTTACATCTTCATCAGAGGATCTAGTCTCCTCATGGGAACAGGTCTTAGAGACTTGTACTCGCTCCATATCTTCCAAGATGTCGTAATTTTTAAATAATTCCTGTGCTGTTTCTCCAAGTTCAATGAGGTTGTGTCGGCAGGCATATGACTTCAACTCATCCCGCAGTCGCTGAGGCTGCAAACATGCAACTAATTGTATAATTCTTCTTAAACACTATATACTTGCCATGAAGAAAAACCAAAGAGAGCCAAGTCCATACAGACAACTTATGCAAATTTTGCAGAATATAGCCAGGGCCGGAGCCAGGATTTTAGTCGAGGGGGGGCGAAATGGAAAATACCTATTAGTTGATAATAGTAGTTATCAATGGTAAAGCAAATTTTTTTTTACCAAAGCTAGTAACTAATAAAAAAAATTCAACTATAAAAATACAATTTTAAGCCAAAATAAGGTCACTATTGATAACCTTAGCAAAGAGTAAACAATCATAATAACTAGAATATATAACTAATATCACAAAAGAGTTTGTCTAGGCATCCAAACTTTAAAGCCATTTTTTGGTCAGGCTAGATCATTTTTACACCTTTACCCATTCTCTTTAAAATACAATCACAAACGTTATGTATAGAAGGGATAGAAATGTAAAAAACTTAAATCCTGACCAAAAGGTGGCTATAAATCCTGGTTGTCTATAATTGAGAATCACAAAATAATTAGGATAAGTTCTAGGTGAAGCTAAAAAAATTGAAATTTGCGAATTTAATATGATCATAATACAATTTCAAAGAAAAAATAGTTTATATGAGGCTCAAATTTTATACGAGTTGGCTAATGGTATAAATTTTCATTGAATTCTATCGTTATTATTTTAGATATTAATTTTAAATATTTTTTTGTTAGGGGTTTAATATTACTTGTGAAAAACAATTCATTTATTTAATGTTAATAAATTTTTATTAAACTAAACATTTTTTAATGTTTGCAATTACTAATAAAATTGCATTGAAAATAAAATAAAATAAATGCACTCAAAGAGTATCGAACTCAGGTCTTTTACTAAAAATGATAAATATCCAATCACTACACCAACAAAGACATGTTTAAATATTTTCATAAACAATTAACATATTGTATTCTACATTATATAATCAATTTTGTAAGACTAAAATATATATACTAAAATATTTTAAAAGTTGGAGGGCAGCTGCCCCCCTCGCCCCTTAGTAGGTCGCCCATGAATATAGCAGTATATGTGTACATAGTACTATAAGCCCACAGATCAATACATAAGCACAACTGAAGCCTAGCAAACTTATAGGATGCCCATACTTAAATAATATAGATGTTTTATTTACATGAAAATAGTTTGCCACAATGAAGATCATAACAGAGCATTGAAAAGAGTTCAACAAAATTGAAATGACACATAATCTTCAAATTGTACTACCTCACATCCAGATTCTAGTGCAAGCTTGAAGAAGCCGAGTGAAATTGAGTGCTTAGCAGTAGACTCAGACAGTTTAATCTGAGAGAGCCAATATGAAGCTGATAGCAGAACACTGAACTTCCTTTGCGTTGGTCTAGCGACAACAGCTGAAACTGGTGTTTCAATCTTCTTCGGTATTTCTTTTTTCTGTTGATCATTGGTCAAACTCTTCTTTCTGGTTCCTGCAAGAGGACTTGCTTTTGCAGTTGACTTAGGAAGAGGATTGATTGGGGATTTAGATGGGGCAGAGAGTCTCCTAGGTGCAGGCTTGTCCTTGCTAGATGGATTTAGCACACTGACACTTTGGGTTACATTTGATGCAGGTTTTCCCCTGAAATTATGCATTAATAAGTTAATTAAATGCGCATTACAAACAAATGCTTTTGCATTGAAAACTTAACTCACAAGTCCAGTGGTGGACCCATTATTTCAGTTGGGGGTGGGGGCGAAATGACAAATAGCTATCATTGATAATAGTAGTTATTAAGGGCGGAGCAAAAAAAAAAAATTCTACCCGAGCCACTAACTAATAAAAATACTATCAAAAATACATTGTATATACCGAATTGAATCCAGTGTAGTCCAAACTTAAGCCAAAATAAAGTCATAATATCGATAACCTTATCAAGTATATAACTAGAATATATAACTAAAATCACAAAATAATTAAGATACGTATCTAGTTGAAGCTTAAAATATCTGAAATTTGAAAACATAATAAAATTATAATACAATTTGATAGAAAAATGGTTTATATGAGCCTCAAATTTTATATGAGTTGGCTAATTCTATATATTTTCATTGAATTATATAGTTATTTTAGATATTAATTCAAAATATATATTTTTGGTGGTTTTATACCAATTGTGAACAAACAATTCATTTTTTTAACGATTGCAATGACATAAAAAATTGCATTGAAAACAAAAAGTAGGGGCAGGTCACAATGACAGAAATAATAATTGTCAATTGCCATAAAAAACCATACGCTCCAACAGGACCAAAAATAAGTTTTTATACTACACTTTTTTTTTTTACTGTTTGCAATTACTAATTAAATTGCATTGAAAATTTAAAAATTTGGCCAATAACAACGATGGAGAATAGTAATTATCAATAGATATAAAAATGTATAGTAAATAGTAATTTTTAATAGCCAGAAAGAAATCTTACACTCCAAGAATATCAAACTTGGGTCATTTGCTAAAATGTTAAACTTCTAGCCACTACACCAACAAAAACACATAGAAATAGTTAAATGAACAGTTATCATATTATATTATACATTATATAATTTTTTTTTTTTTGTAAAGCTAAGTATTTGTTAAAAATATTTTGAAAGTTGAGGGGGGCAGCTACCCCTTTCATCCCTTAGTAGGTCCGCCCCTGCACAAGTCAACAGAAATTCCTTGCGGGAGAAAAAGTGAATAAATATAAGTTAAAACAAAGCGAAAAGAACTCTTCTGAAACCCTAAACTAATTCTTCATTCATAAACATCTTTTCTCAGGGAAAAAAAAACCAACAACAATAGTGGAGCCCCAATGGTGTATTAATAGACCTATAGTTGCAGGAGAAACAACCTAAGCAAACCCTATACCCTGATAACAAATTTAGTAAACTAACCTATAAATGCAATAGTCATGAGCATTGGCAATGCTATGAGTAAATACAGCGAAACAATTCTTTTCTCTCTCTTTTTTTTTTTTTTTTTTACTCTCTTTTACAAATGTGGGTTATGAATAATATGTCAGTATGTCAATGGTAATATGGAAAGAGATGACTTTTTTCATTGTCATGGAATGACGGTAGATTATAGCACAGTAACTAGGTCATTAAAAAGAAGCGGACTTAAAGTGTCTATATGTAATAAGCATGACAGTTTCTTAGTTACCACTATGGCAGCTGAGTATGTTTTGATTTCAAACATTCACGCACGGATTAATATTGACATCAAATGTGATCCATATGACAAATAAGTAGTGAATCATGAACAGAGGTTTCTTACAAATGTCCTAAACATAGAATATCTCAGTCCAAGTGAGAACCCGGAGAATGGATTTCTGTTTTCTTGCAAATAAAAATCAGATCTTTCCATTTAAAAGTTCCTCTTGCACTCCTACTAGAACATAGAAAGTAAATACAATTATTTGCTTCACAATTAGTGTTTGTATCCTGTAGCATCAATGTCCAGCAAAAAATTTATTTATTTTTGACATTTTGTAAATTAGATTTTGAATATTTCACTAATAAATTAATAGTGAATCAATGGTTTTTGAAAAAGCAAAAGTCTACCTTGATATATGAAGCTTTCTTTGATGACCTTAGAATATGTTCTATCCACTGTTGTTTCTATTGGATCTAAGTTATAGGTCCTTGTTCTAGTGGGAAACATAAGATCCTCAAGTCCTTTCTGTTATGTTTTGGGATTTGCGGGTAGCCAACATTTACTGGCAGGTAAAATGGAATTTGAACATCATTGACAAAACTCAGAACCCTCTCAATTTGACAATCCAAGATGAAATACGCACATTATGATAGCCATCATATCTATCTAAGTCATTCTCGCTCTCTTTTAGAATGGAGATATGATAATCTACTTTCGCTCAAACATTGGCTCATGCACCCTTCGTATGATATTCTACTTTCACTCATGACTATCACTGCCACTTTTAAACATGGTGCCACGACACTATCAATCTTAAAGTATATCATCTCTACCACTAGGTAAAAGAAGGCCTAACCTCTTTGCGTAGGTTTGGTTCCATAGGTCAGGACCTAAGCTGCTGCTACTCGGTTTCTTGCTGTAGGATGAATGAAACTGAATATTCCAGAAACACGTCCTACTTTGAACAAGAGGAGCCATAAAGAGAAGTCTAAAAATACCATTATAATTTACTACAATAGTTTGAAATGTTTCCTAAGAGGAGACCCCAAAGCCATAGAACCACCAAAATCTCCAAACAACTCATTACCGCATGCTCCCTCATTGTTAAATACTCTAGAGCTTATCTTTGCATATGCCCCTAATATACGACACAAGAAGTGATTCTCCAATGAAGTTTCTCAGATAAACTGTAGTGATTTTCCATATAACTCCTCAATACAGTCAATAGTTGATCAATAGACCCATGTCAGGCCCACTCTATGACACTATTCAATATTGAACTCCATTATCTAATGCCAAACTCATGAACCAACCAACCTATTTTTATTTCAATAGATGGTAAGAATTCTAAGAAAAAGGCCTAAAGGTTCATAACTATGCATCTTTCTAAAATTATGTTTGGCCATCTTGCTTAACCAAAATTTTATTCCTTGCAAAAGTAAATAATTTAAGTTTGATATATTTCTCCACCTAGTGCCATAGATGAGTCATGGAAAGTCAGTGCATCTCTATGGTCATGCTTGCTTCGTATTATTTACATCTCCATAGGGGCAACTAGTCTACAGTCATATCTCCATAATGACGGAGCCATCATATATGAGGAAATGTCAAACACCAGCAGTTGACTATTTGTATCTCCATTATCTTTAGAAATACACTAATTAGGGTGAGTTTACCACTATTTAGAGACCATTTTACCTTTTCAAGTTGCTCGTTGCTACTCTATTTTCATGCCCTCGATCACCAAACTCCACAGGTTTTCGTGGCCAGTTTGCACTCCCAACGGAAGGTCTAATAGAGAGAATGCAGAGTACTTGATACACCTAGGTCCTTGCCTCCAATAATCTATTTGCATTGATATCTTCGCATACTCAAAATCTATGCCTTAGAAAATTTTGCAATTGAAACGAACCATTAGATACAATTTTATGTCATTGGAATTTTACCACAAACAATCAAAGTCTACAGTAGTCTTGCTGATTGCTGCTTTCCTTTCTCTATTTCAAATTAACTAGACGGACGCAAAATACCAAACCAAACATTAATTAAAAGTTCTTAAGCAATCGCTGCAGCTTAACATACAAAATTTTATGATTAGATTACTTTTTCAACATCTGCCTAATCAAAATCCTAAATCAGCACCGAAATTTCATCCATACATTGCTGAAAACTACATCAAACACCGAAACAGTCTTTCAAGACTATCCTGAGTTCCTAACTCTCTTCTACATTTCTAGGGTTTTTCATTACTTTCCTTTTGACATTATTCGCAATTGCGAAACACAAACAACGATTATTCAACAAACAAGATGTTTCGATCACCACAAATAACTCTCAACATACAACAAATAATCAAACTAAAAAAAGCAACAAACCTCTTTTGTGCAAAGGCAGAGCTCTTTCCATCCGCCATGACGGAGGACTTCTCTTCCTTTGCCATTGATGCCGATCGCAGAGGATGTCCAATCTTCGGCTTCACCTTGTTCGCTAAGAAATCAAAATCAAGAAGATTCAATCAAGAAACGTAATGAAAGATGAAAGTGAAGAGAGCAATTAGGGCAAAATCATCGCTTACTTGACGCACCAGCAGACGGTGATTGATCTTTGGTAGTGGTTTCCATGTTTGACGTTTCTGCTTCGGTGTTCACAGATAAAGAAAACAAGACGAAAATGAGAATATAAGGAGCGAGAGGAGCGTCCGGATTCTGCCAGGTGGCGATTTGGGCGGGAGAAATTAAGGTTCTTTTATGTTAATTTAAAATTGCAAACAAGGATATGTAACGGTTGGAATCATTTAAAATTAGTTAAATGGTAACGTCCGTTAATCAGAGCGTTCGAGTTGTGTACACGAGTTTGGCAATCAGGCATAACGCCGTGAGTTCAGCTTGGACCAGAAGCTTGGAATTTCGAATTTGAATTTCAAATTGTTGCACTGTTGGCCAGATAATATTTGTTGCTTGTCAGTGTGGTGATTTCCTAAAAGCAACGACTACTCCACCGCCATTATCTAAATTTTGTTTTCCCTATTAATCCAAACCACCCAAAAATTGTTTTTGAAAAAATAGTAATATAAAAATAGGATAATTTTCAACCAATTTAAGCGCTCAATTGAGACTGATTCTCAAGTTCATCAAAACACGAAAATTGTAGTACTCTAAGTTGTTAATAAATACAATTTAAATCACTTAAAAATATTTTGAAATTAGCAATTTATGATCATTTTACTAAAGTGGCAAAAATCTGTAAAAAAAAATGGTATGTTTTCACGGGAAATTCTAGCTGGCCTGGGTCAGCGCCTGGGTGGCCGCCTGGGAGGCTCCTTGGCGTGTGCCAAGGAGGGTGTCTTGCACATGCCTAAAGTTTCAAAAAAAAAAAAAAAAAAAAAAAAAGCGGGAAACTGAAATTTGAATTTCATTACTGAAATTTGAATTTCATTACTGAAATTTAAGAGGGAGGGAGGGCTCAAAACACAGAAAAAATCATCAGAGACTGCTCATGAGGCTCTGGCAAGTGGTCAGGCAAGTGGCTTTGGCAGCTCGTGAGGCTGGTGTTCCACTTGCTGGTGAAAATGCATTGCCTCGCTACGACCTGTTGCCCTTCTTCTTCTCAATGTAAAGAAGAACAACAGAGATAGGACAGAGAATCCAGAGAAGCAACCAGCAGCTATATCAATCGACAAATGGCGTCCACTGATTGACTGGATGCCGAACAAGTTGGTGCTCTTCTTACTGTCTGTTGATTGCCCATAAGCCACTTCATGTCCCTTGGAGTCCAAAGCATAAGCTCTCACAAAGTAAGTGGCAGTGGGGATGTTTCTCTCAATTGTCCAAGTGAAGCTTTCAAGCGCATTGGGCTGGTAAGGTCTTTCGATGATTTTGAACTGACAAGTCTTGTCCCTTCCATTTCTGACTTCAACACCATCAACGGGTGAGATCTGGTTTCTAAAGCTGGAGGTTCGTCTTCGTCACGTATTTCTAAAGCTGGAGGTTGGTCTTCTCTTATTGACCATCTTCTCTGTTCCTTGTCTGTTCGTCACGTATTTCAACGGGTGGTATGAAATGTTGATTTCTAACCTATTGGTGTTTGAAGAAATGCCTGTGAGACCACCTTCTCTGTTCCTTGTTGGTTTGACACAGTGATTTAGAATTGAAAGAAAGAACCCTTCTTATCTTTATCCATGTAGATTTGATATTTGATATATCACTTGCCTTGTTCATGTCCTTTTGACTCTCTTTGCTTCTTTATTCTCTCTCCTTCCTTCTTCTTTACTTATCAAATAGGTTGTTGTTGAAGTTAGGATCAAAAGTTGAGAAATGAAGTCCTTGAGAAGATGTGAGATTGTGAAGAAGGCAATGTGGCTTTACTCAAAGGTTTCAGGTTTCAGTCCCTCTGAGAGATGGGGTCACTCAACTTGTTGCTACAATGGAGTTGTTTATATTTTTGGGGTAAGTTTGATGAAGAAAACCCATTTTTTCCCTCTTCTTTTTTCTCTCTTTTTACACTGAACTTGCTTGAAATATGCATGTTTGTTCTTTCTTGAGTAGTTAAATGTAGGAAAATTCTACATTTAAATGTATGAGCAACACCAGTAAAAGTACCTTTTTCTTTTTTTTGGGTGATATTTTTGAAGAATTTGAATTATGCCTCCAAAAACCAACAAAAAAGAAGAAGAGAAGAACATGACCCTTTGTTTGATGTTCTTGTATGGTCTGTGAGAGATTTTTTTTTATGGACATAAAGATCATATTTTGCTATGTGCTTTGTTCAAGAATGCAAGCATAACTTGTGTTATTTCCTAAAGAAGGCAGACTCACATATTGTTCAGATATATGGATTAAAATAAAAGACCAACTTATTGAGATTTTTTTTAACTATGCTTTTCAAAAATAAAAGATTAAAACCTTATTGAGATGTTCTTTGATCCTAGCTATGGAGAATTTATTCTGATTTGTAGATCATAATAACTAAGATTTCACACTGTAGCAGCTCAAATTTTTTGATTAAGAAGAATCAATTATACTGTTGGAAAGTTACGTTTCCTTTATAAATGAACACGAGTTTAGATTTCATATAGTGATGTTTCTTTGTTTCTTATCTATTTCAGGGATGTTGTGGTGGTTTGCATTTTAGTGATGTCCTTACCCTCAATCTTGATACAATGACTTGGAAAACGCTTGTAACCACAGGCCAGCGGCCTGGTGCACGATACAACCACAGTTCTGTGTTCGTGGGGCACAAGATGATAGTTTTTGGAGGTACAAATGGATCTAAGAAGGTGAATGACCTTCACATATTGGATCTTAGAACAAGAGAATGGAATAGTCCCAATTGCGTAGGGCCTCCACCTTCTCCTCGTGAAAGTCATACTGCTATTATAATTGACGATGACATACTAGTTATATTTGGGGGTAGTGGCGAAGGAGATGCAAACTACTTGAATGACTTGCATGTTTTAGACCTTAAGACCATGAGATGGAGTTCCCCCAATGTTAAAGGCAATCTTCCAGCGCCGCGGGACAGCCACATTGCAGTTGCAATTGGCAACAAACTTCTCGTGTATGGAGGCGGCTCTATGTTACACACTCTCTGTTCAGTGCCTGGGATAAACAGTTTTATCCGGAGATAATAAAGAAAGGGTCTCACATGTTACAATTAGATGTTGATTCAGAGAAAGGAGGACTTACAATCAATCCAAACTTCTTTGTAGACTTTGCAAATGAACCTGAAGGTCCAGCATTAGCTCATGAGATGAGATATCCTGGTCGTGACTGCACTTCAGATATATGGATATAAGGATGGGCTTTCATCTAGAGCTGCGGAAGGGAATGTCTTTTAAATATTGTATCTGTTACATCTTTGTTGTAGTTTACGTTGCTAAGAAGATGAATAAACTACTGAACATGTATTTTATTTGAAGGTATCATTATTTCATTCTGAACAAACCGATCTGCAAACAAAGATTAGGTTTTTACGATGGCTATGGTAGAATTCTGTCAGTGTTGTTTGTTTCCAGGACTAAATTATAGTTGCAGTCTGTAGTTGCTATGATCTACCAAACGACTGATAAATTCTTCCAAGTAATTAACTTTTAGGCTTTATTTGTTTGATTGGTACACCTTCATGTCACAATGGAAATGCTCTTAGGTTGTCTGGAATGGAGAGTATAGAGTCAAATGATATTTATGCTCTTAGGTCGGCTAGAATGAAGAGTATCAAATTGATGATTATTTGTATATGGCAGCAAAGAACATTTTTGCATGAAAAGCTCAAGAAACATAGGTATCATAATGATTATATCAGATCAAACTACTACAAATCCAAATACACAGACACTTGTGGTTTTCAACCAACATGTAACATGACTTCCTTTATGAGGAATACTTCAAGCTCCATGTACTTAAGCTTAAGTTCATCACTGTCCAATTTCCTAGGTATTGGATAAAGATCTCACCATGCAAGGGAGGCTATGCAGGGTATTGGACGTACTCCCTTACTTGTACTTGTATTTCGCATCAATGTAACTCACGTAATCAAATAAATGAATACAGATCAATGCTGGATATGTTACAAGGGCTGTACACAAACTAGATGAGCAAACTCCTTTTATTGCAATGTGACAACGATTGATAGTAGCCATCGTAATACACAAACTGTTCAAGTGACAAGCTATGCAATACAAATCTCGTGTGCCATTAAACTTTAATTCCCACTGGAAGTAAACAAAAATCCTAATACATACTGAGAAGCTATTAGCAGGTAGGATTCTCTTCAAGATGTCTAATAAGCTGCTGCAAGTTCAGCAAGTCCTGTAGATAAATCTTCTTCACATTAGTCTGCATAAGGATCTCTTCTAGGCAGTTGGTCAATCGTGTTTCTTGGAAGTATAGTAACAAGAACAACATTTCAACAACTGGATAGTTTTATGCATCAGTTTGCAACTAAGTTAGTCTAATTCTTTTACCTCAACTTGTAAACTTTTTAGATGTTAAGCACCATAAGTTTTACCTAGGACATGAATTTAACTTCATTTCTATGGTTCTTAGTAAATGATTCATCTTCTGGCGTTGTGAACTTGGGAGTTTGTGATCCTTTGCAGCATCCCAGTAATTGTTGGAGAAACCATTCCTTCGAAAGCTATTTTCTTCATCACTTAAGTTCTTTCATTCGATTGTTAGCATAATCAAACATCAACAACTAAAGTTTGAGATAATGTCAAAGTGGTCTATTGTCAAACTCGACACCAAGGGGGGCCTAGAAGTAGACAACCATTAGAATGAATTCAACTTCATAGTCATAATCAACTCAGTAGTAGCCAAAACATAATGAAGTTTATAATATTATGCCAAAATAAATATTCAACTGCAGAAAAAAAAAAGAAAAAAAAAAGATAGGCCTCGACTGCCAAAACATGTTTACATCCTTTCACACTTCTATTTATAACCAGTAAATCACACTAAAACAACAGGGTTTGCTTCCGAGGAGCTTTCCTGAAAGTAGTGCTCTTAACTGGGGAAGTTGAACTAACACATGATCATGATCATGATCCCAGTTTTATATAGAACCAACACATGTTCATGATCCCCAGTTTTATTCATTACATACTAGTGCTCTTAACTGGGGAAGTTGAAAGACTGATAATTTAAGCAGCACAAACAGTGGGGTTCACTAAGAGATAGGCCTCGACTGCCTTGTAAGTCCCCAACATACCATCTTTCTCCATGTTGAGCTGTTCTTGTGTGTACTTAACTCCATCAATGGTGTTGAGTTCAGCTGTCAGTTTGCAAACGCTTCCTCCATTTCCACTAGCCTCAACTTTAATTTGGTATGTAGCTGATTTGAGTTTCTTCCCGATATCATCTCCTTCAATCATTGTATACTTGCATACTAAACTGTCCTTGTCAAGCACATCAATACGGTTCTTCGCGAAGTCATAAGGAACAGCTGAAATTTGGATACAAAGAACAGAAAAAATGTATTAGGATCATTGACAATGGAGCAAATAAGATTAGTGAAGAAAAGATATGGATCAAACCTTCAGTGAAAGTGTATTGCTTGATGCTACCAACGCCTCCATCTCCAGAAACAATGGCAACACTCTTGACCTCCTTAGGCACGACCTGTGGGAGTAAGTGATGCAAGTCGATCACCAGACCCTTGAAAAGCCTAGCTGGAGCAACTGGGGAAGCAAACTCAGCATTGTCACCTGTGAGAACCATTCTTCACTATGATCACTATAGATAATCTCCAAAAACAGGATTTGATGGATGCTTGTGAGTACTAAAGGTGCTGAATGGAGAGAGTTATTTATAGACTATTAGTGTGCCTTAGCTATCGACAGAATTTCAAGTCTGGCGCTAAATTCCTCATATTATCCATAAATGTCAGAGTATCTTTTGACTAATTAGAATGTTCAAGGAGTGGGTGAAGAAAAAACTAGATTTTGTGAAGGCCTTCCACATCTCAGAATGATCTTCTATAAAAAGTGTTTGAAAAGAAGGGTTCAGTTGATAAGAGGCCAATATGTTCAAATACAAAATAACACAATTTTTTCTTAGTAGACATTAAGATTCTCAAGTTACTTTCAGAAGAATGGCAATCAAACAGTTTAGCCATCACATTTGAATATGTAAGATTTCCCCTTTCAATGTGAGAAAATTAATTTCATACTGTACTAAGTTGTATGTTGGCTTGTATGGTTAGCTTGAAACTGTTCCTAGGAGCTGCAGAGATTGCTGATAAAGAACTCAAAACTAAGATAAAGAACTCAAAATTAATTTCATACTAAGATTGCTGATAAAGAACTAAGATTGAAATTAATTTCATACTAAGATAAAGAACTAAGATTGCTGATAAAGAACTCAAAATTAATTTCATACTGTACTAAGATTTCCCCATTATCTCCTTATACTTTCTACTCTGACTTTCGAGTTAAGCACATTGGACATGAACTCAAAACCTTGCACAACATTTCTTGTACAATATCCAATAACCCCAACAATTCTTTACTTAAAAGGGTTTATGAGGACCATTCAACCCCAAACCACAGTATTAAAACAAAATCATGAAATCAAATATCGGATAGAATCAATGAACAGATTAAGGTGAGTAAAACCCACTCATATTTCATGGAAATCGAAACTATGAACAAGAAATTGAGAAAACTTACCCACTAAAAAGGTGCTCCTCTCCTCATCTTCCCTCTTACAGTTGGAGGACGAGAACGCTCTCTGTTCTGTGTTTTGAGCCCTCCCTCCCTCTTAAATTTCAGTAATGAAATTCAAATTTCAGTTTCCCGCTTTTTTTTTTTTTTTTTTTTTGAAACTTTAGGCATGTGTAAGACACCCTCCTTGGCACATGCCAAGGAGCCTCCCAGGCGGCCACCCAGGCGCTGACCCAGGCCAGCTAGAATTTCCCATGTTTTCACCCATTCGCCCAGACCTATGCGAAGATAAGGCTAAACATCACCTAGATCAATGCGAGGGTTTGGCCGAACAGATTTACGTGACTTTAGTAAAATGACCATAACTTGCTCATTTCAAAACATTTTCAAGTGATTCAAACTATGTTATTTAGATAACTTATAGTACTACATTTTTTGTGTTTTAATGAGCTTGAGAATTGGTTTGATCGAACATATAAATTAGCCGAAGTCAGGGACACTACCCCATTTTAATTGCGAGACAGATTTGCGTGACTTTAGTAAAATAATCATAACTTGCTTATTTCAAAACATTTTCAAGTGATTCAAATTATGCTTATTAGATAATTCAAAGTACTACAGTTTTTCATGTTTTGATGAGTTTGAGAATCGATTTCAATTGAGTGTTTAAATTTGTCGAAAGTTACTATATTTTTATGTTACTGTTTTTTTCAATAAGTTGTGAAGCAATTGAATGGGGGAGAAAGTGGAGTTGGTGATGAAGCAATCCAACCAATCAAACGTGAGAGATAGTGTAGCAACAAGAGAAGGGAGAGCCATCGAACCAATCGAATGGAGGAAATAGTGGAGCAGATATGGAAGATTCGATTAGGGCGGATAGGGAAGATTTCGATTTTGAATGAGGGAGAGAGTGGATGCATATTTATATTAGTGATGTGAGAAATAAAACAGGTTGTGTGGGAGAGTGTAATGGTGTGATACAACATATATGGTGGTGTGGAATAGACGTTGCCTTTCCTAAATCAAAGTCCTTGATTTAGAAGGATTTTTAAGATTTATTGTCCATTGACAAATGAATCAAATGATTTTATAATATTCACAAATTGGTCCGTAAGGTGCCTTACCCAACCTAGCTAACTGTATATGGCCAGCAACTGATTGCTCTGTTCTTGTGTTAGATATGAGTTGGCAATATTCGACAGCATCTCCAAAGGATAAAAAAACCCATATGTTCAGTGACGAAGCCATGATTCTTGTTGAAGAGGGGGGGGGGGAAGCAGAATGATGAATCATAGTTAATTAATGATAATATAATAATAATTACATTAATATATTTTTTGTTAAAATTTAAACAATACCTAAATATATACAAAACACCAATTGGTAAACAAAACTCCATATAATCTGTGAGAGAGGAAAATTGATCAAACAAGCTACTTTGTAAGAGCATAAAAGATAAATATATGAGGACAAATCAACTTGGTGTATAAAGTTAATGGGCAAAAATTAATTTCAAATGTAAAGTTATATGTTTACAAAAGAAAAATTGGGTTATTTTTCTATAAAAAGTTACTTATTAGAGGATATCCCCAACATTAATCACTATTGCAGTATTCCCTAGGACTAGCAGTCAACATGCGTTGGTTGTCAAAAGACTCACGTTGATTATCAAAATGTTCATCAAACATTAGTGCCCCAACTTGACCCCCAAGCTAGCTCCGTGCCTATAACATATGTTAATCCAGAAATTCTAAATGGCCTGGGAAAACCAGCCTAGGTTGACTGCCTAGGGGGGCAAATTTACACTATTGCCCCCCTTCTTTAACAACCTTTTGGAAAAGGTGTTTAAAAAGGGGAAGGGGGGGGGGGGGGGCAAAAGTGTAAATTCACCCCCTCCCAAGCACAACCTCGCTGGTTTCTACTTTGCCAAAAGGACAATTAGAATATCTGAAACTCAAAATATCTTGTTCATATCCCAAACATAGATAAAATCCATTAAGATACAGAAGATAAAGT